>CM023454.1:9524240-10010241 GCA_013339765.2 Haemaphysalis longicornis
CCCTATTTTTCTTGGCATTTCGTGTCTAATTCTAAATTTGGTGACTAGATAGCTTTTACTACGGTCATGCACTGGCGACAACGAATATTATTTTACTTTAAAAAAAATTCAGTTTTGTTTTATTGCTCACCAGCGAACGATCTGAAATATCATATGTGCTTAAAACGTATGTTGGCACTTCCTTCCTGCACTGTAGTACAACTAATCATGACTTTTACCATAATTTGTTCACAAATCGTAATATTTGGAAAGTATTTAGCCGAATGAAATGTCATTTCAGAAGCATGCACAATCAACAAGGCCTCAATGACTCTCACGACGTGGTCACTTGTTTCTGTCACAAATAACCCGAGTGCAGACACATTCCACCGAAGACGAAGGTAACATGCCCTCTTGGGTGATGAATATTTAAAAAGCTTTACGAGTAAATTAGCTGCTGAGCACATAAAATTGTGGAATTAAAACAAAAGATCCCTCTGCGGCATCTTTCATTTGGAGGAGCGCTTGACCACAACTTTGAGAAGCTGGAAAATGTTCCATGAGCGCTCCAGCCAGCAGAAACGATGCAGGACACAAGTTGGTAGGCGGACCGTTGGCATCCTGCGATTGTGAAGATATTTCTGTTTAGTAGATGCTCTTCTTTTTGTACCACTGTTTATTTCACCTTTAACAAGCAGCTGAACTCCTTAACGTTTGCATAATAAAATGCTGCAATGCGGAACAGTTAGCAGGGTTACCTCAATTTTGCTTTTCTACGAATTAACACAATGTAGGTAATCTGCACACAACTACAATCAAACTACAATTTTCACCTACTTCACTGCTAACATCAGCGTTTGACTGCTCAAGCACAAATACAGGTTAGACATGTGAGCAATCTGCTAAACTAATCTCCACAAACTGAACAATCAGGCAATCAGAAATCGGCAAGGAAGGAGGTGTCACCTTTAAATGGCCCTTTTTTCGTTCAAAACATAAACAACACCTGGAAGCTTGAAGCATGAGAGGGGGTCTTTCACGCTGACAATGTCAGAACATAGCTTGCTAGTGGGCACGTGAATGATGTGCACAATGTGTTTCTTGAAAATGCGTGCAAAAGCTTGATTGATGTGTAGGACGAGAATTGCAGCACGTTTTGACACAGGCCTTGTAGACGCTTCTGCCTGCTAATGTCAATGCGGATTCCTGCTAGTCGCCCTCTTCGCTTCTTTCTGAATATAATGCTTTAGGCAGCCACGAGGACTGCATCAAAACGTGCAGCAATTACCTACGTCCCACACATCGGTGAAACTCTCGCACACATTTTCAAGAAACGCAGTGCATACATCGTGCATGTGCCCACTAGCAAGCTATGTTCTGACATTGTCAGCGTGAAAGACCCCCTCTCACGCTCCAAGCTTCCGGGTGTTTATTAGATTCCATGCGCTGAATGCAAATCAGTGTACATTGGCGAAACGGGCAATCTGCACAGAAGATTAATGCAGCACTGGAACGAAGTGAACAAGGGCCATGCAAAAACAAGTCCACTGGCAGAGCACCGTGAGAGGACGGGACACGTGGTCGACTGGAACAAGACAAAATTACTGACAACTGAGTGCAATCTATCTTCTCGATTACTGTTCGAGTCCCTCATCGTTCAGACGACGCCCAACATTATCAACATAATGGATGGCAATCTGCACCATATCTATGCAAACTCATTGCGCTGCGTAATGCCCAATATATAGCTTCGTTTTCCACGACACATGCTCACCATGAACGAGCAACAAACCGTTAAATGGCTTTTTTTGACTTGGTCAGTGACCTACGTTTCATCACTGCAATAATGCTTTTACCTGCCTACACGGCATTCCGTCAAACACTGGACTACACCACATGAGCCATTGCCGTTCTTAACCTGCACCAGAGTATATAACCTTCACTACTGCTATGAGATAGACCCATAAACGCACTTCAATATGTATAATTTTAAATTATGTATAATTTTACCTTTAAGTTGCATCTGCTACAGCAGCTGGTAATATACCAAAAACTTGAAAAAAAACGGTGGTTTAACACGCCAAAGCTACACTTGGGATATGGGGAGCACTGTAGGGGAAGGCTTTGCATTATTTTGACCACCTGGGTATTTTTGTGCGCATCGGAATCTCAAAACACGGGCGTCCTTCGTGTTGCCTCCATCTGAAAAGCGGCCACACCAAGCGGTATCTAACCGACATTCGCCTCCACAGCACACCACCCTAGCCACTGCAGTGGGTTAAACATATGAAATAAAGCGAGTTATGAGTGCAAATGAAAATATTATTCACACGTCTTATTTTCCCAATCGACGTACCTTTTGAAATCCACCATGCAATCCCCCCTCCCCTACCGGCCTACCAAAACACCTTTGTCTCAAGAGGTAATCAGGCTGTTGTTAATGAAGTAAGTATTTACAATTCGAGACTTGCCACCGTTAAAGTCATGCACTTTGTTTTAGAGATAAGCGACATTAGCCATTTGCAGCACCAGGAGTTAATTGTGTTAAGATCAGATTGAAAGCATTCTGGTAGTAGTTGAAAGAAATTGTGTGATAAATTACAACATTATCTGCAAATAGACCTACATGGGAGGGATATGCAACATGGAAGATAGACCAAGCAACCTGCCTGGGGGGACAACAAAAATGGCACGAGCAAAAGAAGTATATAGTTATTAGAAGTAAACTGCATTTGAGAAGAATGAAAATCTTCGCTCAAGTGAGGATTAGGGTGAAGTTTGAGAAAAAGTCTGTGGTGTGCAATGCGATTGAATGCTTTAGAAAAATCGAGAAAAACTACCGCAGTTTGTAAGCCTGCGTCAATTGATCAATGTAGATCGTGAACGAATCCTGAAAGTTGTGTTTCGCAAACCCTTGTGAAAACCGTGGTGATACTCGAATGTGATATTGTGATTTTATAAATAATTAGCGACGTGAGAGTGGATGAAATGTTTCCTGACCTTGCATATGGTGCTTGTTAGGAAATTTAATGGTGAAGTACCGTCTCCTGATTTAAAGATTGGTGCTACCTCGACTATCTTCCAACCATTGAGAATAGTGCCTGTCATGAGAGACTGCGAAAAAAGCGCTGTCAGAATTCTACAGCCTGGGGGATGTACTTTTCGGTATAGTATGATTATTACCACTATGATCTGAAGTAGACCAGTTTGTATTGCAAGTTTAAAACCATATCGAAAGATCTTAAATGTTTGCTTGGCTTGATTACATACGAATACTTGCTTCAAAGTCAGTTCAATTTCTCTTCTTGCCCTTTAGTCATCGGCCCCAGATTCTCTTCAATATCTCTGCTAAGCAATGACACGCTCCATACGCACAGCACTGCTTCATGAAAATGTTTCAAATAATCAGAGGCCACAGCACTGCTAACAGGTATACATCATGGCAGGTTCCACAACATGCAATAACTAACCTGAAAGTACATAATCGGTGGGTGCACCGATATGGCAGCAGTGCCTGGACCAATGTGTCGAACAAATACGCTGACTTCTGAACGGGTGGTCCAAGCGGCCAGATGATGGATGAATGACCATTCCTGGCGGCAAAGTGTACGGAGCACCAACGAAAGGCCAGGCAGTACTTGGGTACAGCAGGTGCAGTGTCGGTTGGCAAGGGAGGCCCTGGCAAAGCCTTTGAAACTGGACTGGAAGGCAGCTGACCCAGGACAGCCAGCAGCAGCACCTGCAGGTGCATAATCTGTGAGTGTGCTGACACTTGTTGAAATACAAGAAGAGCACACACAAAGCACGAATGCTTACATCAAGTAGATTTTTAATCGTTTAAAGACAGTAACCTCCAAGGCACTAATAAGAACATTCCCGGAACACCCCAAGTGAAATTTAGGTCACAGTAAGAATGTATTTATTAGACCCGCAGGTACTGTGAGTGCGGTATGCATGATATATGCAAAGCTTGCTACTGAGCTAATTTGCATGGAACGCATGCCAGCAGCTCATCTGTATTCCTTGCTTTCAATCGGAACTGGTGTGTGATAGTTGAGGCTCCTCCATTTCTATGTCTGTCTTCTATCTGCACGTTAATTCTCCAATATAAATCGAGTTGAGTGAGTGCTACAGCGTTCTTGTTAGTCTCTGTACGGCCTGCGGTTTTGCGAAAATGAGAACTTGCGAATTCGCTCAATTTTCTGCACTAATTTAAACAATACATATGCCTCTGATATCAAGCCCCAGACTTCCCGAGAGCTACTCTGACGGAATCGGCAGGCGCCTCGTAGGCGTTGTGAAATCGCCCCCACTACCCCGAGAATATGCTAACTCCCTGCGAGGCCACATGCGCGCATTTCACCTTCAATTTGCACGTATGTGAATTCTATACCTCTATGAACTCTTAGACGGGCGTCGTCATATTCGTGCCGGACTCGTGAAGCTCGGCAACGTAAATTACCGTACTCGCTCGCTGGCGCGCGGCCCGAACTCTCTCACCGTTTCCTGCCCTTGCATACTATTTTCTCCCCCTTGCACTTTGTAAATTCTCATCTGTTTAACTACACCTCGTGCGCCCTCATCTCTTGCCTGCTTTTCTTCCAGCACAACTCCGTCAGCACCCGGTCGACGCGTACGCTGTCGGGGCGCGTTGACGAGGGAGTACGGCAATTTCACGACGCTGTTGTCGAGCTTCACGAGAACAGCACACATATCGCGGCCCGAAGACCGCGAGGCGTACGGTCGCCTGTCTCGCGAGCGCAATAGCTGCGAAGCGCACTGCACGAAATTCGTGTAAAGAGGGGGGGGGGAGAGATTTCACAACACCTACGAGACGCCAGCCATGGAATCAAGTGTACGCTTTTTCACATGCACTTCCAGGGAACCTCCTGTTCATGTTATTTCTTGGTATACCGCGGGTATTCACGAGGGAGGACTAATCACAGCGTTGTGCCACTCACGCGAAATTGCGACTGCGATCTGCAACCGCAAAGGCACTGTTTGAGAGACACATAAACAAACGCCCCGGTGTTAAAGAGCCTTGCGTGATGTGAAATTATTAGCAGCCGTGTACCACAGCGCGAGCATCGTAGCCAAGGTCTAGCTTCAGCGTAAATTGAAGCTGACTTCTGCGTAAATGGTGGACTGGGCGCCAAACAAGTATACTAACTCACGTAGGCTCTCAGAGCAAACGAGATGGGGGTCTAGCGAATTACTGACCCATAAACACCAGAACTCGTACCAACCAAATACAGAATAATAAAAAATGCGTACTTACCCGAGCAAAAACGATGTTTCCAACGTACAATTCTCCTTCACTGTCCTCTTCATCTCGCGGACACACGAACACGCTTTGTTCTGATGCAATGTCATCCACTTTTGACGCGCAGTATTTTATCCGGCGATGATCGTTCTTCCGGGGTCCCCATGTTCAACACACGCGTAGGTTGGAAGGGTAGACATCACCCATAAAGCTTCTATAACTATGATTTAAGCTTGAAATAGATAAAACAGATTAAATCACGCCACCAACCACTCGGCACAAAACGCCATGAAAAAACACACAAAAAGTGAGATATAGTTGCCAGACTTCAAATGCAGCACCTCTATGTTTGACGAAAATTGTGTTAGTACTGTAATGTTGGTAATTATCTTTCTGCTTTCAAAGTCTGAAATGTGTTTATAACTTAAATTTAAGGTTTTTAAACACAAAAAGTGAATACACATAAAGTAATTGAAATATATACTGATATTGTAAAGAGGTTTTGACGTTTGTTTTGGTTTGTTTTCACGGCGGGCTTCTCAAGAGAGAACGTGCGAGAAAACAAGCTACTTTGGGTTTAGGAAGAGGGCGGTAAATGTCGGCGTGATAGAAAGCAAGGAACAGGCGCTTACCCTGGTCGTAAAAAATAAGCTAATTAAACCCTCACCTAAAAAAAACACTTTCGACGAGGAATCGAACCATTGACCTACCAAACAGTAAACGGACGCGTCAACAATCAGCTACATCGGCGGGCGGTGTTCGGGGGCGCCTAAAACAACTCTATAATTACGTAAGTTGTCAACGAATATTGTCGCTTGTGTATAGTTTATGCTGCATTTTTGAAATTCTGGCTGTCCTAACGCTTGTTTCTCACGCACCGATCTTGCAGATGAGGCCGCATTGCTAGCGCTGCAAGCGATTGAGCCAAAGCTCCATTATTTGACTCAAGAAAAGCTATCTCAGTGAACCCGACCTTTTCTGCGCAAGCCACGGTAGCCACGAAATAAATGGAATGTGCCGTTAGAATTATGGCGTTAATGACGCTTGTTTGACCGGCACCGTCTTGCAGACAAGCAACGTCGCTCTAATACTACAAGCGATGTCACTCCTGGCATGTCAGGCGCATCAAACCCATCGTGTAAAACGACTGCTAACAGTGCGAAAACCTCTGAGTTTGTAACAAGTGGGGATTATTAGAAAGCGACCGAAGCATGCGGTGGCGGCGACGTAATAGGTACAGCAAGCAGGCAAGCAGGTAGGCAGAACAGCAGCGTAGGGTTACCACCTTTCCCCGAAAAAAAAAATGGGCCTTCCGGGGGGGGGGGATATGTGTTGAAAAAAGACGTCATGTTTTTTAACATGCAGTGCCATTTATTGTAGTGTTTTCTTAGAGAGAAATCAACATAAAGTTTGTACTGAATGTGATTGAGAGCTTGGTTAATCACTCTGAATGTGCTTCAGTGAAAAGTAACCGCAATTGCTGACCGCGGCGGTAGGATTTCGTTATTTGGTTCTTCCCTTAGGTCCCCCTCCATCTGAGGCAGCGCGCTCGCCCGCGTATTTTCTCTGCTCGCGTGTCTTTGCGCAGCTTGTCGACACGTATTTATTGTCTTAGTTGTTGAATTGACGCTTATAAAACGCCAAAACGGACATAATCACGGCACAAAAGCCAAAAAACCGGCTGATGACGGCCGGCTTTAGATATGAACCGGCAACCGGCCCGCTGTTTAAAAAACCGGTCGGGCCGGTCCAAAACCGGGAAGGTGGCAACCCTACGGGAGCGACTAGCGAAAATGATTTTACACGACGGCCCCCGTCGGCCTGCGCAAAAAAGGAAGATAGAACCCCTGCATACACGCCCTCGAAGAAAGCTGTACAGCCGATTAAGTTTGTTGTGGACGATGAGCAACCGAGACTGCAGCCACAAACGATTGTGCTTGCCGTGGTATAAGCCAAAGCATATCTTCACATCGTTATGTTATCGTCCGTCTGACTGTTACTTATTGAAGGGAAAATTCAGAACACAAACATTGACGTCTAGCGTCTATGCCAGACATAGACGCTGCTGTTTAGGCCCGAAAAACCACCTTCAGGGCGTCTGGCAGCTCTGTCTGATGGCGCGCTCGCGCTGCTGATTACGAACAAGGCGTCTGTTGGCGTTCAGTGATCGTGTTGGCGAGCCGGTAAACGCCATCACGGTTAAACTCCCTGTTGGAAGACTACGCTGTTGGGACGATAGACTGCCGACAGAGCTTCTTATCGGCCCCACAAACGCCATCAAGGTTAAACTCCCTGTTGGAAGACTAGGCTATTGGAACGATAGAGTGCCGACAGAACTTCGTAGTAGCCCCACAGGCGTCCTGTGAGCCCAACAAGAAAGTCTAGTTGGACTTTTTGCCCGGGGCATAATAATACGGGAACAAATTCTTAGGTAAATTCGATTTCGTTGAGGACACGGATGCCTTGCGTAAAAGTTTTATTTATAGGACTACAAGAGGCATTTTGTAGCCTTCCCTTCCCGTGCACCCAGACATCGAAACGAACCTTGTGATACACTCGAAGAAGTAGAGTAGTGCAGAGTGGAATTTAAGCGTTCAGCACGTTTTGTTCAATTTACAGCAATTTTAGAGCATTTTTCCTGGTCTATGGGAGAGTTCATATTTAAACCTCTCAACGGGAGGTGAAACAGTGCAATGTGCGGTTTAAACATTCAGCCTGTTTTTGTGCAATTTTGCATGCTTGCATTCACACACCGTTCTTTTAGGCACCCTAACGACAGGGTGCCGTGGTAACACCCCAATCGAGAAGAAATACTTTTTAGCACCTCTTTAACGGTCATAGCACCCTTTGAAACTGTTGATTACACCCCTGAATTTTGGCACCCTCGAGGTGGGGTGCCCGACCAATATTTGGGCGCTTGAAAGGTGCAAAAAGGGTGCAACATGTTCAGTACAGCCCTCCAGCACCTTAAAGGGTGTAAAAATGTTAAGATTTACACCCCTTAATTTGTGGCACCCTCATGATTGGGTGCCGGAGCAATGTTTTGGTCCCTAAAAGGTGCAAAAAGGGGGCAAAATGTTGAGTGCACCCTTTTAGCACCTTAAAGGGTGTTAAAAAGTTTGGTGTGTAGCTGCGGCATTGTTCTAGGAGCCTCGCTTTTTGCTGCGGTGGCGCGCATGTGGGTCTTCAACCATGCTCAGCTGGTCGAAAAGACGGCAGGTTCTGACCACGCTGGTCTTTTGGGACGCTGCCTGGTGCAAGTGCCGTGCTTGATATTATTGGGTTCCTTTCATGAAACGCCTTGCATCTGTTTCTGCAGTTATACTCTGGCGGAGGCTGGCATCGTTGAAATATGGTTAGCGCTTCCATCCCAAAGAAATTTGGTGCAGAAAATAAGCTTTCTGCTCCACCTCGTTCTCTGGCAGGTTTGCGCCAGCTTCAGCCTGGTGTCTGAGATTGAGGCCCCTCATGCAGAAGGCATTCTTCTTGCTGGCCTGGCTGGAACCCGGAGACGTCGACTTCGTCCAAGGGTCTGCTGGCCGATGGCCCTGCTTATAACATAACGAGCAGTAAGGCCTCTTCTTAGGATCCTGCTGGTAGGGAGGCCTGTCGACTTCAGGCTGCCTGCCCCTCTCGTCTTTTCGACTTCTTGCCAAGTTGGTGAGACCTTGCGCTTCAAGGCAATGGTCGGCGGTTTCGACTAGCTGGTCCAAGTTTTTGCAGCCGCTCTCTTTTAGAAATATGGCTAGCTTCTCGTGACAGCTGTAGAGGAATTGCTCGGCCACAATTTTGTCTAGGAGCGCGGCATACTTAAGTCTGCTCTGTTTTGGCGAGCGCCTGCCAATTGTCAAAGTAGCAGAGTAGGCGGTCCACGAACAGATAACCTGTCTCGGAGTTCTGTGGTTTGGACTCCCTAAATTTGCACCTGTAGCCCTCGTCAGTGTATCTGAACCTCTGTAGAAGGGTCTGTTTTACCTTAGGATAATCGGTGGCACCATCGGAAGAAATCCGGCCAAGAGCACTGAGCGCTACACCAGTCAAGCACAAGTGTAGGGACTGCGCCCAATTGGCTGAGGGCCACCCTTGACTGCTTGCCACCCACTAAAAACGCTGTATGTATGCGTCAAGCTCACCACGGTTCTCGTTAAAGGCAGGAATGAACTTGTGAGGGTTGTGGACGCCTTGTGCTGCATTAGGCGCAGTATTGCCTTCCACATCCTGAGAAATCTGCGGCCATTCCTGAAGCCGGAGCTTAAGTTCTACCAGGACCCGTTTAGCCTCAATTCAAGCTCTGATCTCGGACTCTGTCTTCTGGGCTAGTATTGGTGCCCCTTTAGCTGCCTTGTGTTCACTTGCGTGCTGGTACCTTTGTTCTGTGCGTTCCGTATCAATCGATTCTTTCAGAGCTGGACCGTACAGTCCTAACTTCTTCCCGATGGACATCGACTGTTCAACATCCATCCTCGCTTGCCACATCCACTTGCCTGCTTAGTCTCAAGGTGGAGAATTACAGTACGCAGTCCGGTCGCGGACGCCAGAAATTGTGAGGCCACGTGTTGACACTGCGAGGAGTGTCAACGATAAGTCACGCCATGGCTTGATAACAACTAAAAAGCATATAGTTTTTTCAGACACACAAACACTCTGGAAAAGAACTAGGAACCTGAATGGCAACAAAATGCAGCCCACGCCTAACGCAGCGAAAAGGCAAGTCTGAACCAAAGTTAGAGCAGAAGGAAAAAAAAACGAGGCGATATGCTCACATTTCAGTCTACTCGACGCTGGGCGGGATGACGTCGGTGGAACGTGTTGGGAGCTCCTCGTGTGCGATAACGGTGGTCCGAAAACGTGGCGTGACACTTTCTTTGTGGCGCCTATTGAGACAAGCTAGAGGCCCCAGGTTGGAACGCCGACACCCACGCTTGTTCCTGGCTACTTTAGGCCTCGCCTCGAGACTTGGCCTGGAGCACGCCTCGGGATCATGCCAGCGGGAACAGGCACCGAGCGTTGGAGCAGAGGAACCCCGGAACAGCTCCTTGGGTGATTGTCGGAGCGCGGAGAATAACGCCCCTGGCTTGACATCGAACCGTCTCCCGACAGGAATCCTTGCGCCCATTCCTCTAGCGCTGTCGGGACGCTACCCTCCGCCGGCACACTCCCCTCTCGTGCTCTCCGCACGGCGTGGTCCCGCTCGTCGTCGTCTTCTCTTCCACCGCCGGCTCGCCTCCGTCACCTGCTGGCGCGCTCTCGCGGCCGGGGGATGTCAATCATTACATGCATCAAATACCCACCACTTCTGTCTAGATTCGTTTCACCGGACATATTCGCTCACAACACCACCAAAACATTAAAATCACCAAATCAAACGCGGCAAAATCAACGGAAGGCTTCATAGTCCAATGGCCCGGCTCATTCCACCAATGAGGAAGCGGCGAGTGGTGGCGCGATCCGTCCAGCTACCCGGCCTCTATAACCTCTGGGGCTGAGGGAAAGTGCCAGGTAACCATCTGCCCCGCAGTCAGAGGTCCTGCATTGTGCGTGGCGCAGAACAGAGGCTAGCAATAATGTGATATGTATTTATCAGCCTAATTAAAATCTGAGCCTTCACCTTGCTGAATCTTGGAGGCGAAATCGGGAAGGGGGCATTTGCGAAGGGGGGAGTCTGGAAAATATGTGGTCCAGTATGCCGGTATCCTGAATCTGGTAAAAATATTTCAGGATTTTTTTTTGTCTGCTCTGTAGACCCTTCGGCACGCAACCACATCCGCATCGTTTTTGGTCAGATTGATGTGGCATTGGAGAGTTTTGTTGAGTTGGCTGGTCCTGCAAAAAAGGGCAGTCCTACAACGAGTGGTGTATGTCAGCGACCCGTTGACTTTGAGATGTTTAACATATATTTTTCAGGTACCAAGAACGGGGTGAATCTGAAAGTTGACCATGTGTTGCAGCGTTACCTTGACATTCGTTCGAAAACGTCAGAGTGTGACCATTGCTCACGGATTAGAAGTGAATGGGGTGGGGTCATCCTTTTCGGGTACTGGTAGTCGGCGCCCTGATACTGAGCACGCAACATGGAGACATCTTCCTCGTATCCACATTGTAGCGAAGCTGTTAGGCAAACCTTCAGTGTATGGTGTCTGGCGCTCGTGTGTGCGTGGCTCGCGGCGGCTGAACACCGCCCCTGGCACGCGTTTGTCAAGCCAAGCATCCCACTAAGAAAAAAAAATATTGTTCGCTACAAAAACAAAAACCCAGATTGGCCAAGGCTGCGGCGACCGACAGGCCGGCGAAAACCAGGAAAATATCGAGAGCTGGGGGGCGTTGCGATCGCCGCCGTGAGCCGACGTGTCTCCCATCGCCTCCGCGATTGATGGTTCGTTATGCAGTGCTAATTAGTCACAAAGGTTATCCACCTATATCGGCGTGTTCGGGAAGTTAAGCAGCATCAGTGGATACTGAAATCCAGCAGCGAAGCGACATTTTGGGGACATATTAAATATTTCCAATAAGTGCTCGACGACGCTGCGCAAAGCCTAACGAGCGACGACTAGACGGGCCACCATGCTTGCGGTGAGTCTGGGCTCACCTGAGCGAGCGACATTACAGCAAGAGATGGAAACCGGCACTCAAAACCAGGGCCACGGAAAATATGTTCAAGTAGGGGGAAAGGAAATCCCGATGGAAGATTTAAACGAAGACAAAAGATTTCAACGAGGCGTCGGCAGAAGAAAAAGGCAAACACTAATGCACGTGACTACAGACGAAAAACTGAAAAGCAGCAAGAAATATGAGGATCTCGGCAATCAATGCAGCGAGGATGCCGGCGATGCGAAGGGCGGAACCAAAGATTTTAGTCCGAGCACCAGGTAGAATACACGTGGCAAAGACGGGACTAGTTGACGTAATGGCCGCCATACACGTGGCAGCCGGGATTACCGAAGAGGCCAGAAAGGAAGACACGTTGTGTAACAAAACAAGGTCGTTATAAGCCCGCCGAAAGAAGAGAAGGCAAGGGGCTATGAAAGTATTCGAGGCATCATCATCAGGGGAAACCCAGACTAGGAGAGTGCATACCGCATGACCCCGCACGACGTGGTGAAAGGACTGATTAGAGGCATCCCGCTCAGCGAAACGCCGAGAGATATAAACGCATGAATTGTCAACTAACGGAACCCGCTATCCCTGGGCACCACAAATTGTCAGGTATAGAAGTGCCCTCATCAAATGTCAGCTTTATCGGCAACAAGTAGACGTATGCCGCAAACGCGGCCAAGTAGGACATGGTGAAGATGTGTGCCCAACACCGAACGAGCAAGCATGCAGAGGCTGTGATGAGAAAAACCCCAAAGATCATACGTTGACTCGGAAGTGCATGCTTTGTGGTGATAAGCACCTCACAGGAGATAAGGTGTATAGAGCAAGATGTAAGACCGCGTACGTGATACGTCAGCGGCAGTTAGAAAGGCGTAAAGCAGTACAAGAGCTGATGCGAGCATAGAATTTTCCACGGCTTCACACGACAGCAGCGCACAATTCAAGGGCGCCTTCTTAAAACCGCTCGCAAACACGGAACAATAGCAAACAAAGAAGACAAAACTGCGACAACAGCACTCGACGCAGACGATCGCCATCCAGAGAAAAAGTGAGCTTGGCATACACAGTACGCGTCACCGTTGGCAAGACGGAGAAACCCAGGAATCAGCGGGGTAAACAAGTAACAGCCAAAGCAGAGCAAGGAAGAGGAGATGATATATATACTACGCAAAGGAAACGAGGACATGAGCAAAGAAACTGCAGAGGTGAGAGCGATGATTCAGAAACTCACCCAAAGCGTGAACAGCCTCAGGTGAAAGTTCATTGACAGGCAGCAATCGACGGAACACCAATCATCAACAAAGTAAATAAATAAAGATATAAATAAATAAATAAATAAATAAACACACATATAAAACTCAAAAATAAATATATAAATAAATAAATCAGTTATTTTCGCTCCAAAAAGTATGGCGAAAAGGTGGTCCAGAGAAAAACCTGCTTATTTGCGGCTTGACTGGGCTCCGGACACCCATCGGCAGTGGTCACAATGCAGACACACAAGCTAATGTACATTAAAACATTAAAACAAACATTTAAAAAGATACGTAAGCATTTTGATATGGCATTGAAATAAAACACACTAAAAGAAAAGATAGTTACAATCACTTTTTCAACGAACCTTTAGTCAGTTACCTATCGCTTCAGTTTCATAATGTCGACTTCTCTTGAGTGAAAATTATTTAATATAGTAGGCAAAGCGTGCTCTAATATTTGGTTTCCATAATTTGTGTGGGAAAATGAGACTTCCCATGGTGACTGTTAACAAAATGGGTATGTGTATGTGACTTGATTTTGGTGAGCTAGATTTAAAAACAAACATAGCTTGCCCTTTACGGCGCTTGGGTAGTTGCATATCAATCTATGATTATGAATATCCTTGAATTTTATATTTCGATGTTTTTTAAGAGATTGAGCGGTGTGTTCTAGGTAGTGCACATTTTCAATAATTCGCGGCGCTCTTTTTTGTATTACAGTCATCTTGTGTATATTTATTCAGTAATGTTTCCCGACACCACCATGGTATAGCTCAAGTTGGAGTGGAAAAGAGCATGGTATGATTGCTTTTTAATTGTGGCTGGCGAAAATGGCCCTTCTGATTTGATACCAATCGTTCTGCTTAGTTTTGACTGTAACTTTTGCACATGGTTGCTTGATACAATGTGGTGAGAAAAATAACTCCGTGCGTTTTCACGGATTTTTCAATTGACACAGTATAAGGGCCTAGAACAACTGTTTCACCAACACTGATCGTGGTTGCCGGTGGAGGAAACACGATGCATTTTGATTTTGATTAATTTAAAATGAGACCATTCTGCTCACTCCAAGCTTGCATTTTAAAACAGAACTCGCTTGCGTTCACCGACACAGTCGCCACATCCTTCCCCGAAAAAATACCATGCAGTCATCAGCATAAATTACAAATTTACATCAACTGTCTATTTTGAATACATCATTTATTTGAAAGAGAAAAAAAAGCGGGGCCTAGAATACTTCGGTGCCGGACTCCGCACCTAATGCTTCTACAGCGAAATGAATGTTCGCTTAAGTCTACGAATTGAGATCTACCCTGAAGTATGATTGGATGACTATTTTTCATAGTCCGTGGAAACCATACTTTTCCAACTATTCAAGCAAAATTAAGTAATTGACGATGTGGAATGTCCCACTAAAATCTAAATATATTGCTAGTGTCAATAGTGTCAACACCAGACGAAGCCAGAAGATGCGTGAGGGTGGACCCTCTACCCCGGGATATGGATCTAGATAAGAAGGCGGGCAGAAGGCACGGCAGACTTGGTAGACACGCACACAATAGATATGCATGTTCGTTACGTGTACGCGACAGCGTATGCCAACAGAGACAGCTATGCCATAATAGTAATTAACAACGAAGGGAAGACGAGAACTGCAGCAAGCATGAACTGCAAGAAGGCTGAAGAAGCCTAAGAAATAGCCATTCCTTTTGCCCATGCTGATAAAGACTGCAGAGCAATGGTCGTGGACTTAAGACAAGCAGTCAAGAAATATGAAACTATGCCAAAGGAAGGATCAGTCCTAAGGCCTCCAACATCCAAAAGACGAAAGAAAGGAAAAACGAAACGTAAGAATCCAGTGGATAGAGGCCCTTCATTCTGGCACACAGGAAAAGTATCGGAGAAAAACCCAAACCACATCGACACGACATATGCTCGGGCGCGAGAGATAACGGACCGCTCCCGAGGGGAATGCCCGGAGATGTGGTACATCAACAAAGACGGAATTTACAAACTGGCTGAATTTACAAACTGGAAAGGAGAAAACTACCACAACCACACAAGAGCCTGAACAGGAAACAGGCTGTCCTGTTCAAACAACTACAAAAAAGAACGTTACAAAACCCAGCCCTACTACACTAGACGTACCCAGACACGTAACTAGACCAGAAATGCTAGGTTTGCCGCGACGAAAGAGCCAGTATAGAACGCATCCTGTGGGATATCAATAAGCATGTGGATGAAGCAGGAAGACAAATGTTCCCACCATCGCTCGAATGAGCATTGCGGACAAAAGACGAGAAATGCAACTCAAGGCCATCCAGCGAGTCCTCGAGGCGTAAGCCAAGCGGTGACTCGGGCAGCCTGAAAAGGCGGGTCCAGACACTTGCAGGCGCGCAAAGCCGACGATGTAGGCAGCGTCTAAAGCGCGCGCGCTTTACTGCAGGCTGAATAAACGTGTTTCCCATCCAATCCACTCCAATCGAGCTTTGGCGTGTGCGTGTCTCGTGGTGACCGTCAAGCGACCCCACCGAAGGTCTGTCAAGCTTATATTACTTATGGATATTGGCCCTGAAGCGTTCTCCATAATAGTGGCTACACATGCTCCAGACGAGGAAGACTCCAGCGTTCACGGCAATCGTGGCAACACTTGATCGGAATGAAAAAGACACGTCATAGCTTACGCCCCTCCAAGGTGGTGTCGACTGATTGTCACTCCCAAAAATTGAGGAATCTTGCCCTTATAGCAACAAAAGTTGAGTAAAGGTTGTTGCGGCAGCGAAGAAGCAAATCGGTTTCAACCCTAGCCGCAAACCGTCGCAATGGACGTAAAGGTTCGGTATAGCTGCGCTACCTTAAAGTGTTACGTTGTAAGTGTGAGCTTTATTCATTTTTGAGGGCCCTTGAGATCTGCTAACAATTGGAATAAGAAATATTGTATTTTCATGGCAAAACCTCTCGGTATGTGCACTCCATAATTTAATTATAACCTTAAAGATTCTGCTAATATGTTTGCCATAGAAAGCCTCGGTATAGGTTAAGAACACATATAGTTATGATATTACAAGCATGGGGCATTCGGATCTAGTTAGGTTCATTGGAATCAACCGGGGAAAAATCTTTGCTGAAATAATGGTGTTACAGGGTTTCAATTCCTTTTGTTCTTAGAATTGGGTTCGAGAGTGCCATGTGAATAAATCAAGAAATATTATCCGAGAAGACTAGCCTTTTTACTCAACGGCTTACCCCTATATATCCATTAATCATTTTTATTATGCTCCACGAAGCTACATGCACTATATATGGGAATCCGGTGCGACTAACAAAAACGTCATTCACACGATCTGATGATCACTCATTATTTTATGGTTGATTTGCAGATTTCTTTGCCAGCATAAGACAAAATGAAGTTCCCTTGTAGGCTTACTTTTTTGGTTATCTCTTTGAAGAAAAATAAAACTTTACTTTCTGGACTCATAATACGGAGCTTTACAATAAAGGCGAAACCGCGATCTAAGCTTCCAAAATTAGTTTTGAAAGCTCCACCTGCAGAAATGCAGAAACGTTTGAAATATATTGTCTCTATAAACAGCTCGTACAGGGTAAGGCCGTCTGATGCTCTTGAATACGGAGTTCTTGTACAATAACGAAGCACCTTTTCCCATTTGCAGACATACATATTGGACCTTTACCGAAGAGTCGCAGAGAAGAATTGCAAATGCAGACAAGAAGGAAGATAGGAACCTTGCGACGAAATTTTAAAAACGCCAGGTGGTTTGTTGGCGTGTGGGGAACAAGGTTTTGGGAATGGAGGTACGCTTTAGTATAGTTCTTCCGCTACTTCCATAGAGGTTTATAATAGAGGTATGATTGCGCCTCGCAGGTATGGTATATCAAATAATTCAGAACAATTTGTGTGCCACATATCGCCGTTATATAATATTTTATGCAATTGGTATGGATGCGATACCTTCTCATCTGACCAGTGGGAATAAAAATAGCAATGTTATGAAAATAACGCATACTACTGCCAAGGGGCTCCTTATGTATTCAAGGTTAAGGCGACTGGCTCCACTTCTGACCCCGATCGGCCATACCTATGCGTTCAACAACCCTCGCGATGTGCGAACACACTGAAAATAGAAGACTCAAAAGGTGGCGGTCGTAGGCGTGCTCAAGCTCCGGCCGATAGGCCTCCTGTCTTTCAACCAAGCAGGCAATTCCGGTAGCCCATTTATCAGCAGTGTAAAATGGTTTCAAAGTACTCTAGTCTTTATACTACACTGTGGCTCGAGGTATTTTCTAAACCATTTCTTTCAAGAGTTTGGGCCTCAAAAAGTGCTCAATCATGATATCTCAATGTACACTTCAAATCCACACCCAGTTATGCCTTAAACCGTAACAATTTCCTTGTTTTGAAGTCATGCAGCGTGGTGAAATTGGTATTGGTTGCAATGAGATAATAGTCTCCTAGCCCACGGAAGCAAACAAATATAGGTGACCTACAAATCACAACCACTTCACCGAACGCTGTATAGCTGCCAAGACGTCACGTCGGAAACTGAACTGATGAATGAAACAGAAGTGACTGCAAGAAGTGAAACCGAAGTTCAAGAAATGAAACAGAAGTGAAATGAAATCAAACAGAAGTGACTGCCATTAGAAAAACCATAATAAGGCGTGGTGAAAATAAAATTAAAACTCATCGTGTAATCTTAAGTTTGGCGTAGTGCATTCTTAGAAATAATAAAAGCAGGCTTTCTTAACCGTCCGCTACAAGCGTACATCGCAAACTGGAGACGTTGTCTTCAGGTGTCAAAGGTCTGGACATAGTAGCAACGACTGATGAAAGCAATCCACATGTGAATAATGCTCAAAGTGTAAGAATTAGCCAGATGGCTGCCACACCACACAATAAAGATGTTGTAACGGCGCTGTACTCAACTTTGCCTATTCCTGTTCCTAAATAAAATATACAAAAGAAAGAACTGACAACCTCAGCTCACCACACATTACACGCTGTTTCTTTCTTTAAATAGTTGTGGTAACCCAAGAAATTACGCTATAGAAATGCAGGAGACTTTGAAAACATTCCTAATATACTGAAAATTGTGAAAATAAACCAAAACTCAATCCTCTATCTCAACAAAACACAATAGAAGAAAACAAACTTCCTGTGTCACTATTACATGTTTAGGCAAGATAGGAACACTTGTTCTCACGTCTGTGGCGGTGTAGGGATAATCTTAGCGATCTTTTTTGTCAATTTGTTAGTTTGATCGCAGCCTTCGGAGGGGTTACTGTAGGGCTATTATTCTGCAGCAGGTTAATACCAGCTGGGTCAATACATGTTCCCGTTATATTTTACAATCAAGTTCAGAATGTCAGTCGTTAGTAATCAGCAGTCACATCGGTTCATACTGTTTGGCAAATTTAATGCCCACAGTAAATGTTGCGGATGTGAACAAGGCAATTCTCAGTGGTGCTTATCTAAAAGATTTGTACAATTATGCAAAAAATGTCTATTTACCAAAACCAAACTAACTGTACAACAAAGAACACCTACTCACACATATTTTTACAAATTGTTTTTTTTTGGTTGCCTTTGCTTTATTAAATCAAACGTGAACTCTAGCCCTTTTAGAAGCGACCACTTGTGCGTAACGCCGAATGACCTAAAGTCGGAGACAGTTTTATGCAACATAAAAGGTTGAAAAAATTTTATGCAGACTTAGCGGATGCCAATCAAAGCTATCAACTTATCTACTAAGTTATAAGACACTCGTGGATGAACGAAGGTTCTAGTATGCTTCCTCACTCATTTTCGATACCGCAGAATTTACTTTCAGACTTCCATCAGTATACAAAACTACACAAGGTCTTGGTAGAACAAACAGTTTCTACACACACGCCAAACTTAAAACAGCTCAGTTAACCTTCGCAGGTACACCACAGCACACAAAGGCTTTGCGTTCAATTATGCCAAGACCGTTAGGAACTGTATTTCACAAGGGGCGAAAACCGAAAATTTGAAGGTTTCGGTATGTTCAGATTATTCGCACCCAGACACAAGGAAAATCTGCAACCCAATAAGGAACTGAAAGCACAGAAAACAAAATACTTACCCTCTTCCGCATTACTGGAGACAGAATACAACAGCAGGCAAACAAACTGGATAAACACTGATTATTTATCAAGCTGTGCACACTACACGAACACATTTATTTGGTATTACACGCCTGGCCAGCGCAGGTCAATCAGGAATATCAAGAAATCATAAGACACCATTGTATATTTCCCTCCAGGAACTTAAGCTTCCCTTGATTCCGTGTAAAACATTGGCACCGAGTGCACATCATATCAAATACGCAATGATTCAACCCTTCCACGCAGGCCCCTTGGAAACAGCCATCCTTTTTTAGGTAAATATTGTGTGACGGCCGTTTCACACAGGTTTGGAACGAAGAAATGGTGGCAGCATTACTAAATGAAAGAACGTGTGCCTCATATCTAGATAGCTATATCTAAATTACCATCACTAGCTGTTTAAGTAAGCTATTAGGGAAAATGATCAACAAAGGCATGTACGTTTATTTACCCCAGTATTCTAGATGACTGCAGGGCAGGATCTGGTGGGAAACGTCCTAACGACCAGCTTGTGGCTTTGGAGTCGCATTTTAAAGAGGCTTTTTCTCCGCCGGAGTCACTGCTTGTTCATTTCCTTCGACCTGGAAAAGGCCTCCTGTACTGCACGGCAATATGTCATCCTGAGCGACGTCCAATGTGATGGTGTATCAGAAAGGAATCTGAACCTCATAGTGTGATATTTCTCTAGCCGAACACTTTACGTAAGAGCCGAATTTTCACTGTAAGGAGACAAATTAAAAAAAACAGTGACCCACAGTGTGTAACAGTGAGCTGTGCCTTGTTATCGTCAAGATAAACTCGCTCCAAAAGCACTACAGGCTACTTTATACTCTGTCTACGTATATGCGATTGAAAGTACCTATATACGGTGTAGTAGCTGTATTTGTCTGCGTCAGATAGAACTGGGTGTGAACGAACTTCCCAAACGGGCGTATGAGAATGGCTTCAATGTGAATCTCGAAAAGAGCACCTGTGTTTTGTTCTGCGGGCAGCGTGGAATAACTACGATTGGAAATGTTTTGAACAACGGTGCCATTCTAGTTCAAAAGGAACAGAAATGCCTTTCGTATGTGCCCAACAATAAACCTCTCTTTATTCCCTAATTAGGCAAGTAAAGAATAAACACATCACGTCAACAACATCACGGCTGGTGGGTCAACAAAGTTTTGACCCACCAGCCTTACGTTGAGGATAAAACGCGCCTTCCGCGTCTCTTAACAGCTTCGTGAGATCACGCACGGAATATGGGAGGGTCTTATGTGAATCCGCCCTTAAAACAGCATTACAATATTGCATGCAGTTCAGCACTTAAGTCTCCGACTCACGTCCGGAGCCGCTGGAACAAGCCCAACCAAAAGATAAGTTTTTGTTGAGTGTGACTGGTGTTGTTGAAAGCCCTAGCCCCCATATACAATTTTAATGCATGCCCGGAAAGGGGAATATTTAACTCAGATGTGTGATTTTATCATCCCAGATGTTCCGCCCAGTAATCTATTTTTAACCCTACCTTTTTCTTCACACCATTCGACCTACGAAGGAGAGCACAGGCCAAGGAGGGAGTCTCATTCAAGAAATTATACAAACTGCACTCACCGATCGTTGCTCCTTAGTATAATTGACTCTTGTCTAATGTTGTAGCTTTTGTTCAATTCGAGAAAAAAACGCGCTGTGAGAACATGGCTGCCGCAGTTTCTACACCAAAACTAAATGTAAACATACACGTTCTAGTCTACGCCTCAAAACCTGCTTGTGCTGTTTTGTGCACTGCACTTGGCCCATCGTTAATAGCACAGGCACTGAACGCGAACGCTTGTTTTATTAGAGCAGAAGAGCATAAAATGTAATATTGTGGCGTTTGGGAAAACAAAATCGCCAACCAGCAGGGTGCGGTGTCTGCTCTTTTAAATCTTGTGGACGAACCTCTGGCTTGCTATTTGGACATCAATCCACTTATGCGACAGTCTTCCAAAACTGTCTGCAAGAATGCCAGTAATCTCATCAACTACCCATATAAACCCATACATATGTAAATACCCCACTGAGAAACAGAGTAGTATACAGAAGCATTCATTCGGAGACTGCGATTACCCCCATTGACGCCACACACACGGAGTTTTGAGGGCACATTCCCACAACATTGGAATAGTGGTTGACCGTGCTCCAAATGATATTTGATGGTACTACTGCTATTAGGCCAGAGAATGACACCTTCTTAAACTTTACTCCTGCAACATTCCCCTTCACTATGGCCTATTTTTAAACAATGAGCCGATGTTCACAAACAAATATTTTGTAACCTTTCTTGGAGATATCAAAGTCTTCAAACTCGAATCATGCAGGGCGGGATTCGCAGACGCTTTCGCACTGAAAGAGGTCCTTACAATTTATTTACGCGCACAGGGATCCCCGCCAACGTAGCACGCTCTAAATCTGTAGCTGTGGAAGTGTCTCAACAATACCCCGAACCATGTTTCAGGCTACGGGCCCTTTTTTTAGGAAGTGTCATAGTCACCTAAGCATACTTTGAGCACAAACCTGAAATAGTGAAGGACCACCACATGTGGCCTTGGTGAGAGATGAGATGAAACGTGGCCTTGGTGGTCTTTGGTAATAGATACCGTTGCGCCATGAAACAGGAACACACTACTCGGAAAACAACGAATACGGGTATATGAGGCTGGGGTAGCCTGTATTTTCTGGCTAATAACAGTGATGTAACGCATCAGGTCTTTGTAGAATTGCAGAGGGGTAGCGTGTACAGAGTACACTGGCACGAACACACTGACAAGCGGTACAGAGATAATTATCATGACGTAGCCGACGGAGGAGAATGATGGCCCACAGAAAGTCTGCGTCACATCTTCGCATCTTTTCTGTTTATTTGTTGGCGGTGGTAACAATAGGCGAAGAAATTTAGATTGCTTTATTTGAGACGAAGGCTTTTAAATTTTTTTATGGAAAAGCTAAGCCAGGATCACGGACGAAGAAGCTATGCGAAGGTTGTGTTTAAATTTTTACTCCAGCACAAAATGAACAAAAGTAAGAACAGTGCACAAATGCATACCTATTGTTAAATTGGTGGTTCAGACAGGCAATACCACTCCATCATACTTCTGTCAAGGTTCGCTGCGCTGCTTCCCTATGCTTACCAAGCGAGCAGCTGTGACAAGCATGGTCAAATCAATGAAGTTGTTTTGTTGCTACACGATAGGTTGCTACGCGATAATGACAACTGTTTATTTGAATTATTTGAGAATGTCGCACACTTTGTGGCAGTTCTCGTCAAAACCGCCCATTAGACATCAGGGCGGAAAAGGTTCGGGCGTGTTGGTTCACAGCCATACAGGAAACAAGTGGAGTAAAAAACAAGGGACGAGGCATGGACAGGACAAGCACTAACATTCAAGAAATCGTTCATTGCAGAACCAGCGTATATAAGCACGTCTGGTTACCATAAATAGGGGAGGAAGGAAACAAAAGCACCAAATGATCGCGGAAGGAGAAAATCAGTGACGTGCTGCCTGCGTGATGGAATGAAAGATCAAACAAGGACAAAGAACGAAGAACTGAAGGAAGGATAGCTGCTGTCCCATACATTCATATTCTCGCATAACCTCAAGAAATTTGGGTAACCTTCAGGGGTCAAGGAGTTGTTCTCGGCGCCTAACAAGCTCTTGGCCTCGTGCAGGTTGAGCTGTCCCACGCGTGAGCGGAAACCTGTGTGTGATATCAAGCACAGAGACGCCTTTGATAAATACCGTATTCCGTTGCCTACAAAATGTCTCTGTCGTGTATCAGGCGCTATGTCGGCCAGACCGGCAGATGCTTGAATGGTGGCTGACAAGAGTACCAGAACAAGGTCAGTAACGTTGCTACCAAGGGTTGGCTGGGTGCCCATTTTCAAAAATGTGTCTCGGAAAACCAGTCTCATCCTCTGTACGACGAAACGACTGTTTGCTTTTTCGCCACTCGGGCCCGACACGAGAAATTGTGGAAGCGGCAGAGATTGCTTGGTCTGGTGAGTAATGCGTCAGCAGGCCGTCTGTAGCCTTATCGAAACTTTAGCTGGTTTTCTTGTCGTTGGTGGCACGTCACTTTTTTTTCGCCCATCGTTTTGATGTTTTCCTTTCCTTCCTCCTCTCTTCATGCTAGCCCGGCGTGTTTATATGCGCTGCTTTTGCAATAAACCATTTGTTTATATTTAGGGCTTGTCCTGTCCACATCTGGTGCTCTATTTTTCACGGCGCTTCTTTTCTGTGTAGGCATCAAGGCTTCCTGGGTGTGTCCACTTTACACTTGCCCTACACCTTCATGGCTACATCTAAGAAGGCGCTGCCCCCTCGTTATCTTGGGCACTTGCCAGTTTAAAACGACAGACTTCAAAGAGCTGTTTTGCTTCTCTACCAGGATTTGCCAACACCCGCTTAAAATACATGCCTTTACCACGTTAACCCGACCCCAACTTGGGTATGCAGCAGCCTTGTGAGGCCCGCACCAAAATTACCTAATAAAAAGCATTCAGGGTATTCAGAACTGCGGCGACAGATTCGCGTTTTCTCGTGCTGCTGAGCTCGAGGTCGCGGGTTCGATTACTGGCTGCGGCGGCCGCTTTTCTGATGGAGACGAAAGGAAAAAAAATTACACCATCTTCCCACGTGGGAACCCTGAGGGGATGCAAAGCCGTGGAGTAGTAGCGTGTTAATTGGTTGTTAAAGTAAAGACACGTGTAGTAGCGTAATAAATGTCTTCTTTATTTATCGAGTAGTAGGGAACGTTTTGCGGCTTCTCGTTCTCGAAGCGAGGACTCCGCCGTTCGATGCTGGCATTTCAAAGCGTTGTCACGTTGCCGAACGCCATCTGGGTCAGCTACTCGGCGCTGGCGTTTCAAAGCGGCTTCTCGTTCTCGAAGCGAGGAATCCACTGCTCGATGCTGCCGTTTACGTTCGGCGTCACGAGCTCTCGTCTGTGCAGCCTTCTCTTTTGAGGTGCTCGCGGTTCTGACAGTGTGCTGGCTGGCGCTAGTTGGAGGTGTGCCAGCCAGTTGGCTGACGGAATCGTTGGCGTCCATTTGCAGTCATCGGACGGCGCAGTACCGAAGAAGCAAGTGAGGGGAGCACGGAGGGGTTTATTTGCAGAGCAGAGGGAACAAAGAGGAGGAGAAGCGCGCATGCGCGTTATTGGACAGCTGGTGTACAGAGGGAGAGGAGGAGCAGCGCGCGCTAGCGCACATGTGGTGTGGAGCGGAGGGGGGGAGAGAAAGCGGCGTTATCACAGCTGTTGTGGAGAGGAGGAGAGGTGCGGACGCCGGACGACGGAGGGTCGACTAAGAGATGCTTTGCATCTAAAACTCTCGTGTGTTCTAGATTTGGTCGCACGTTAAAGATACCAAGGTGGCCAAAATTAATCCGGAGCCCTCCACTACGGCCCGCCTCATCGCGTGCATTGCGTCGGCGCGTTAAACCACAGATTAGCGTTTTGTGACTTTTCTGCGTTCACCAGTGCGACGGAATTTAAAAAACGTGCCGCCATCACTCTCCTCAGTGACCATCAAAAAATGTCAAGACTTACTCCGTTCCACATATTCTACTACACATTCCCACCGGGCAACTAATTCACACAATGTCCCTGTTATTCTGATCATAGTATCAGTTCGAAGCCGGTTTAATACCCTCACCTAAAAACAGCACGTTTGCGCTGTCATTCTTGACTCGAACTGCTAAAGACTGGAACGTTCTACCGGGTAGCATTGTTAATACCAAAGATAGAAAAACATTAAAAAATTACAAACAGCCCTTTCCGAGCCCGAGTAACAACTTGTGTATTGTTGTGTGCGCTCTTCGTGTACGCATCAATTCGTATAACATACTCTATGTTGATTTGCAGCACCTATTTCCGCGGTTGGCCTTTTGTTTCTGCGGTTCACTTGTAGTTGATATCTATTTGCGCCATTGGGATTGCATCTCCCCAACCGATTAAAGTATTCCGCCTGTGTTTTGTAACATCCCGTGTATTATCACACATTTTAGTGTCTCCTGTTACGGAGCCGTGTGTTTGCTGTTTTCCAGTGCTTTTTTATGTCGCCCTCAGTAACGTTCAAACATTTGTATCGCCAACCCTCATGTAATATCCCTCTCAGGGCTCCTTGAAGAAAAAAAGAAATAACCTAAATAACTAAATT
Organism: Haemaphysalis longicornis; assembly: GCA_013339765.2. NCBI lineage: Eukaryota > Metazoa > Arthropoda > Arachnida > Ixodida > Ixodidae > Haemaphysalis > Haemaphysalis longicornis. Next base: position 9,549,658 of record CM023454.1, read on the forward strand.
CCATCACTTCTGAGGGCTTCACAACCTGCCCGTTATGCACACTGAAGCGGCACGGCTGTCACTTCCACCAGCACCGCGGCTAGTGGTACAGACAGAATTAGGTCGCCAATGATGGCTTTTGAGGATAACTCGTACATCGTGCTGACGAGAAAAAATTCGGGAAAATAAAAATAGAAGAACTCCCAAGTGAGGCTGCACTTTTGTATCACTCGAAGCAACACAAACAGGGAAATTTATAGAGAACCTATACTCTAGGGACTTTCAACTAGTTGCTTTGCTCGCGCCTAAAACTAGTAAATTGACCGGTTAAAGAAAAAATCACAGTGTGTTTTATACACTGCACAGGTTTAAGTGCACCTGACGTCCTAGGCGCACACTCGGGGCGTGGCGGAGACGCGCAGCCAGGTTACGTATCACCCAGTCACATCTCCGTAGAGCCCACTTATTGGCACGACTGCCTTTTTCATAGACTGGGGAAGAAGAGTGGCTTCGACAGGATAGGCCTACGACTTACCTTTGTGAACGACCACTGGGAAGGAAAACTGTCTGAATGCATAGTCACCATGCTCCCCGGTCACCCCCCCCCCCACTCTTGTTCTTTTTTAGTCCCTTGGAATACCTACGGTTTCGCGCTTGGTGCAGGCGGCTTCGAAATGGCCTGCGCTATGCCCGAGCTAATGCCCCTGTCTAGAGCACTGGGCGAAGCAGCCTGAGTCAACAGCCGTAGCAATGGGGGCATTGTGTCTTTTCTGGTTTTCGGCGAATCAAGGTCTTCTGTCTCGCAATGCTGTTGGCACGACACCTTCATCATCATTATCACCATTAGCCAACTGTTGCCCTCTTCAGGACGAATACCGGTCTTATTGATTTCCTACCGTTCCATTTCTGTGCTGCTTGAGTCGACAGTTTGCACCCAAAGTTCTATATTTCATCCTTCTTTCGTGTTATTGGCCTTCTCCTTTGTCTAGACCCTTCTCTAGGAATCCTCTTTGTTACCTTACTTGTGCGCCGGTTGTCGGTTCGTCTCAATACATGGGCAGCACAAGTGTTTTTCTTTTCATTTATTTGGACTATTATACCTTCTAATGTAGTTTTTGTCTCTCCGGGGTAGCTCTTTTATTGTCCCTGAGCGTTCCAGAAGCATTCTTCCAGAAGCTTTGTTTGCACGTGTCCTGCCTTCTCACTCGGCAATACTATGTCGTCCGCAAACCTCAATAGTTTAGGCATTCTCAGTTTAGCCCTAATTCTATTTCTTCTCAGTCAAGCTTTATAAATGCCCACTCGAGACATGCTGTCAGGTTTTTTGGAGAGCTTGTAACTCCTTGTCTCACTCCATGTGGGATAGTAAAATTATCGCTCACCTGGTTGAGGTGTATCTTGCACACGCATTGCTCTATGTCTCTTCTAGAATTATGATGTAGATTTTCATAGTTCAGTGGTCTTTTAGTGCTTCCTAAACGAATGCGTGAAGTACTAAATCAAACGCTTTCTTTTAATGTATAGATGCAATGTAAAGGGGTATAGTGTACTCTGCGTATTTTTCTATCATTTGATTGACAACATTAACGGCGAAAAACTTGCTGACTGAATTGTTCGTCACCGGAATGTACTCCGCTGATTTTTTCATCTCTTCATTGACGACATGGACGGCGAAAAACGTGCTCACTAAAATGTTCATGCACCGTATTGTTCTCTGCGCTTTTTTCTATGACTTCATTGACGACATGGACGCCGAAAAACGTGCTCACTGAATTGTTCGTGCACCGAAATGTACTCTGCGGATATTTCCATCACTTGATTGACGACATTAAAGCCGAAAAATTTGCTCACCGAAATGTCCGCACACCGATATGTCAGTACACCGATATGTCTGTGCACCTAAATCTCCGTGCGCCAAAATGTCCACAACGAAACTTCCTGCACAGAACTGTCCTAGCCTAGTATGTTGACAATTCTGCGTAGAAATGTTGGCACAGGTCGCTTCGGTGCGGACCTTCCGGTCGGTGCATGGATATTCAATTGCACGGTCACTTCCCAGCTGCGTGTGCCCGCGGTCCAGTGCCGGCGAGCGTGATCATGCCTGGTCCCACTTTTTTTGTCAATTAGGAAATCAATCGACAAGTGTGTTCGCTTTGATTTGCATGCTGCTGACATGGAAACGTACGTTAACCAGAACACCACACCAAAAGGCCTTCGTATAGTCTGCACGCCATCAATGTGCACGTTTAATCTGGAGGAAATTATGAAATAAGAGAAAGTGCTGTCCGATGCGTCGGTGGGACTCACGGAGATTGTTTCGCAGCACAGCCGAAGACGGGCCACGGAACTTCTACATGCCGAAATTCTACCGAGGTTGCAGTCCAATCTATCCGAGTTAGAATGCAATGAACTTAGAAACTTTGGCACGACAAGAGGAAATAAATATTACAACAAATGATCAAGAAATTGCAAAGCGATAACATTTTCCCTCAGTTTTTAGTGAACCCCGTGCACCCAACCTATCAGGTAGGCGTCACCTCTGGTCCCGATGCTATATCTCGCCCCGTGAACCCACGACAAAAGAACGTGGTAAATCAGTCAAGCAAAACGTTATCCCCGGCTCAAGAAAAACTTCTCGCAAAAGTTCGACATTTTGCCCAGCCTCCGGTAATTTCAATAAGTTCTAGCTCTATCATAATCTGGAGACATTCGCAGGTAATCTGCGTCTCCGGGAATAGTTCCATGACCGCCCCAACATAAAAACACAACTGCCTGGTGCGTCAAACAAATCGCGGACACCAAAAGACCGACGAGACCACCACTTAGATATGTATATAGCTGCTGTACAGAAAGATGTTGTTCGGGCATATGCACAGCTTGAAACCGTGCGCAACAATGTCAGTAGAAGAGCGAGCAGCTTTAAACTCCCTGGAAGCAGACACGAGCCTAATTATATCAACACAGCAGACAAGGGTGGAGCCATTCTCATACTTGACAGTCCTGAACATATGGAAGAGGGAATGCGACAAGTAAGCTACAGCCAATTCTATAAGGAGCCACCAAATGACCCCACATAATTCTATCAAACTGAAATTCAGAACTCCCGCAAATCTCTCCTCCCAGAAGGAAATATAACTGCCGCGATGATGAAAATTATGTCACGGGAACATACTGTTCCCGGTCGAGTTTTCTTATAACCAAAAATACACCAGAGCAACCACCCGGGCAGACCCATTGTATCCAGTAACGGGGCGGTGACAGAAAAAATTTCAAGATTTATTAATCTTATCACAAAGGACATCCCCCTACATTTCCGTCCTACATCAAAGATACCAGCCATTTTCTACAGGAAAATGCTGGTATCGTCCTCTACCCGGTATGTTTTCTGGTGACGCTGTGCTGATTGTGCACAAATATTCTCCACTCAGAAGGCATCGCTGCGACTGTGGCAGAAATTATTTGCTTAAACAACCGATCAATACATATAGGAATGGAAACTCTCGCAACACTTATATCCGTTGTACTAAAGTATAATCACTTTGAAATCGACGAAAAACACCTTAAATTACACCAATATTTTTATGAAATCAGTTGAAACTTTTTTCATTGAAAAGCAACAAAAGAATCACTGTTTTACAGGCGTTTTCTTGATGATATATTCATGGAATTGAATCACAACAAAGTGAGCCTTCTCGACCTCATTTCAAAATGTGACTGTCTCCATCAATCAATCAAGTCCAACTAAGACATATCTCAAGATGCTATCAACTGTTTGGATGTAACCCTTGAGGCACATGGCAACTTCATTGTGACCACCGTCTGCAAAAAACAACCTGATCACCAACAGTATTTGCATTTTGACAGCAACCACCCACGGCACGTAAAAGGTGGAATACCAGACTCGCAGGCATACAGAACCACGGAATCTGTTCTCATATCCAAGAATTTGACTTAAAATGAAAAAATTCAAAATACATTCATCTGAATCAAAGTTATGCAGAAAATATATTTGATGACGCAATCAATCAGGCCCGCCGAACAGACCGCCAGACAGCATTGTGAAAACAGAATTCACAAAAGGGAAAACACTTTATACTAACCTGGTATTAACCTACGGTGCGAACATGCCGCGAGTAAACAACATACTGAGCAGGCATTTTAATATGATCGGACAAAGTGAGCATCGGTCAGCTATCTTCCCTGAAACAATCCCTGTAGTGGATCGCAAATACAAGAACATAAGACGTATGCTTGTTAAAGCTAAATCTGCAGTCACGAAACATTTCGGCTGCCGCCGATGCGGGAAAACGCGGTGCAAATTTTTTTCCCCATAAACGGAACCGACATGGCAAAATCTAACTTTTCTAAATTTTCCTTCCGATTTTTTCTTCCGAAGAAAAGAAAGCCTCAGCAGTAACGTCGTATACAGATTGCACTGTGAAATCTGTGGCAGGGACTATATTGGCCAGACCGAGAATGCATTCCGGCTCAGATTCAACAACCACAAATCCCACGTCACGTCACAGCCGGATCTACCATTCTCCAAACATATGTGCCTGCCGGGTCATTCCATTGAGCATATCAGATTTACCCTCCTGTAGTCCGGCTCTCGCTCTTCCATCGAACGCGAGTGGAGGGAGTCCTACTTTACACATAAATGCCAGGCATTCACCCATGGCAACAATGAGGATACGGGCCGGCTATCATTCTTGCGGCAGAAAGCTGCGCCAAGGCGGAAATATCAGGGCATTGCGGGCGGTAAAGGGGGTGAGTGCGGAACCGGGGTCGTGTATACAAACAAAAAAAGAAAAAAAAACGCTAGAAAGAAAAGAGGACACCCTGTTTTGGGGGACTAAGTCGAGCAAAATAAACGTTATAGAACCGCCCTCCTGCCCGTTCGGCAACCATTACCCGTCTCAGCAGTGACTTTGAACAGCTGTGATCACATCCCGCTACCCCCCCTCCCCCCCCCCACGATGCACAGTGGCCCGAAATGTGAGCGCCGTACCGCCGACATACAAACAGTCGAAAAATGTCGGCGCAAACGTAACCAACCAAATGCCAGTGTTACTTGTCCCGTGGCTCGCTGGCCGCGCGGCAGAGCTTCGCTACAACCCTCAGTTTCGTCGAAGTGGCGTCAAGACGCGGGACGTTGTAGCCTTAGCCAGGAGATAAACAAAACCGAAAATGGGACAGCAAATTTGGAGTATAGCGCGGAGACACAGGGAGGGCCGTGCAAGCATGTGGCCTAGCAGTTTGACCGAGTTGAAGCTCAATGCTCTGCCGCCATCTTATGTTCGGCTGCTTCGCCCCCATTTCCCCTTTTCCTTTCCCGCTGGGTATTTTTACACTATTTACAAAGCACGCAGTTTTGATGTTTGTTTTGTTTGCTTGTGTGCGTCATATTATGGTGGTTTCGTGCTGCCCTTTCATCCGTGGTCTTTCCCCTTCCCTCACCGTCCACTTTTCTAGCCAATCGGAATGCCTTACTTGCTCAAACTGTTTTAAAGACATCTCACCGGCGACCTCTCCCGGAGGAATGAGCAGAATGACCCTCTCTCTCGGTGATTTTTATATAAAGGCAAAATGGGAGCAAATAAAATACAGCCCCGAAGGAGTTTGTAACTCCGAAACACTTGGCAACAAAAAAAGGCGAAACGTGTCAGTCAACTGTTTTCACTAGGTATATACTGTACCATGAACCTCATTATCTCTCTCCCTATATATATATATATATATATATATATATATATATATATATATATATATATAGCGAATCAGAAATGGGCAATGAGGGGCTCGGTGAAATAACATAAGCCATAAGGTGAGGGTTGGCAGTCAAGAAAACCTCGGAAAGCAAAGGGGAGGTTGTGGTGGGTCACAGGAATCGATGAAAATTTTTTTTCAGTCAGAAAGAAAGTAGTGAAAAAATGCCCGCCGGATGGGGTCCGAACCCACGACCTCTAGAATACTGGTCTGGTGAAATAACCACTACTCTACCGGCGGGGCTGTTTCCCCACCACTTTCTGGGGTATTTATGTCGAGGTATTTTTGTTTCCTGCACTTGGGGGTGGTAGCCAGCGCCAGTGAGACTACTCGGGTGAAGGGGACCTTCTTTTTAACCACCGGGCCGTGCCTCGAGTGTCTACGACAAAACAAAAACAGAGGCCCTCGCTAAGCATGTGGCGAATCAGAAATGGGAAATCAGGGGCTCGGTGAAATAAGACAGAAGATAAGGATTGGCACTCAAGAAAACCACGGAAAGCAAAGGGGAGGTTGTGGTGGGTCATAGTTATCGATGAAGAATTTTTTTGAGTCAGAAAGAAAGTGGTGAAAAAATGCCCGCCAGGTGGAATGCGAACCCACGACCTCCAGAATACCGGTCTGGTGCGATAACCACTACGATACCGGCGGGGCTGTTTCCCCACCCCTTTCTCGGGTTTGTATGTTGAGGTATTTTTGTTTCCTGCTCCTGCACTTGGGGGTGGTAGCCAGCGCCACTCGGATTACTCAGGGTGCAGGGGACCTTCTTTTTAACCCCCACGCAATAACTCGAGTGTCTTCGACAAAACAGAGGCCTTCGCTAAGCCTGTAGCGAATCAGAAATGGGAAATGAGGGGATCGGTGAAATAAGACAGGAGATAAGGGTTGGCAGTCAAGAAAACTTGGGAAAGCAAAGGGGAGGTTGTGGTGGGTCATATGAACAGATGAATTTTTTTGAATCAGAAAGAAAGTGGTGAAAAAATACCCGCCAGGTGGGATCTGAACCAACGACCTTGAGAATACCGGTATGGTGCGATAACCACTACGCTACCGGCGGGGCTGTTTCCCTACCACTTTCGCGGGCATTTATTTTTAGGTATTTTTGTTTCCTGCACTTGGCGGTGGTAGCCAGCGCCACTCGGACCACTCAGGGTGTAGGGGACCTTCTTTTTAATCCCCGGGCCGTAACTCGAGTGTCTACGACATGTCCAATGTGGTCGACCAGCGTTGAACCCTCTTAAGCTACCTTTGACACCAAGACTGGCAGAACAGAGGCCTCGCTAAGCATGTAGCGACGCAAAATATTCTTCATCTGTTCCGATGACCCACCACAACGTCCCATTTGCTTTCCGAGCTTTTCATGACTGCAAACCCTTATTTCACCGATCCCCTCATTTCCCATTTCTGATTCGGTACATGCTTAGCGAGGGCCTCTGTTCTGGCAGTCTTGGTCCCAAAGGTAGCTAAAGAGGGTTCAATGCTGGTCGACCACTCTCGACATGTCGTAGACACTCGAGTCACGCTCGGGGTTCAAAAAGAAGGTCTCCTTCACCCTGAGTAGTTCGAGTGGCGCTGGCTACCACCCCCAAGTGCAGGAAACAAAAATACCTCAACATAAATACCCGAGAAAGGGGTGGCGAAACCGCGCCGCCGGTAGCCAATTGGTTATAGCACCAGACCGGTAATCTGGAGGTCGTTGGTTGGGATCCCACCCGGCTGGCATTTCTCACCACTTTCTTTCTGACTCAAAAAAAAATCTTCATCTGTTCATAAGACCCACCACAACCTCCCCTTTGCTTTCCAAGGTTTTCTTGACTGCCAACCCTTATCTTCTATCTTATTTAACCGAGCCCCTCATTTCCCATTTCTGATTCGGTACATGCATAGCGAGGGCCTGTGTTCTGGCAGCCTTGGTGCCAAAGGTAGCTTAAGAGGGATCAACGCTGTTCGACCACTCTCGACATGTCGTAGACACTCGACTCATGGCACGGGGGTTAAAAGAAGGTCCCCTTCACCCTGAGTTGTCCGACTGGCGCTGGCTACCACCCCCAAGTGCAGGAAACAAAAATAACTCAACATAAATACCTGAGAAAGTGGTGGGGAAACAGCCCCGCCGGTAGAGTAGTGGTTATCGCACCAGAACGGTAATCTGGAGGTCGTGGGTTGGGATCCCTACCGGCGGGCATTTTTTCACCACTTTCTTTCTGACTAAAAAAAATTCATCTGTTCGTATGACCCACCACAACCTTCCCTTTGCTTTCCGAGGTTTTCTGGACTGCCAACACTTATATGTATATCTATTGAGAGACGACGGTTGGCATGGCCGTTTGTTCTAACAATCGGGCTAAGGAAGAAGACCAAGTGTGATGATGAATATATACAGGGAATGAATGATGACGAGCCCATGTGGGCTAGCATGGATGATAGTGGGTGATTGTGAAGAAGCTCCGGTTACATAACCCAAAGTACTGGTAGCGTAGTCAGTTGGTCTAACATAATTTCCCCTCCGCGAACGGAAGCGGCCTCATGGCCGCGAGTCAGTCGGTGGTACGGCGCTTACATGGCTTCAGCCGGGATACATGAACGATTTCAGTACCACGACGACGGCGGTCTGTATGTGGAGTTACCGGCGTGATGCGATAATTGACAGGAGAAGTCTCTTCTAAGATTTGGTATGGGCCAAGAAAACGGTGGAGAAACTTCTCGCACAGTCTTGGACGCGAACGGGTCATATACTTCATCCCTGAGCCAGAACCAAACAGAGCGATGGTTCATGTCGTAGTGGGTTTTTTGTTCGTGCTGTTGATATTCCGTTCGACGTCGCGCGAGGTCTCGGCAGTGGGCGAGCAGCGAAAAGTATTGCTAATGCGATGGTGCATCAGAGGCGACCGGAGCGTAGAAAAAACTGGATTCGAAAGTAATCGATAGGGAGAGGCCAAAGACGAGAAAGAACGGTGAATAGCCGGTAGTCTTTTGCTTTGCGGAGTTGTAAGCGAAGGTTACAAAGAGTAGGACAACGTTCTAGTTGCGATGCTCAGGACTAATATACATAAAGACATGTCCGACAGTGTTTGATGAAATCGCTCGGTCAGACCGTTAGTCTGGGGATGGTAGGTGGACGTTGTTTTGTGGGCCGGGTTTGAAGCACGCAGAAGCTCTTCAACAAAAGTTGAGAGAAAAACTTTGCCGCCGTCGCGCAGAAGGACGCGTGGAGCTCCATGGCGCAAAATAATGTTCTGCAAGATGAAGTCCGCCACTTCTGCGATGGTGCCAGAGCGAATAGGCGCAGTTTCGGCGTACCTAGTCAAGTGATCTACGACCGTAACCATCGATTGGTGCCTACATTGGGTCGCAGGTGGCGGTCCATACATGTCCATGCCCACGCTCTCAAAAGAAGCCGAAGGACAAGGAAGAGGCTGCAGTAGTCCGGTCGGAGGAGTAGTAGAACGTTTGGGGTGCTGGCAAGAGGTGCACGAGCGGACGTACTTGGCTTCAGCTGTAGAGAGGCCAGGCTAAACGTAGCGGCTACGTATTTGCTCGTATGTTTTTGCGACGCCATGGTGACCAGCGGTTGCCGCATCATGATATTCTTCGAGGATACGACGTTGAAGCGGACCAGGTACTACGGGACCCATTTGTTGTAATTAGGATGGTAAGTTTGGCGGTAAAGGACACCAAGGAGGTGATGAAACTTGGCGAGTTGACGACGTGCACGGCTGGTCGGAGGTGGCACAAGACCGTCGAGGTAGTCCATGATGGGGCAGCAGTTAGCGTCTTCTCGCTGTAGCGAAGGCAAGCCACCGTGTCCAGGAGTGCTAGGGAAAGTGATGGGCGCCAAAGGGACATCGTGGTCGAGGCTTTCCTGGAGAGCAGTCGATGGATTAGACAATGGTCAACGAGAGAGAGTGACTGCGTCCGTATGCTTCTTTAGGACTTATACGTCACAGAAAAATCATATTGTTGGAGGCTGAGAACACAGCTACCATGGCGCCCAGACAAGTTTTTCATGCAGGATAACCAGCACAGTGCATGGTGATCTGTGACCACTGTAAAGTGACGGCCATGGAGGTAAGAACGGAATTTTCGAACAGCCCAAACGATGGCAAGGTATTCCGGTTTTGTAATGGAGTAATGTTTTTCGGCCGGTGTCAACGAACGACTAGCATAGGAAACGACCCCCTTTCGAAGCTGAGCAACACTTTGAAGGAGAACAGCGCCGATTCCGTGGCCACTTGCGTCTGTGTGGAGGATAGCGGGCTTGCTCTCATCAAAGTAGTGGAGTACCAGGCTAAACGTAATGCGGCTTTCAATGCCTGAAAGGCTTGTTGGCACTCATTCGACCAAACGTAAGCTGCGCCGGACGGTAGAAGCTGGTTGAGGGGCCCGGAATGGTGGCAAAGTTGCGGACAAAGCGACGTAAATACGAGGCCAACCCGAGAAAACTACGCAGATCTTTTTGTTGGCATGGACGCATTAGTACAACAACGGCAGCGATTTTGTCGGCATCGGTTCGTATACAGTCCTTGCTAAAGACGTGGCCGAGTACCTTGATAGTTTTGGTCGCAAAACGACATTTGTTTGAGTTGAGCTGAAGTCCAGCATTGGAGATGCACGTAAGCACTTCGTCCAAGTGTTTGAGATGCTCAGAAAATAACAAGGAAAAGAGAACGACGTCGTCAAGATAGCAGAAACAGGTCTTCCATTTCAGTCCTCTGAGCACTGAGTCCATCATCCGCTCTAAAGTTGCCGGGGCATTGCACAAGGCGAACAGCATGACATTAAATTCATATAGGCCGTCGGGAGTAGCAAACGCTGTCTTTTCGTTGTCGTACTCGTGCATTGGTATCTGCCACTAGCCAGAATGCAAGTCAAGGCTCGAAAAGTACTTGGCTCCTTGAAGGCAGTCCAGGCCGTCGTCGGTCCGGAGCATAGGATACCCATCCTTTCGGGTAATGTTGTTGAGGGCCCGATAATCTACACAAAAACGCATGGAACCATCTGTTTTCTCCACCAGGACGACTGGGGAAGACCAAGGATGGGGGCCAAATAACGTTACGCTGCAGCATGTCGTTCACGCTCTCCCCACTTACTTGCCGTTCTGATGGGGAGCCTCAGTACGGGCGGCGGTGAACAATAGTTGATCCATCAGTTTTGATGCGATGCGTAGCTGCAGGGGTGCGAGGAAGGAACGTTGAATGCGTGTTGAACAAGGCACGGTGCTTGTGTAAAGTTCCAGCACTGAGGACTTGTGATGGGGTTGGGTCCGGACCTATGGTGACCGCAAGAGACGACTTAGAGGAAACGGTCGTGGAAGGTCCACTGGCAGGGGAAAGAGAACGAGACGGAAGGATGGACACGTCGTCGGCAGAAACAGAAGCAATCGCACAGCCTTGCGGGAGCAGAAACGCTTCGGAGGCCGTATTACGCACAGGGATAATGGGGCGCCCTCGGAAAAATTGTACCAGACAAGCGGCTACAGCAAGACCTCATGAAAGGACGCGGCCGCACGGAATGGCCAGCACATTGCCGTCAACGATTTTGTCAGCGGAAACTGAAAGAATGTCCTCTTGGTGGGTGGGCACAACGTGATCGGTTCTTTCTGACTCAAAAAATTGCTCAACTGTTTCTAAGACCCACCGCAACCTCCCCTTTGCTTTCCGAGGTTTTCTTGACTGCCAACCCTTATTTTCTTTATATATATATATAGTTAGACAAAAATAAGAGTTGGCAGACCAGAAAACCTTCGGAAAGCAAACGGGATGATATGGTAGGTGATTCAAAGAGATAAAGAATTCGGAAAGAACAAAAGTAGAGAAAAAATTCCCGCCAGGTGGGAGACGAACCCACGACCTCCAGAATACTGGTCTGGTCTGATAACCACTATGCTACCAGCGGGGCGATTTCCTCCTCTACTTTCTGGGGTATTTATGTTACGGTATTTTGGTTTCCTGTGCTTGGGGTGGTAGCCAGCGCCACTCGTAAGAGTTGAAGGAATTATAGTTCTCTTAATATAGAAATATTGAAATATAGTTAGAGAAAAACTAGAAACTAGAAAAACTAGAAAAAATATAGAAATATAGTTAAAGAGAAATATAGAAATATAGGTAGAGAAAAACAAAACTTCGAACAAGGTAGGAACCACGATTGCTGCCAACGTTTCAGTAAAGAGACTTGCCTTCGTCAGGGCAACCTCTCGCCTGGCTGGCAGGCTTTACATTTATTACTAATACCCTCAGGGCCAATGGCATTATAGAGGGGATGGCAATATAGGGGTAGGTGCCCAGGTGAACGGAGAGAAGGATGTGGAATTGAGAAAGCGGATTGGTTTGGGAGTATGTCGGTGGAGATATTGAGGAGGAAAAAAGGTGGTAGAGTTTGTGAGTGAAGTAGGTCAGAGGAGAGTCAGCCGAGGGTTGATATTCCCAGAAATTCTTGGAGAGAAAAGATGAGAGGGTGTTTGTTGCCCCGGATCGCGGCATTCCAAAAGGTTCGCAGAAACGCTGGAAGCAGAAAAGGTGGTGAAGGTGGTGAGGGAGAGTCCTTATCAGAAACTATTTGCAAGCCTCTGGTCAAAAGAAACGGCAGAGAAGGGGGGAATGAAAAGGTCCAGGAAAAAAAAAAAAAAGGAAGTAAAATCACATTAACACACACACAAAAGAAAAAGCAATAACCCCACAACTAAAATGCCACGTGTCGCCAACAAACATTTCTGGAACAGCCCTGTGCTTGAAACTCAAAAACAAGAGAAAGTTAGAGTGACGTATGGGGCACTAGACAATGCGCAGCAAAAAGACTGAAAAAAAAAATGGAATTCCACAGAAAATGTTGGAGGGATACGGGTGCGTACTAAACTGGAAGTTAAGGAATGAAAACCAAAGGAATTAGTTGACCAAGTAAGGAGCAGAGGGAGGGGTCGTAGTCTGTGGTTAAGTATATGCAAGACAATGCTTAATGCTGTATTCCCTGTGAATAGAGAGTTTTAGAATAACGTACGCAACCATACGCAAACAGCTAGCGAACGCTATTTCTTTGCGTCGTTCTCACTGCGCATGCGCCGTACGTTAAGGCGCTTCTGCGTGTAGCGGACGGACGCTATTTCAGCGAAATAGCGTGCGTACGCGAGGCCGCTTGGGTTTCCAACATGACGGCAATAGCCCGGCAAGCATCCACGATTCCGCTTTTCTGTCGACAGTAACTTGCTCCCGATGAACCAAGTTCATTGCTCCTGTGTTTTTAAATACGTCGAGTGCTTAGCACATCCCCCCCCGCGCAGCGTCGTATCGTCATGACATCGTTGACTGCCCGAACGAAGCTTTGTAGCCAGGCCAGCGACCGAAGCGTTGTGTTTGTGTGTGTGTTGTGGGCGCGTGCACGATGAACTGCGACGTTGTGTTTCTACGGGTGGACAGTGCTTCCCATGCTCTGGATTATCTTTCTCGAGCGACGTACGACTCAACCTCGCGTCGGGTATGTAACGTGTGCGTGGCTAAAAGCCCTCTCGGCTTGAGCGCCAGGGTTAAGTGACTTGCTGTTCAACCCCGCAAATCGCGCGCAAGGTGAGTGCCGGATTTACGACGGGCAGGAGGACGCAACCGATCGCCGGTCGATTGCAGTTCAGACTTGCAACGCATGTCGTGACGCGTTCGTTTAAAACACCTATCTGGATTGTTTGAAGTTGAATAAAATGTATTCGTCAAACCCAGGCATTCGGTTCAGGGCGTTCTGTGCGATTGCACGAAAGAAGTTCCACGGGTCTTCAATGGTGTCTTTATGGAAGTTACTCAGGTAATAGAATATTCATGCCGTACTGTGGCCATGTTGCATTCAATACTAACGGGAAAGCGTTGGTTTACAATTGTTTGGATAGTCGCAAAATCTCCAAGCACACGGGAACTCCGCTCGCAGATCAGCCGGCGAGTCATTTCGCAAAACATTAGACAGATTGCGCCGTATGCATTAGCGTGCCGCTACGCAAAACTGATGAGACGCTCTACTAAAACTCCGCTCGCGGTGTTTACGTGGCGGGACGCAAAAATTTAGCGTTTAGCGTACGCAAAGGCAACAAACGCTGTACTAAAACTCTGTAATATCGCAGGGCTTCCAAGTTGCCCCTAGACGCATTAATTTCAGCAGGTTCCATGGAGTTGCATTTGTGAATTAAATAGGATTCTCGGTATTTTCTGTCCTCAGGAGACCTAAAGTTTGACTGAACTATATAGAACTTGAGGTCATCAAAATTGTGGCTTGGTTGGTTGAAATGCTGCGCTACAGCTATGAAGGATTCGCTAAGAGTATCTGCCCGGCGACCGTAAGGGCGTAGGCTCATTGGTTGACTCGTTTCGCCTATATACTGTTTGTGGCACATTGAGCTTTCCAACGTATACACAATGTTGGATGAAGTACATGTACAACTTGAAATAATCTTGTGGACATAATTACTGGCTGTGCTTTTTGCAATGCAGTCTGTTTGCAGGTGCCTGCAAGTCTTGCATCTGGACGGAAGCAGCTGGCAATAACTGGTTGCTTTGAAGGTCGTGTTTTAGCATTCACTAAAGAATCTTTTAGATAGCTGTTTCTCCGGTAGGTCACCCTTGGTGCTTCTGGGAACGTCTTTTGAAGTCGGTCGTTACTGGCCATAATGGGGCAGTATTTCAGCAGTATATTGTTTAGGTTTAGGAGGGCATTTGAAAATTTACTTATTTGGGCAGCCGGCCCAGCCCTTTCGTTTTGTCGCTCTTTCTTGAGCACGTCATCCCTTTGGAGAATAGATGCACGTTGGTACACGTGATCGAGGGAGCTTTTGGGGTCTTTCCTGTTCATAAGGGTAGACTTGAGTTCGTCTAGATGCTTTACGCGCTCCCTGTAATCAATGCATACTCTTCTAAGCCTGGTGGCTTGTCCTACAAAGATACCTTGCTTGCAGTGTGTCGGGTGATGGCTTTTAGAATGTAGGTACTGGTGCCTGCCTGTTGGTTTTCTGAAAAGCGTGGTTTTAAGTTTACCGTTGTCTAGAATGATGGTAGTATTCAAGAAGTTCACTTGTTTTTCAGAATACTGGCAGGAAAATTTAATTGTCGGATGCGGAGAATTGAGATGAGACATAAACATTTCTAGAGTCAGGCGACCATGTTCCCAAATCATGAAGATGTCGTCTATGCAGCGGAGGTGAAATTGAGCTCTATGCGGAAAAAAGCCTAATAGGTTGGCTTCAAGTTGCGCCAGGAAAATATTGGCATAGGTCGGCGCGAATGGAGTTCCCATGCTGGTTACAAAAACTTGCAAATAGTAAGACGAGTAAATTTCAAAATATTTTATAGTTAAATCTAGTTTCAACAAAGTTATGTACACCTCTGGCGCATGTTGGTGCGGGTTCTCTTATAAAGCTTTTGAATTATATTCGATTCCTTCGACGAAAGAGATGTTTGTTTACAATGTGGCAAAGTCAACAGTAACAAGGACGGTTCCAATGGGTAGGCGCCACCCCTATTTATCTCTTCTATTATGCGGAGGAATGGGGGGTGTCCTGAACGAATAAAGGAAGGGGAGCCGGAATGTCGGATAGGTATTGATTCAGAATCAGCGATAATGTTTTGGTTGGGGTATTGTTATTCGAAACTATGGGATGCGAGGAATGTCGGCAGTGAATAATAACTCTACGGGGACTTTGTGGAATTTTGGGAGGAGGTAAAAACGTCCTGAATGCTTATTATTCGGTTTCATAAAATTTAGGTGAGTGGCCGGTAATACTTGTCTAGATCGCAAATCTGTGAGGCTCTGATGATTTTTTAGGCTGTACTCCTGGCTCGGATCGTTATCTAAGGGCTTGTGGTGGCAAGGGTTATTGAGCTGCCTATAAGATTCATCTTTGTATTTCCCCATAGGTAAAACAACTACGCTACCACCTTTGTCGGCTGGCTTTATGACTATATCGGTTCTGGCTGATAGGCTATTCAGGATAACTTCTTCCTACCAAGGGATACGTGCCGGAGAGACAGGAATCTAAAAGATATTTTAGTGAATGCTAAAACAGGGCCTTCAAAGCAACCAGACATTGCCAGCTGCAGCCGTCCCAGGTGCAAGGCTTGCAGGCACCTGCAGACAAACTAGAATATAAAAAGCACACCCAGTAATTATGTCCACAAGATAATTCAAGTTTTACGTGCACTTCATCCAACATTGTGTATATGTTGGAATGCTCAATGTGCCACAAACAGTATATAGGGGAAACGAGTCAACCTATGATCCTAAGTCTTAATGGCCACCAGGCCGATTCTCTTAGCAAATCCTCCATACCGGTAGTGCAGCATTTCTACCAACCAGGTCAGAATTTTATTGACCGTAAGTTTTATATACTTCAGTCAAACTTTAAGTCACCTAGTGAAAGAAAATGCCAAGAATCCTATTTATTTCACCATTTCAATACCATTCAACCTGCTGGAATAAATGCGTCTAGGGGCAACTTGGAATTCTTGCGACATTCACAGGGAATACATCATTAGGCGTTGTGTTGGATATACCTTATCCAAAGACTATGACCCCTCCCTCTGCTCCTTACTTCGTCACCTATTTCTTTTTGTTTTTATTCTTAAGCTTCCAGTTTAGTACGCGCCTGCATCCCTCAAACCTTTTCTAAGGAATTCCACTTTTTTAAATTTTTTTTCTGTCTTTTTTGCTCCGCTTTGTCTTGTGCCCCGCACGTAACTGTTATTTTATGTTTTCCTTTGCGAGTTTCAGGACAGGGCTGTTCCAGGAATGTTGCTGTCGGTGATACGTGCCATTTCAGTTGTGGGGTTATTGCTTTTTTTGTGTGTGTGTGTTAATGTGAGCTTCCTCGCAGTTTTCCTTTTTTCCTTGACCTAGTTATTTCCTCCTTTCTCTACCTTTCTTTTTGACCTGAGGCTTGCATATATTTTCTTATAAAGACTCCCCTCACAGCCTGTTCTGCTTCCGCAGTTTCAGAGAACCGTTCGGTATGCCGCGCGGTGGGGCAACAAAACCCTTTCCTGTTTTCTCTCCAAGAATGTCCCATAATATCAAACCTCGGCTGACTTTCCCCTCACCTACTTCGCAGAGCAAACTATACAACCTTTTCTCCCCCTCAATATCCCCCCGATATACTCCCAAACCAATCCGATTTCTCAATTACACTTTCTTCTCTCCTCTCAATTTGGAACCTATCTGTATATAAAGCGTGCCAACCAGGCGAGAGGTTGCCCTGGCGAAGGAAAATCTCTTTGTTGAAACGTTGGCAACAATCGTGGTTTTTACTTTTTACTTGTCGGAAGTTTTTTGTTGTGTTCTCTATCATCTTCAAAGTTTTACTGCTCCCGACATATATATATCTATATATATAACATATATGACTTTATAACTACATCTAGAGAACTAAAAAACTCCCAAAGCGCGCAATAATACTATAAGTAAACTGTCGGATACGAAGCAAGAACAATAACAAAAATGTTTACTCACGCAGCGGCAATGGGTCTTGCCGTCATCAGAGTACACTTACATGATTTTGCTTCCACAAACATTTCGAACAGATTTCTTACAGAGCTTTGTGGAAAATTGTGAGAACGAAAGAAAGTTGTTTCTGAGATGGAGAGTATGCATACGGTCGGGCTATGCCCATGGTACAATAACAACAAAAAGAGAAAGAGGGAGAGATAGTGAAAGAAAGGGGTTGAATTCTGCAGGAAGCTCTCAAGCAGGACGACTTGCCAACGCACATGGTGTGGGCTGCAAGTTCAGATAGTGCAGAGGCGTGGAAAATTGCGGGTTCAAAAAGAAGGTAAACGTATACAATAAAGTATTCAGAGGGTGGGGAGGCTGGTTTGGATGGATCTATACAGGCATGCATGAAGACTGTTTTTCGTGTGTGCTCCCCGCGGATGAAAAAAATAGATACGGAGCAAAAAAGAACATTGCAGAGTGAGCTATCACCGAAAAGGAAATAGGTAGTGTTCATAGATCAAACTTTCACTTGCACAAGCTCGCACCTGCACAGTATGTTACCGCCGCGGTCGCTCCCAGGGGTCTCAAGATTAGAATAAAACCTGCTACTACCGAACTCTCCCAGTCCAACATTTAAAAGTGGCAACAGGTACTCGATAAACATCTTTGCAAAAAACTGAAAAAATCTTAATCACTACGAAACTACGGCTTACTCGCTCGGATAGAAAGAGGAACAACTGTGTCAGGAACTAAGCAAAAGAGAGTTGAACCTTTTAGGCAACTACAAATCTCAGAAGAGCTTCCCCATATCCCGAACAAAAGCCCGCAAGTTTTACCCAGAAAAGATTTCTAACACCGACAAGACGCGTTAGAATCTAACAATATCCGGCACTAGTAACTGCCCGCACTCTGGAAATAAAACCGATAATGTCACCTCGACTGTAATATATGCTTCCACTACGGAACCCTACCTGGTCAGTTAAACAACAGCAATATAATTTTCCCCTGTCTTCAGTCACAAAAGAAAATCTTACAGGGAATGTAATGAAACTTTCAAGTATAACCCTCTCCCCAGTTCAGACGATCGTCTTGTCAAAGGACCTAAACCTGTGCCCAGCTACTGCCAGTTTTGATGAATTTGAACTTTTACGGACTTAAATAACTTTGCCTGAATCATGAGCCTACGAGAATATTTTTACGATAACCCTGCGACGGAGAAGCCCGCAGAACCCTACCTTGCTAGAAGCACTAGACCCCTCCCACACAGCGTGATAGTTGCCTCCACATGTACATCAAAGCTGTCCAACGCGATGTGCGAAAAGCATTGTTAAGTTCGGGCTCCGAATGTAATCAATGTAGGCCGCCGGTGGCTCATGTATTGGCGTCGCCTCCGCTGGTAGCTACGATCCTGTGTCCCTTTCATGTATCCGCAAGGACGCCAAGTTCGGAGACGCGGAGAGCGTGTGTTGTGCCCGTCCTTTTGTGTGTCAAAGGACGGGGGTGATTAGCCTGAGTATCTATGTCGCGTAGGAGGTGGCTGGGTCATTCGGCATAACAAGCTGACGGGAAGCCAGATTATCGTATCTCTTAGTGTTGAAAGCGCGCTCGGGGTAAGTTTGGAAAATCTTCGACTCCGGCGGCGGCATTGGTCGTTGACGGGTCAATCGCCTCGGAGACAACCGAGTGGGCCTGAAGCGCGTCTTCCGGTGGAAGTGGCGGCAGGCGGCGGCGCCCTTCGTCTGGGAGGTAATTAGCAACCCTCATTGTCCCGCCGCGCACGCAGACGCACGGCGTCGCGGGAGGCGCCGCGCGGAGGGAGGTCAGCCGCGCGAGGACTGCTCCGGGCCCTCGGCTTGGCTTTTGTGCAGATGCCACCCGCTGAACGTAATGTGTGTCCACGTAGGCCACAGATGTCCTGTATTTGCTTGTTGGGTGCTATGGCGTTCGTGGAAAACGCACTATGAGTGTGTAAGAGAGTGTTAGGTCACGTGGCCGCAGGTGGGGACATGTGTCTGATTGGCTGGTTCCTGTGGCCAATCAATGGTTTGTAATAATTGTTTTGAAAGGTTTTTCTCTCTTTCTTGAACACCCCCTTTTTGGAGGTGGGGTTTTTGCAATCAAAACCGGAATGTTGGGTTTGGTCGGGGGTTGTCGAGACGGGATCTCGTTCAGTATAGATCTCGGCCGAACAGGCTGCTGCTGTCAGAGTAACAATGTAACCGTCACTCTCTCCTGATGTAGATTCTTGGAGTCATGTAAATAGTGTAAATAAACCTAATATCCAGCAAGGAAGGCAGTCCTCATCCCTCACCCGCTCCAAGCATCGGTCGTCGGTCATCGGAGCGAGTCGAGATCGTCCTCTCGGCCCGCCCATCAAAAGAACATCACTATTTCGTCTCCATCAGTTCGCCAAGAAGATAGAGAGGCGAACATCAACTAGCATACCAAACACAAATTTTTTCCACTATAACATGACTGCGAATGAAAAGAAAGCCCTAGAGGAACTCGCAAGCTGTCCCGATATAATTATTAAACCTGCCGATAAGAGAAGCACCATCCTAATCCTTGACAAAACCGACATTGCTAATGAGACCCATAAGCAACTATCGGTATCGACGTTTTACAAAGCACTACCCAAGATCTCTCTGCAGGCTATAAGCAAATCGTCAAGGATAAAATTGCTGATCTTGTTAAAATAAAACAATAAATGAAACCACCGCTTGTTCACTGATCGCTTTAAGCCCAGCATTGGGTAAATTCTATCTTCTCCCTGTGATTCACAAGGTGGACAACCCAGGGCGCCCCATTGTTTCTGGCTTGACAGTGTTACGGAAAAACTATCGCGCTTTGCGGACAATCTCATTTGCGACATTCCGCCCAGCTTGTCCTCCTTCATTAAGGATACCAATGATTTTCCCTCAGACATTTAAAAAAATTGAAATTCCTGATAACTCCCTCCTAGTCCCCTTCGATGTTGCGTTTCTGTACGCTAAATCCCCGATGAATATCGTGGAGTCATCGTGAGACAATCCCATCGACTCTTCTACTCTCCAAACATTCCTTTGGATTATTCTTGAGCTTAACAATTTTGATTTTGACGGGGTCCATCGCGTGCAAGTCAGCGGAAAGTCAACGGGAACTCGAACCGGACCCAGCTACGCCTCACCTCGAATCAAACTGTTTGGGCACTTAAAATTATAATGCACTTTAGAATCTCCTGAACAGACCCAGAACAGCGGTCTTTGCTAAGCGTGTAGCGAATAAAAATAGGGAGCAAGAGACTGCATAGGTTTATTGCAAAAATAGGGGCCACCACTAAAGAAAAGATGTAGCGGTTTCAACGTCTAGAGGTGAACTTGAATTATGCTCTTTCAAAGCGATCCTTAGGCGTTTTATCCTGGTGGTGCATTGTTTCCAGTTCCTGGCTTTTGTCGAAATATGGCAATACGTCTGAGCGTAAGCTTGTTGCTCTAGGTTAAAAAACGTGGTTGGGGCCGTGAGCCATCTGTGTTGCTTTGGCATCAGATGTGACTTTGTGCTCGGGCAAATGCGGCTGTTAGTTGGGGTGAGGACCGTTGTAATTTCTGACATCTGCCTTATTGCCCACTAGCGGTAGTACCCGGTGGTGCCCGTGTGGGCCAATATAATAATGACACAAATGGCTATCACAGAAGCCCATTTATGCGATAGTTGTCCTGTTTGGCGAGTTAATCATGACGTGGTACACACTCAGGAGCGCCTGCCTGCTGTCAATACAGGAACTCCAGCCGCAGGCGCGTCGTGGTAATGTGAAACGACTCGCACTGGTGTTTTACTGCAACTCTCGTAAAACAAACTGCACCAAGATGGTGCGCTCGAGCGTGTGAGTCAGTGAGTAAAAAACGTTTTATTGAGCTGGTGAGGTGGAAGTGGTTCCCTGTCCTAGGAAGCCATGTGATAAGCGGTCAAACTTCGCTTTGGAGAAAGAATTGTCTGGGTACTCAGGTTGCTGTTAGTAACCAGGTTCTCCCACAGCTCATGGGTGGGAAGAGTGTATATAAGAAGGTGGAAGTAGTTTTGCTTGCCCTCCTAATAAGATAAGACGAAGAGTGCAAGGTTGTACACAACTTGAATGCGGTAGGAGATTGCTCTGAGAGCACACGATGGAAGCCGATCAGACAAGTCTTGATCAGACTTTGTAATTAGTTAAAATCATAAGTACCCTCTTAATCATTAAAACCATTATCATCATCTCATTCATCTGACGTAGCAAGCTAGGCATCTTAGCTTGGCTGCTATCGCCTGTTTTGATTAAAGATCATTCTCTCTCTCTCTCTCTCTCTCGGTAAGGTTTTATGACAACTAACACGGGCTCCCTACGTAAGGCGCGAGGTTGTAGGAAGTCCCAATAGATGGCGAGCGCTACGCTTTCTCTTTTCGCCAGTCCATCTTCACTTTCAGATTTATGGTAAATGACAAGGCTCCAGCGGGAGGCGCCAACAGATGGGGAGCACTACGCGAGCGCAGAAAAATTTCACTAAATTCTACGTCCAGAGGGATGTGAATTAAAAAAATCGCGCTGGCATTCTTATCCGCATGTTATGACGAAATCCTGAAATTGATTTTTGGGCAATTATATGGTCAGCCTTAGTAAGCACCTACTCAATGACGCAAATAAACGCGCGAAGTTTCATGTCTCTAGATCTAACAGTTTTGGCTGGGCGTTAATGAGTGAGTGAGTGAGTGAGTGAGTCAGTCAGTCAGTCAGTCAGTCAGTCAGTCAGTCAGTCAGTGAGTCAGTCGGGCACTTCTTTTTATGTGTGTAGATGACAGGGCTCCAGCGGGAGGCGCGTGGTTGCAGAAAGTGTCAACAGATGGTGAGCGCTACGCGAACGCTAGAACATTCAACTGAATTCTACGTCCAGAGGGATGTGAAATAAAAATTCGCTGGCCTTATTATCCGCATGTTAGGACAAAATCCTGAAATTCATTTTAATGCAATTGTATGGTCAGCATTTTCAAGCAAAAACGAATGCTATATATCAGGTGACTGTGCAGTTATTGACGAATGTGGAAAAGCGCAGTATTTTCCGGATATCCATCTTGCTTTTAGTTCAATATATCAAATAGTGTGCGATAAAAAAATAATATTTAAAAAATTAATTTTACCCGTTGTCACTTTCCCAGTGGTGGATGTTATAAAATTTTCAGCAATATTTACTTCCAACACCGCAATCAGAATTTTCCCTTGAAATCTGTAGCCGTTTGAAAAAGCAGTTTGGCTAGACGTGTATATCCCCGGTTAGGCCTTTTCAGCTTGCCAGCCGTGTCATTTGTAAAAAAAAAAACAACTGATTAGTTTTGTCGCAGGGCGAAATTCTTTGAAGTGGTTCTGTGCATTTGTGTGAGTAACATATGCTACCAAAAATCAGTTGTATAACTGAATCGGGGAAAGATGTATTTGAGAATCTTTAGGAACACCATTTTATTTCCGGAATGCGGAATCACCTCGCTTGTGTAGGTTAGGGCAAAATTCTAAAACTACTTTTTGATATTCTTTGGGGCTACATATATCAGCAAAAAGCGCTTCGATATGTGAATGGGTGACCGAGAACATCCCGAATCACAAAATACCCGCCATAGTGAGCACCTACTCAATGACGCAAATAAACTCGGAAAATTTCAAGTCTCTAGATTTAACAATTTCGGCTGGGCATTGATGAGTCAGTCATTCATTCAGTCAGTCAGTCAGTCAGTCAGTCAGTCAGTCAGTCAGTCAGTCAGTCAGTCAGTCAGTCAGTCAGTCAGTCAGTGAGTCAGTCAGTCAGTCAGTCGGGAACTTCTTTTTATAGGTATAGATTACAAAACCAGAAGAACGGCCTGACATACATTTACGCTTTCTGCTCGACCCGTAAGAGTTTCGTGAGGCAAAGCATCTTTTTACAATTATAGTGGTTCTACCAGAGTCTCCGTGAACTGCTATTGGTCTTCTGTCAAATTCAACTACGGCGGGTTAGGCAGCTACAGCGGATTAGCCAGCTGTGCGCCATCGCAGCGCACTTGCCGCTTAGCCTGATTCATGCAGGTATTCCCGACAATGATCCTGCACCAGCTGCTTACCACCCTGGTGAATCTGTCTTTTGACTTTTTTTTGGAAAGGGACGCCCCCGCTGTGTGAAAGCGAGGCAGGTGCTGAACAACACGCTATCGGCGCGGCTACACCACTACTGGCAACAACGCAACCAGTCCCCCTAACCCTGCCCCAGACTTGGACGGAACCGTCGCAGCCAACATTATCGGTCCCCCCAGGTTTTAAAAAGCAACGCCCGTCGGCATCACTTTGTAGGCTAGGCAGCTGCGCTACGTCGCAGAGCACTACAGCTTTGCCCTGGTCATGCCGGCATTTCCGGCAGTGGTCCTGCACCTACTGCTTTATGTCCTGGCGAATCCTTTCTTTGGACTTTGCCTGGAACGGGACACCCCCGCCTCGTCAAAGCGAGGGAGGTGCTAACCAACACTCTATTGCCGGGAATACACTACTGCTGGCAACAACGTAACCGGCCCGTCCAACCTAATTTAAACCTTGACATCACAATCGCAGCCTACATCATTGCTCCCCCAGCTATAATATTGCAACGCCCGTCGGCATCACTTTGTGAGCTAGGAGCTGTGCCCGGTCGCATCGCAGTTACGGCTTCGCCTTCGTCATGCAGGTTTCTCAGTACATTCGTATATTTGCAGAGTAACTATAGTTTAATGCAGCTTCCGCGCCGACAGTAACCTGTGAAATCATCTTTGAGAGCGCCGATACCGCTTGCTCTCTACTGCTATCATTGTGTGGTGATGTCGAGACTAACATTGGCCCAGAAATGAGAAAAATCCTTGCCGGAATGCAACAAATTTCCACTGGCCCAGCTACACTTCTCACTGAGGTACAAGAACTAAAACACCATCTAGTAACAACCAACCGAACGAAAACTGCCTAACCCTTAGGTAAACGCATGAACGAACTAGAAAACCACTTCCAGAACATATCACCTGTACAGGCGCATGTTGAAGTAATTCGTACTGACACAACCGAAACGAACCGTTTGATCTCCGAGATGGATCTAAATTAGACGTCACGGAAAGCAATTATAACTGTACAATATTAAAACAATAATAACGGCGTAATATGTTAGTATTCTACAACCTTCCCGACCCTAACCCAGCTGAGAAAAACGCAGAAGCAGAATGGCTAATATTCGCACATTGCCTTGGAAACCTCCAAAAAGCTATCAACCCCCAAAAATCGATCGCGCACATCACCTTGGACGCCATGTCAGTAATCCCCACTGCCCAATAATAGCAAAGTTCACCTTTCATAACACAAAAATAGTGTACATACAAATGCCCCCAAGTTAAGAGTTAAGCATCAGCGCAGACTTCTCCAGGTCTGTCCGAACCACCTGCAGACACTTGGTTACTTTCTCGAAAGCAAAATGAATACTTTCAGATACAATATAAAACCCTTCATATGGGCTCGAACAAACACAATGGTTCACAAACTGTTGACGAAATTTTATAGCAAACCCCTCGAATGAAGAAAATAACGAATGGCCCCCAATCACGGTCAAAACAATCTTTCTTTAACTGTAATCCTTACTAACTTACGCAGCTTTGTATAGAAATGAAAAAAAAATATCTTACCTTGTAGCTTCATCTAACTCCAATCTGGTTGTACTATATAAACGTGGGTTACCGATGGCGTGATGGACACGGAAATTCTTGCAGATCTACCTAACTTCTACTTACACCAAAAAGATCGCAATTGCACTCGTGGAGGTGGCATACTAATGGCTGTCGGCACGGAATTAATATGTTTCCGCATAAGCATACAATCTGACATAAAAATCTTATGGCTACTTTGTCGGCTGTTCATCCTAAAAGGCGTCTGCTAAAGACAACCAAATGCAAATCCATACTTCGCAAAAAGCTTAAAGACATGATAAATACGCTCACCACAGCCCACCCAAATGCCCATATTTTGCTGTTTGGTGACTTCCAAATATTAACTTGCAAACCAGAAGAACCACACAAGGAAACCACATACTCAAGAGGATTTATAGATGCTTGTTTTCAGTTTAATTTATCACAACTGGTATCACAGCCAACACGTGTTGCCAAAAATTCTGCAAACATCATTGACCTCATGCCGACCATCCATGCTTCCAGCTTATCGTAGATTACCTATCTCGAAGAAATCAGCGACCAGAAAGTTATCCATGCATATTTCTTCCTTTCCCCTGAACGAAGCGAAATGCTCTACAAAACAACATGTTTTTATGAGCGAGGTAACTATGAAGAAATTAACAGCCAACTGAATAGCTTCTTCCTATACGCGGTTTCCATAGCCGATCCGCTAATGAAAATTGGGTAGTTCTTATACAAAAGCATAGTGAGCTAAAATGTAGGTTTATTCCGAACACTACATTTTGTACTATGCGCAAAAGCCGTGTGATTGAATTGGTGATAACTAGTCTTCGAGACTCGCGTTATACACTAGAGAGAGGCGCTTGAGACGAGGTTATAAGACTGAGACGGACATTTATAGAGACAGCACGAGGTAATGAGACGGATGTTAGTCACAGAGTCAACACGTCACAAAAGTTATTCCTTAATTCGCACTGTTCTGCCATGGCGATAAATACACTATCAACAGTTTCCAGCTCATTATAGAAAACAGGGCCGTGGTGGATTAAACGGCTCACGTGGTCGGATGCCTTTGATGAAGTCGTCCCTGCTAATAGTAGGGACTCAGCAGTCGCCGGCTGTCGGTGACTGCTGGGTGTTGGTTACGAGGTACACAACACTGCTCAGTCGAAGCCGGCGATTTAATGCGCGGTCTACGAAGGGCTGGCACTGTACCCTGATGGGTCTCCAGGCGTCTTTAATGACGGGCTCGGCAGACCACGGTTACCACATCTTGCGAATAGCCCTCCCAATTATGGCTCCTCTGATTCCACCTGCTTCGTCAACACTCCGATCCCATCCTGCTCTTCCCACGAGCCTTGTATACCTCGGGCAATTGTGCAGGCTATTCGGTCTGTTCACGTGTGGCACATATTTAGAAAGGCGATATTCCAACTCCGTATTATTTCCCTTGGCATCCTAGCTTGGCGAACCTTACATTCGATTTTCTCTACTTTGTCAAAATGCTCCCCACGTAATAAAGTTTTTCGGGACACACAACACACTTAAGAAACCACACTATGGGATGTAAAACCCCATAAGTTCAGGCAGTGTGCAAGCGTCGGGTGGCACAGAGGGTGACGATTAGCGTATTCGAGGCCGGTATGAAGCTGACGCCTCCGAATGTTGCGATCCGGAACTTGTAATTCAGCAAACGTTTGCAGGGAAGTCCTTAGTCGTCATGGCGTTAGAAGCCGATCGGTTCTGCCCTTTCTCTTTCTTTCTGGTGTTCCAGCAGGGCTGGCCGGGAATCTGGAGACGGTGTGGCCGCATCGAAAACCAGTAAGGCTTGTTATCCACGCAGCATCTTCTGGTATCCGTCTGGGCATCAAGAAATCTTTGTAGCACTGATAAGTTCTTAGAGTCTTTCAGACCCGGTCTGGCCGTATGGATACGTGAGTAGAAATAACTGGTCGGTGGCATGAGAAAGGTCGGCTGTCCAGCTGAGAAGCTGATGTCTTCGCCACTCCTGGGACTGCACCCGCAGGGAGAGAATCTTGTGCAGTATCTTGATACTTGCTTTATATTGCAGCCGCTCGGCTTCCATCAGCAGGGTAAAGAAATCTTTCTGGTCGGAAGCCTGTGGCTCTTGTTGGTCTGAAGAACCTTCCGATTTGCCGTACCCATAGTAAAAAAGGCGTTTTCTCGAACTGGCGTTCACGTTGATGCTCTTTGCTCACTTGTGCGAAAACAGGGTTTTCTCTCTTGACGCTTGGATGGCGCATCGAGGAACTCACTCGGTGAAGCTCCATTTTCTTTTGGAACAGTGCAAAGCGATATATCAGTCTCGAGGGTGACAGCGGCGACTGTATCTGCACCTGCTTCTTTCCATTTGATCTGGGGCGGTAATTGTCCATCAACGAGCAGCAAGCTGCTGTGCTAAACGTTGCCTTCAGTGGTTTGGGGCTGTATTCTGCTCGATTGAGGTAAGAATGTTTATTCCTTGGCCTACATGCGCGTTGTTACACAGCTCTTTTATTTTTTTTGAGAGCATGCATGAAGCGTACATGAAATGCATGCGCCAGATCTGCTGAAGGGAGGTGAGATTGACTTCCTGTGTCGGCAGTGTCCGCTACCCTAATATGCCGTGCAGTTGCGTCGCGAACGAAAGCTGGTGCAACGGCTCTCCTTTCTCTCAAGTCCTCTAAAACTGCTTACCGCTGTTTCAACATAGCTGTTTCCTTTTCCTATTTTCTTTTTTGGCTTCATACTCTTCTTCATACCATTGTATTTCTGCTTCATGCCCTGCTTTCAATTTAGCCCGCTCAGAATCCACCCACCACAATAACTCTGCTTCTTCAATCCGGATTCAATTCCCTCAGCAACGGGGCTCTCCAGTTCTTCTATTTCCATACCAAAATCTCAAACTTTCAATTCTCTTTTGCACGCTGTAGTCTCAGTCTCTTAGGTGTAATGGAGGGTAATGTGTGAATACCTAATGTCATTGTGTTCACAATGTCCATGTCTCAAATGTGCGCCGTTAATTTTGAAGTCTAGCTGTTTTTCTCCTCTTCTTGATGTTAGCGAAGAGGGTCCTGTTCGGACGCCACATGTGACAGTAGTGGTAACTAGTCTTCGAGACTCGCGTTATACACCTGAGACGGGTGCTTGAGATGGGCGTATAAGGCGGAGACGGACATTTATAGAGACGGCAATATGTTATAAGACCGGTGTTACCGTCACAAAGTGAATGCGTTCCTAAACTAAATCCTATTTTCGCACTGTCCTGTAATGGCGGAAAAGAACTATCAACAGTTCACAGTTCATTCTGTGATGGATTAACCGACTCTTGTGGTCTGGTGCAGCCGATGAAGTCGTTACTGCTATTTCGCAGTTGACGGCGACTTGTGAGTGTTGGTCACACTGTACACAACGCCACTCAGTCGAAGCCGGCGATTTCATACGTGGTCGTCGAACGGCCGGCACTGCAGCCTGGCTGGGTCTCCGGGCGTCCTTAACAAAGGCCTCGGCAGAGTACGGCTACCCTATCTTTCGAATAGCCTTCCCAATTATGGCTCCTCCCATTCCACTGCTTCGTTAACGCTCCAATCTTTTCTTTCTCTTCCCTCGTCCCTTCTATACCTCGGGCAATTCGGGTTCGGGGAATTCGGGTTCACGCTATTCTCTCGGTTCATGTGTAGCACATATCCAGAAAAGTTGATTGAGCAATTTTGTAATAATTTACTCGTCATCATACCTTGCCGAACCTTACCCACATTCGCTCTCCTTTGCTTCATCTCACCCTTGTACACTAAAACAATAAAGCGGCTAAGCAACAAAAACAACCCCCTTCTTGGACAGGCGTAATTCGCACTGTAACGTGTTAAGATAGAATAAATTATCTTTAACTAAAC
The DNA here is from genome assembly GCA_013339765.2 of Haemaphysalis longicornis. Lineage (NCBI taxonomy): Eukaryota > Metazoa > Arthropoda > Arachnida > Ixodida > Ixodidae > Haemaphysalis > Haemaphysalis longicornis. Next base: position 9,578,415 of record CM023454.1, read on the forward strand.
GTTCTCACTTCGTGTACGTAAATAACGAATTCTGTGAACCTCTGGAAGTAACGTCGGGAGCACCACAAGGGTGTGTCCTCGGTCCCCTGTCATTTCTCATATCCGTAAATGACCAACCGAAACTGTATTTCGAAATCCGCATGTTGGCCACCGATTGTGGGATTGACCATACGGTAGTTCTGCTTCCGATAAAATAACCCTACAAAACAATGTGAATAGCATTCAAGAATGGTGTGGCAATTGGCTTCTCAAACATAACGCAACAAATATAAAGTTGCCTCATTCAATCGCCGCAAAAATCTTTTTTTTATTCCCATACCAAATCACTACTGCCCCTCTTGAAGTACCACAGAGTTTCAAATATTTTGGCGGCACACTCACCGCCGATCTAACATGCAATGCGCATATTAGAAACCTTATCTCATCCGTAAACGAAATATTGGGATTCGTGAAGTTTCACTTAAGTTGCGCACCCCAACACGCAAAACTGCTCGCCTACAGATCCCTCATCAGTCCTAAAATGGAATACGCCTCAACTATTACGGAGCACACCTCAAACGTACCTAATCAAGTATCTCGAGTCAATTCCAAATCGCTCTGCACGATCCATACATTCGCTACACCTTTTTGACGTTAGTGTTTCATCCTTCAAAGCCCACTCTGGATTACAGCAGTTTTCCTTCGGTTTTCCCAGGCTTTTTCCCAAGCTGTTTCATTCGCCCATTGAGCCATTTCCGTACGTCATCCCCCCGATGTACATTTCTCACCGCAATAGTCACCCCCTCCAAGTTTCCCGTTACCGCGCTAGAACTGATACATTCTTCACGTCCTTCCTTCCCCGTGCTGCGAAGGACTGGAACGGCCTCCCACACCACGTCGTCACAATCACATGCCATCAGCCTGTCCTAAAAAGTAACCAGTCATTTTTGTCCGTCGCGTTTTATGGCAATGTTCTGATACCTACTATATTCGCCCACTATGTGGCAATGTTTTTACACCTTCTATACCCGTCCCTTATGAAGCAAATGTTCTTTATATCCTGTTTATCAACCTCTTGTGTGGCAAACGTTTTTATTCTGTATATCCACTCCTTATGTATTACCCCCTTGTGGGCTCTTTAAGGAAATAAAATATAGTGATATGAACAGGTAAATATAACATCAAGCAAAGCGTCATGGTTGGTTAAAGAGAATTGTCAGGCGTTTCGGTTGATGTGGCTTCGTGAATTCTTGCGCTAGGATGATCAAACTGGGTTCACCGTGGGTTAGGTACATCGACGGTGCACGTGTCGGCTTTATGTCAGAGATATTTCAATCTGCACGTTCGGACTGGCGACCGTTAAATGAACGAACTTCCCGTGCAGTCACGTGGCACTCTAGGGCACGGTAACTATTTCCACCACATATTAAGCGCGCGGAAGGTTTTCTGGAAGGTCCCGATTCCTCATTCAGCCCTGCTTCTTTTTTGCCATGTTCGCTATCTAAAATGAGGTTTTTAATAGGCTGAGCTCCTAGGTATTCGCATCAAACATGTGGTCTCTTACTTCTGGCTTTAACATTGCGTTCCTTAAGAAGTGCCACAAGCTTACAGTGGCAGCACTTGAGAAACTTTCCTGCGACAATTTTGTCACAGAGAGTGAAAAGTCTTCGGTAGCCCTGATGTTTTGATCCATCTTAATAAGTAACGAGAAAGGAGGGAAATGAATCCCGTTCCACTTTCTCCGCCTTTCGCAATGGTATTCTCAAAGTTTTCGTTTGACCCCAGGTTTGTATATCTGAACAGCATTGAAGGGCGAACTGCACGGAAACCTCAGAAGCCATCCTACCCATCACTGTTGGCTCCTGCTCTGTTTCTCGGAATTTCAGCTTTTCTACCCTCCAGATGGTAAAGCACCACTCACGGACACAACTGTGATGATATAGCGGCTACTCAGAATTGCAGTTGCGAAAATAATACAAGCGCTTCAGACGTACGTAGATGGAGAAATTGTTTATCAAGTACGGGACAAGTTAATGAGACGAACAGCAGAGTGACATGCAGATGTGAACATAAAGAAATTCTGAAGACACTTATTCGCCGAGGGCGGAAACACTAACAGGTACCAGTTTATAAACCTGCCCGTGGACGATATAACGTCTGATGTGCTTTGGCACCCTCAATGATCATGCGTTGCAGTCAGGGTTCTTAGCGAGTGCTGACAACCATGTGTTTCAGCAGATGGGATGGGTTTTAAGGCTCCTTCACGAAGGCTTCAGATAACAATTACCGCATAACGGATGTCCTGCAGGCAGCCTTCAAAACCCTTGTTCCTTGGAGTTCTCCTTGCTTCACCAAATTCACGTTCCCTCTCTGCCTTTTCGTCCATCACTTTAATTCTAGGGCTGTTATGGCGATTCACTAGTGGTGACATTTTAAGTGGCACATAACACCTATAGGTGATTGTCCTCCTACGGCTATCTCACGACACTTACATAAATGGATTAAATATTTCAGTAGCGGTAACGGGAAGAAAGAGATTATGGGTCAGTCGGAAGCGAAATGATATTAGGCTATCAGAGGACATTGCCTGATGAGTCAATCCCGCTGGGTGTTGAGCCAAATGAGTTCAAAAATATGGCTTAGCGGCACGGTTTGAAATAAACGAGAAGAAATTGAAAGTAATGCTACTGGCACGCAGAGTGATGGTCATTTAGCATACATACCAAAATACACTAATGCAAGAACAAGTGCATGATGGTAACGGTCTCAGGAAAATTATTCCTCGTAAAAATCATGTGATCATAATGTAAATAACTATTCGGGGCTAGCAGCGTTCCCAAAATATCACAAAACTTGCTGTAGCGAGTGTCATCGTAAAGGAAGGCCGTACTTACCGTTATCCAATGTGGGCAGAAATTTGTGGTATCATAAAGAACCCAGAAAGACTCAAATTCTTTGTAAAAGCAATAAAAGGCAAATGCCCTGGTAACGCTTAAAATAACGATACGAGAATAAATGAAGTAATAAAAAAGTAGAAAAACTTTTTGGCAATAACTTGTGCATCGAATTGTCTAACTTCAATAAGGCGAAGATATGTGGTTATGCAAATCTTGTATGGTGGCCGAAGAACAAGGGGTGCAGCGTTGGTTAGCGAACTGCTACAAACAAATGTAAAGGTAATAGGAAAGAAAGATTTCATGAAAGGATCATTATGATCGTTATTATCTCCGTCATCATCACCCTACTTAGATGCAGGGCTGGACAAAGGCCTCTCACATAGACTCCCAACTGCTCATGTCCTTTGCTGCTCGGGTACACAGTCTATCCCCAAGTTTTCTTATTTTATTTCCCCATCGAAATAATGACTTTCAACTTCTAGATCCGCGTCTTGGTAGCCAGTTTGTTACCCTAATTGTCCACTGGTTTTCTGTTTGGCTCATTACCTTGGCCGCGCAACTCCATTTTTTTCTTTATTTGAACTGCGATATCTTCTACTCTAGAATGTTCTCTGATCCAGCTAGTTCGTTTCCAGTTTCTGAGTGCAACTCCTAACATTATTCCTTCCATGACCCGAAGAGCCGACCTGCGTTTCTGTGCTGGTTGTTTAGTGAGGCGCCAAGTTTCAGCTGCGTATGTGTTAACTAGCAGTATGTACTGGTTGTATATTGGTTGTATGCACTAGTCGTAGCTGTAAGCACTGCTTGCATGCACTAGCTTTAGGTAGCTTGCTTTTCGTTGTTTGGGAGGGCTTGCCGAGTTCTACTCAACCCATAGCTATTCCGCGCCAGATTTTTCTCTCGTGGTTGGGGTCAGCGCTAAGCATCTGTTCGAGGTATTTGTACTCGTTTACTCCCAGCGTTTTGTTTCCTAAGGTGAAGCCGACGTTTTTTGCAGTCTTGTTCCTCATTATTTTACATTTATGCATATTTATTTTCGCTCCATGACCGTGCTTTCTCATCGTTGTTCGTCAAGGATTGTCTGCAGTTCTGTCGTCGCACTCAGCATTACTATGTTATTCACAAACCCAAGATGCCTCAAGTATGACCTATTTATCCGTAATCCTAGGTTGTCTAAGTCAAGGTTTTAAATACCCCCTCCAGACGTGCTGTGAATAGTTTTGGCGAGATGGTATATTCCAATGTCACTTCCTTGCGGATCGGGGATTTCTCGATTTGCTTGTGGGGGGTTTTCGTACGCGTGCATTGCTTTGCTTGTGGAGGGTTATCGTGGGCGTTCATCGTCTAAAAGCCTTCGGTTGGTTTCCGGTATTTTATGGTCGTTTAGTGCTGCTGCACAGCAGTGGTGAGTACGGAATCAAGCGCTTTCTTATAGTGTAGACGCGCCTTGTAAAAAAGTTCTGTGAATTCTGCGAATATTTTTATAAGTTGACAACATGAATGGGATCTATCGTCGAGTACCCTCTTCTCAACCCAGCGTGCTCTTTGGGGGTTGGAAATCCAGGCTTTGATGAATGTGGCTATCTTAACTTTGGTAAAAATCTTATACACAACAGAGAGTAGGCTGATGCATCTGTAATTCTCGAGGTATTTGGATCTCAATTTTATGATTGAGAATGTTGTTGCCATTTGTCCACGCCATGGGCATCTTCCGTGTTTTCAAGCATTCGAAAAATAGTGCAGGAAGCTTTTATAGCACAATACCTACTCCCTCCTTCTAAAGATTCATGGGTATGCCGTCGTTGCCTGCAGCTCTTGCTCTTTTCATGCCTTTGAGAGCCTTTTCTACCTTCTGTCCGCTACTACTGGGACATGGCAAGTTGAGCTTTTACTCTCAGCATTTTCATATGGTTTAACGTCGCTGGCATACAGCCTGGTGGAGAGACGTTATGCTACTTTTATTACTTTTCGACCAAGCTGTGCATTAAGTTACTCCTCTTGTGTGAAGGCGTATATCCGTTCTTTGCCGATGGCTAGCTTTCTGTTAGAAGCTTTCAAGCTTCCCCTTATTGGCAACGTTTTTTCAATGCTGCTGTAAAATGTGCAAGAATATCGTTGGTTTTACTTCTGTTAATCAGTTTTCGAAAGCTCGGGTAATTCAGTCTCATCTGCCACACTTGACACTTTCATGTTCTCAGGTTTGGCTATAAGTTCCTTCGTTTTCGTAATAAGTTTTCACTTCGTTTCATACAAGTTGCTTCTCCCTCATCTGCGGCTTATTTCCTGATTGCCGAGGTTAGGTTGTCCTTTGCCCAGTCTAAACTAAGCTCGTTCGGCTGACCTGTAAGTGCGAATTTGTTTTGAAGGAATATTTTAAACTTTTGCGACATGCCTCTGACTTCCACCATCCGCGGTTTCTTAGTTGTCATGGGTTTACTCCTCTCTCTAATGAGATTCAGGCTTACCTTGCACCTACCCATTCTATGATCGCTGCTCCAAATCTTACTTAGAGCCTCTATAGCTTGCACAATACCTGCGTTATGACTTAAAATGACGTCAATGGCATTTTGTATACTAGGAGAGCTTTTCTAAGTTTATTTCCGCTTCTTTTGTTTCTAAAATGTGTTCACCAACCTCAGGTTATTTCTCTCTACAACTCCTACCAGTGTACCTCCTCTACCGTGGCGTTTGTCTATTTCGAGGTTTCCCACTGACCTTTCTCCCATTTGCCTCTTACCGACCTTTGCCTCGAAGTATCCCATTACAATCATGAACTGGGTTGTTGGGTTCTTCATAGCTGATTCGGCATCCCCGTAAAAGCATTCTACAGCTTCATCATCGCAGCTGACTGTTGGCGCAGAGGCCTGCACTATCTTTAACCTGTAACACGTGTCTAACTTGACTAAAACGACTGCGACTCTCTCGCTAATAGTGAAAATTACCTCCACGTTTTTATACCTGTGTGTTCAAAATACCACCGATGTTCTTTATTCACTTGGCGTGCACCGTAATATAGCTTATGCCCGCTAGTGAGCTTCATGAAGCCTTCTCCTGTTGCAACTTTACTTGACCCTAAAATAACGCCTTAATTGTCCGAGAGATCCTCCAGTAGTACAGCTAAGCTTCCACTGGTAGACAAAGTGCATGCGCTAAATGTTGCCAAGGTCAAGTCCGAAGGGCGAGCTGTCCGTACCGCCATATTCGTATCGCAATATGCTGTAATTGCTGTAACTGACCACCACTGTGGACAGGTGCTCTACAGCTGCTGGGTATTTAGGACCGAGAGTTGAGTTGGTCAGTCATGAGAGGTGGCAGCCATTTACTACACTAGGATGGCCAGATTTTTCTTTAGTGAGGGAGTGCTCTTGTGTCTCTAAGGGCCTTCGTAGCATGGTTGAACCTTTGTAATGTAGCCTCTTAGGTATCCGGGATGATGGTTACTTACAGAGGAGGCAGCATTCTATGCCTGCATAGGCACGTTGGAGACAGAACAAAAAGAGAGTATACGACAGATGTTTACCGCCGGCAACGTTGTTGGGAACGGGTGCAGTTATACTGAGACAGACCCGCCGCGGTGGCTCAGTGGCTAAGGCGTTGCGCTGCTGAGCACGAAGTCGCGGGTTCGATTCCCGGCCGCGGCGGCCGCTTTTCTGATGGAGGCGAAAAGCAAAAACGCCCGTGTGTACGAGATTTCGGCGCACGTTAAAGATCCCCAGGTGGTCAAAATTAATCCGGAGCCCTCCACTACGGCGCGCCTCATCGCCTGCGTTGCGTCGGCGCGTTAAACCCTCAATCACGGCGTTTGCGACATAGCGCCGTTCTTATTTGGAGTTTTTCCCCTTCTTAGCGCATCCTCCGGTGTTTCACAAGATGTTTATGTTTTCAAACAATCTTTTTATCCTACCTAACAATGAGAGTCCTTTTTTTCCGAAGTAGGCTTGCGAATACTAGAGTTTGTATACTTATCGACACGTGTTTTGGCAATCCTCTTACAATTTCCACCTATAGTTGTTTCCAGCAGCCTTTCCGAAGCCGCGGAAGGGTTTTTAACCTATTTCAGCAGTTTGAAGGCAACGCCAGGGGAAGCACTTGCTTAATCTGCGATTTTGAACAGGACGCCTCGCGGAATAGGGTTACAGTTTCTGTTTTCTTCACATTTTGTATTTTGGCTGTAACTTTAACAAAAAGATGCCTAGTAAAGTGATTTAACTTGAACAACTATGGGAACAGTCCCGCGATAATGCAAGTACGGTCTTTAAAAGGGCCCGCTGCTGCAGACGTTACCTAGTTTCTATTACTTGCTGCGACACCAGGTGTGACTCAACGAGGCCACCCCCGCATGTAAAAAAGTAGTGCTTATATTAAAAAAACTGTTAGTGCTGGGAGGTTCAAAAACTGTACACATAGACTTGCTTTAGAAGGAAGAAGGCATGCGAAAGGATTAAAGTTAATAGTAAAGATTTTCTGTAGAAAAGTTGAAAATGTTCGTCGCTCTGTCGAAACGCGTCAGCCATGAATGGAAGGTCCTCGAAGCTATGGTGGTTTGTTTACATTTTAGCGTTTGGCTGCTACTTTTTAAATATGGGCCTGGCAAGCTTAATTCATTTGTCAAACTTACTGAAACAGCAACGCAATAGCCCGAGTATGGCGTCCCCTTGTCGCGAAAGTTAGCTATATTTGTTTTAGTTGTGCCTCTCTCAAATCACGCAGCCTTCACCCGCACCGAAAGCGATGACGCCAGGATATTCACATTTGGTACATAGGTGCTCTAGAAGTTAATGGAAAAGGACAGCGAAAGGATGAGAACCTACATAAAAGCTTTTCTGACAAAATTGTGATATATCTCGCAGCTCTGTCCAACATCGTGCCCCATTATTGAAAGGTTAGGAAGGTGACGAAAGGAAGAATTAAAGAAATCATAGACAAATATGGACCCGGAAATCTCGTAATAAAAGCGGCCGCAAACGGTGGGCCAACCAACTGTGTGAAAAAATAGATTTTAGGGTTTCGGTTGCAGATCAGGTATGCGACGTCAGCGGAAGACAAAAATGTTTTGAGGAGTCTATCCGGATAATAAAAGACGTAGCTGTGCGGGGGCTTGGGTAATGCGATGTATTGGCCCTAGTTGACGTGGTAACCGACACCTGGGAATTTGACTTCCACAAGAAACTTATTTGCCATATACCAACAACCACGTACTTTCACACCATATCCATTACGGCAAGTGGCTACTGATGATGTCAACAGCAGGCGCTTAGAACAAACGTACCGTTTGTGAAAATGTGTACGAGGTGCTAAGTTATAAGCTGGAGGACAGGAAGGTCTACCAAGAATGTCGGGACCTCGGATCTTGCACTTGTCAGGCTTGCCAGCACCCTTTGTAAGCTTCATGCGCTCCTGCGCAGCACCTATGTATGAACATTCCAAACAGTCTCATCGTAACCGCCAAGGATGGGCAGGAGCTTGGGTTGGTGAAATTAGGGAAAAGTTCCAAGATAAAAATTAATTGGGGGATTTTGAGTGACCAAAGCGGCCCAAGCGGGAACCAGCACACCTGCTGCAGAAGCTGTGCCAACCACCTCTGGCACAGCTGCATGATCCAATAAAGCCCCACAAACAGAAAGACCTATTTTGTCAGAGGTATGGAACACGTTTTGGTCGCCTCACCGGAAAACACGACAATAAGTTTCAGGAAATCAATGTCCCATGTGCTGGTATTATCTAAAAACAAAACACGCAACAATGTTAAAAAGCTCTCTGTATTTTGGATTACTGCTCGCACATTTCTTACGCTAAACTCTAGGAAATAACAAAATGTGAAATTGTATATTTGAGGAATAAATCCATTTCAGAATACTTGTAAGAAATGCCGTATAACTAGTATGCAACTGATTCACATGAGAGTAAAAGGGTGGTGAACTGTGGAGTAGTAAAATCTGGTCGTCTGGGGATGGATGGACTCTTAAACTAGCTGGTTGTACCAGCCTGAATTCCTGGCCTCTGCTCAGTTTAATTTAGATCGCGAAAAACCTGGCTGTTTAATAGCAATGCGGCTTAAACTGGCAATTTTTAATGAGCAGAGACAAAAATATCTGGCTGCGGAATTCATGTGTGCTCTAGAAACTGTGAAAATCAAGGTGAAGCTCATTTGATTGTTAAATTTTGTGGTGATTATATCGGTATCGTCCAGAATCAGAAATCAAGTAGGAATCACTTCCTGTGTTTAGAACAGTGTATACTGTTGCTACATTGATGTGTAAATGACTTTTGCATTAACACTTCTAGCTCTTTGATTGGTGAGCTTGGAAATGGGTTACATTTTAGGGGGGAAGCTGCTATGCAAATCATGTTACCGTATCGTGCTCGCATTTTTAAAATTACCTTGAAAATGGGGAATTCTCGAGTATACGTGCATCAACGCCGCCTTTGTCAAGTTAAGCACAACCACTTAGAGAAATTGGGCAAAAAACGTTTATTGCGTGCCCGAGCTCAAGTTCAAGACAAGCATACAGGCTTAGGGACATTGGCCAACTTTGGCCACAAAAACTCCAGTGTTCATCGTATGCTGGCAACACCTGCTCGGAACGATACGGACACGTTATAGCGAACGCCCCTCGTTCGTTCGTCTTGATGTTGTGCGCAGGCGCTGTTTACCGTAGAAGAGGAACAAAATAAATGCCGAAACGTTTCCGGGTGATTATTGACTTCACATCACCCGCCCGCGTATAGTTCGCATGACCGAGGAAGTGGCCACACCTCGAGAGGGTAGGGTGCAAAAGATCCGCTGGAAAAGATGTCATGTCGAGCATCCACAGTAGAGTAAGAAAACATAAAACAAACGAACACGCTTATCTTGGCCTTGCTGAACATATATTCATTGATATGTTATGCCGCCGACGTCAACGACACCAAAACGATACAGAAACGCAACTTTAGGTCCATCAATGATCATGTACAACAGTTCCGGCGTTAGTTCGCGCGGTAGCACAAACTTCTGTGATTGTTTGACTGGAAAAAAATCATATAACGGAATTGACTACTTTTGTGACGATAAATCTTCTAGCATGTCGGCCTTGCTGCTACCGGCAAGGAGCATACGCTGAAGCAGTGGTTCAATAACACGGCGGTTTTTTCGAAGCTTACAACTATTGGTACTTGACGGGTGCAGTTGGGTGCCTGTGGCGATCTTCCAAAACCGGGTGGTCCTTCCAGAAGTATCGGCGGCTGCGCGTTCACGGCCGACGCTGGCTGCTCTCAGCTGCAGTCACCGGTGCTCTCGTGAGGAACCGTTCGTGAAGGCGTCCGCCTTCCACAGGCGCTCCCACGGCTTCGCACAAATGGTAGTTAACCGGTGCCAAAGGTGGCCGCCTAAGAACCAGGGGTCCTAGGAGAAGGCCCAAGCGTGGCAGGGTCGTGTCCGTGGGCGTTGTTCCGCGGTGCTGGTGTCCGGCGCAGTCGTTTGCAGCGGTCTCTGCAAGCACGCAAACATAAAAGAGCCCCCCGGTCTGGCGCGTACGCCGGTTATCAAGAATTATTCGAGCCATCGCGCATTTTTCTGGGCAGGGTAATCGCGAAACTCCTTCGACGCACGTGCCGAAGCGTCGATTACCAGTGTGGGTTCCTACACTCCCCCCTCTCAAAACGAAACCGCAGGGAGGTCCATCCCGCAATTGAGAATGTCGTTCTGACCCTCGGGGATGGCCGCACAGAGTAACGCCGCGAGCGAGGAGTCAACCCTCAGGCGGAGCGCGATTCTAAAGGACCCGAAGCGGGTGATGAGGCGCCGTCTTGGCCTTCGTCTTGTTCCTCTGCCTGGTGAAACTGCTTAACATCGGAAACATAAATGGGGTGCACTGTTCCCCTGTAGCGCAGTTATTCAACATGTACGACAGTCGTGACCGAGTACTCACTCTGTACGGTCCATCCCACCCGTTTGCAAGTGATGCCGTAAATCGTCGTATGGCGTCACTGAGGGGATGTGTACGCTTGAGTACCAGATCGCCAACGTCGAACCTAACGTCGCGTCGGCGGTTGCCATACTATTCGGCTTGTTCCAGTCTCGAAACCAATAATTGTTCACGAGCCCCTCGTACGGTTTCCGTCAGCAGCTTGCGAAGGTCACCTGCGAACTTTGCGTGGGATGTCAAAACTCCAACCGCAGCCGTCTGCACAAATCATCCAGAGGAAATTGTAACTCATGGTGCAGGAGAAAAGCCAGTTGATCTTTATACCATGGTGTGTGTCGCAAACGCCATTTCAGGAAGCTTCAAGTCCCAGTACTTGTGGCGAAGAGTCTGAGCGACAAGCATGGATTCAAACTTCAGTTTACCCGTTTGGTGATGTTTGCCTGCGGATGGTAAATTGACGTTCCGGCGTGACGAATTCCCAAGGCATCGAAGCAGTGTACGAATACCTTGCTCGGGAAGTACGTCGCGTTGTCCGTGATAAGGCGAGAAGGGAAGCCGAACCTGGTGAAGACTTCCAGCAAACACTCCTACACTTTCTGAGAAGTCAATTTCCACAATGTAAAGAGCTTGACCCACTTAGTGAAGTGTTCAGTGACAAAATAAGAAATGTATTTCCGTGGGGACTCCTAGGAAAAGGGCCCATCACAGTACAACAAACGACTTGCCATTGCTCATTGCTGTCTACAGAGTTCATTTTCCCAATGGGAAGACCACCACGTGACTTCACTTTCTGGCAGACAGAGCAGGAGTGTACGTAACGCAAAACATGTTGGCGCATCCCACGCCAAGTCACTGTCCTGCACAGTTTCTCGAAAGTTTTCTGCCCGGATGTGTGACGAGCAAGGGCAGAATCGTGGTAGTTGCGGACGAATGACTTACGCAGATTGCAGGGGACAACGACCGGGAATGATTCGCCCACGTTTTCGTTAGCGTGGTGGGTGTAGCGGTACAGCAAGCCGCCGTCTCCCAGCACGTAGGAGTAGAATTCCTCGTCGCTTACATTGTCGACCGATGCTTACGTGGCGAGCTTGTCGATCACTTTACGGCATAATCCGTCCTCGTGTTGAGCGGAGTGGAGGTCCTCAGTGCTCAAGGTACCCCAGCAGTTGCCCATGGTTTCCTGCACAGCAGCGACAAGTGCTCCTTCTTCTGGTTCTCCCTGCGTCTGCTTACCAACAGGAGCACGTGAGAGCGAATCGGCAACTGCGTTCGTGTATCCCTTTTTGTACTCAATAGAGTAGTTGTAGCGTTGTAATATCAGCGCCTATCTCGCAAGTCGACCAGCGGGGTTATGAAAACGTTTCAGCCAGGACAGGGCTTCGTGATCTGTCCGGATCCTGAATTGAGCTCCATCTAAAACATGTCGAAATTTTTTTAGTGCAAAGATAACTGTCAGGCACTGCTTTCCAGTTACCGAATAGTTGCATTCCGCCGTGGTGAGCGTGTGACTGGCGAACGTTACACGCCTCAGAGCGTTATTGCTCTTCCGAAGCAAGACCGCTCCCAATTCAAACTCACTGGCGTCTGTCTGCAAAACAAAAGGTTTGTAGAGGTCTGGCAGTTGCAAATTTGTTTTCCGCTTTTATTTGGAGCAGCGCCACAAAAGCGCTCTGCTGTTCTTTCCCGCAGCACCCATTCGTACCTTTTCGCAAGAGCTGCGTTAACAGCCTGGGAATGTTTGCACAATGTGAGATAAACTGCCAATAAAAAGCAAGCATGCCAAGAAAGCGCTGCAAGCTTTTCACTTCCCGTGGTGGTGGCTATTGAATAATTGCCTGCAGCTTGTCCGGATTAGGCCGAAGGTGGCCTTTGTCGATCATAAAACCCAACAGGTCAATCTGATCAGTCGCGAGCTGAATTTTACCAGAGTGAACCGTGAGCCCAGGAGCGCGAATGCGGTCGGGTACAATACGCAAATGTTCAATGTGCTCTTCAAATGGGCGTGATAAGACTGGGCCCAGTCTTGTCACGTTCTTTGTCCCGTTTTAGCGCTGTTCCTCCATATTCAGTTATGTACTAACAAGCCCGCACCAACACACCTTTTCAGTTTTAAAAGAATCTTAAGATGTCTTTCAAACCAACCGACAATAGGGAGGCAAGCTCTGAAAGATTTTTGGAGAGGTGCGGGTAAGTTTGATAGTAGCAACAATCCAAATTCTCGCTGGGATGGCAGCAGGTTGCTTATAGTCGAGGTTGCCTTTTTGCAAACCCAAATGCTCTAGATCGTCAAATAATGGTAAGCTGCTATCTCTAAAATTACTATATTTAAAAAGGCCGTCAATAAGCCTAATATTTGTGCATGGTACTGCAGCGATAGGATCTTCTGTGCGCTGTTTACATAAACCTGCTTATCCTAGCCGGATGAACCAGTTTAGCCACTAATGGCACGAAAAGTCAACCGATGGCGCATTCTGAAGAGCTTGTGATGCATGCATAAAAACCTAAAGCCTACTTTTGTAGAGCCACTACTGTAGATGAGAGATGCGTAATAAACGCCTGTTGGGCGCAAACAACAATCCAGCTATGACACTGGCGGCTTTAAAATTCGTGTATAATTGGATCACCATTAGCAGGAAAATAATGGAGGCTGCTCTGAGGCCCACTCCCATTTTATATTAATTATTTTTACACCATTTGGGTGGAAATAAAAGCAGTGGTAATCAATGGTGTCCACTCACGATCACTGGATGAGACATGAGTGCATCTCAGCTGGTGTGCTGAAGCTAATTAGTGTACCCAATAATGATGATACCCGCGTAGTGTTTCGAGTTTAGACAATAGGTGAAGAATAAATGACAGCGTTTATGTATGCTTGTTTTTAAGAGTCACCACACATTTTCGACAGATTGCTGAAGATCAGAAGATAAGGTGATTGGCGTAATCAATTCTGAGGCGTCTCGGTAAAACATCGATATCCGATTTATAAAAAAAATTGTCCACAGCCTTGCTGTATACGATTTTTTGCCCTGTTAGCCTGAGTAGGGCAATGATGTAGGCATCTTTTTATGTATGGTTAACTGTAGGCGTGGGCCTGACCGACTGCTGGGGTGTAGGTCATGCCGAAGGTAAGTTTTATTATTGAACAGAGGTCGGCATCAAAGTGGAGGAGATATCAGTGCTTCATAAATATTTTGTTATTCAGCAAAAAGCTAAAAAACGCTGTTTTGCCACTGATGCCTTTGGTTGGAGCAGTATCAGCTATTGATTATATATTTATGTTTAAGCAATGATTACGTTTTTAAATCAACAACACACATTTGAGAACGACGTGAGCAGACCGAGAAATAAATACCCGAATTAACCGAAGTTCACTACAGCGCATTGGGCATACTCACAACTACTGCTGATTTCGTTTGTACAGCAAGTTGGCGTTTCTACATACGTTTGTAGTAACAAAGTTTCTGGGTTGAATTTCCCGAAATAGCAGTTTTAGCTCATTGTTTCCAAAGTTGACTCGACTCTGGTCAGTGCGGCCAATTACCTTATGAAGGAACCTTTGTACTAGACCTTTCGATTGCGGATATCGCATAGTTTACTTACAATATATATGTGGCGTTGCAGCTGTAGGAGAACTCCCTATTGTATAACACGAGCTGGTTGCTCACTCGCTGCCTTGTTGGTTGCTGTAGGTCTGTCGCATGGCTGGCTACTTTCTGCACAACAGAAATATTTCCGTTAGTGATGTCAACCAAACGGGATTTTATATTGGTGCGAAAATTTCACATATCATTTGCTAAGGTGCGGAAATAAACGATAAAGCACGAGTGTTACTGAAGCTAGTATTTTGAGATTGATCGCAGGAGGCTCGTAATAGCAGTGCCCGGTAACATGCTAGGGATGCGAGTTTTAATGCGTGGGGAAGCTCGTGGGTGGGTCATAAAGTGCTTAATAACAATCTTGCGCACCTTTTTAGCGTGAATATCGCTAGTGTAGTACCTAGGTTTTTGGATTTCGGAGATTCGGTGGTTCTACCTTCACGAGCTATGCATAAGTTCTGAAAATGACTCTTCAACGTCATTGCTGCCACTTCTTTGGCCCTTGAGGACGTCGCCGACACGACACTACAATGTCGCAGCTGACGCTAGAACCTCCCGAAAAGTCACCACTTTTCATTCCATGAGTAATGTGTAAGCCGCTGAACAGCTCACAATATTTCTTGTCACACAATTAACTCGAAACCTTTTGGCGGTTCGCTAAATGGTTAGGCATACGCCGACGACTGCACCGGGGAGAAGATGGCGCCAGTATCTAAGCCATCGAGCCCCGAGTAGCAAATCGGTCACGCAAAATGTCAAGGTTAAGACAGACTGAGAAATGTTGTTCAGTTAAATCAGTTTTTTTTATTGAGCAAGCGAAGCTAGCGACACATTAGTTTGCGAGTGCTGCTTTCTCCCCTAAAGACAACATGGGTAAACTAGCGGCGAAGCCGCCTTTGTTTCAGTCAGACCAAGGCAGGCCGGCCATTCCGTGGAGCGAGTGGCACCGCTGCCTTTGAACTTATCTTATGTTAACAGGATGCGAAGCATTCACAGGGCAACAGAAAGCGGCATTTGTGAAGACCACTTAGAAGCAGAAGCAAGTAGAGTCCCTCCCGTGATTGAGTGAACAAAACTGGCAGGCGCAAATGCTGTGAACAAATATGGATGGCTTGTCGAAGGCCTTGGTTCTAGCTGTCACGTAGGGGAATCAATGCGGAAGGACCGCACGCAATTTGGAGGCTTACGTCAAGAGACATCGAATTCGCGACCGAGTTTATGTGGGCCCCGTTATATGTTTGGGTTGACAAAGAAACTTTGGCTCCAAGATAGCCTCCACACTCGCGGATGAACTCTTTTTAAAACTTACTTCAGATCGCTCGAGCGAAAGCTAGATGGCAGAGGGCACGGCGCTGGCAATTGAGAAAACCACCCAAGCTTCCCAACATATAAATGAAATGCAGCATTTATTCAACAATATGGTGCAGGTAAACGAATTATTTCAAGCGATTGAAGACGTTCAAGGAACTCCAGCGGCTCAATTGCCCCGTCGCTTAGTTAGACCTGCAGAGCCACCAGCCGAAGCTCAACGCCGTCGTGTGCCCATTTTCACAGGACAGCGCATCCACTTATACAGTGGCCAGCCCTAAGAAAAATGTGCTTTAGATGCGGGAAAATAGGCTACTCCTGAAATGCCTGCCGCAGACAACTTCCTTAAGCCACACGTACCACACCACCTCTGCATCGTGAACAAGTCCAAGCTTGACCACGGATACGACACATCAATATCACAACCGACTATGACAAGGAACCTGTGAAACTCAACCAGCTTGGTAATCACTCAGACCCATCCCACTGCACATTCTCTGTGACATCAAGGTGAAAAAACTGAATATAGTTCTTGTAGATGCATCACTGGCATCAATATTGTCAGATGACAAATTTCAATAGTACTTTGCTGCAAAAATATATCATAATATATCGGGTCGTATCATAAAAGAGTGTGAACGCATTACGGCAAGTCGCTGATTTGAAAATAGCCTGGAATACCTACCATTTTACATTGCTAAAGAGAGGCCTTCCCTCAGACAGACGTCTCTTTAGCATTATTGCTATTCATGCTCTCCGAGTAAGTCTATCAGAAGGTCGGCTTGATGGAAACCTCAGCTTTCTTAAAAGTGGAGTTTGTGTTTGAAACAGGTAGCCATGGTGTGGTTACGGTACCAGGCAACATTTCGGAGAACAACAAGGACAGCGCGCTTACGGAAGCGAGACGATCCGATGTTCATATGCTGACCTCTGAGTACGAAGTTACTTGCAGAGTCCTTGAGAAAATCTTGTCCTCACTTGGTGAAGCCAAACAGACTTGTAGTTGTCGTCACAGGTAGAGGCATTAAAGCCGCAGATGGAGTCAGCAGTAACAAAAGTGTCTTCGGAGGTCCGATACCTTCGTAAGGAACTGCAGATGAGCGCTTCTTAGATGGAAGAGTTACCAGAGGAAGCTACATCAAGATGCATGTATCAGAACGACAACAAGAGTTTTTCGTACGTGAAATCATCTAAAAAGAAGAAAAAAAAACGGGAAAAGGAAAGTGACACGGGAGTTACCGAAACGAGTGCTGTGTTTGTGTACTGCAGTGTTTCAGAGATCCGGTGAACTCAAGTAAACTCCAGTGTCTTAGAGTGACTGTTGCTGTGGGTTTGAAGTGGTTTTCAATGCAACTTAGGTGAAGTGGAAATGAAGTGAAAAAATGTCCTGCAAAATAAAAACTCGCAATGGGTAGGCAATCGTCCCCGAAGGGAGGTTTGTCAGAGTAGAGACTATACATTTGGAGTAGTTGAATTTGTATCACTACTTTGGTTGTGGAAGGGTTTGATATAAGACAAGGAGAATTGTATGTTATGTTTGCACATTTTACTTCATGCTTCCTTTAACTGTTCTTTCCCCCAAGGCATGCTTTGTTTCAATGGAGGAAGCATAGAGTATATGGTTTTTCGCATTTGTATCTCTACTGTACCAAACCTGTTGCTCGCCGTCCCCCCGGCCCCGTCGTAAGTCGGAACACTAGACGATACACCTCAAAGAGGTGATACCTTATCCCACACCCGTCCTCAAAATCCTGTGTTCAAGTTCCCTAAGAAGCACAATTTATTAAATGTAGAAGGGGTAGGTGTAACCGAGCACGCAATAATTGAAACCGGGAATAAGTAGCTCTTATGACTTCCGACCTTCGCTGTCACCTACGTAAAGTTTTGACACGTCCCACGACGTCTGTCTGCGTCGCCGATGGTGGTATTTCCAGACGTTGCCGGTGTGTCCACTGCACATTATACGATCCGTGGCCTACAAACAATTGTGTTCTTTACAGTGCTCGAGAAGTGTGCTCCCATTAAAATACTTGGGGCTCAAAGTTTTAAAGAGCACTTGGCCCTTATTGACTGCTCTACAGGGGAAGTTCCTTTCCACCAGCCATTTGTGTGGTGCAATGAAGAGATACCAGTAACCCGTTTTTACTCCATTGATTATGTCTGTTTGCCGTCTAAAGCTGCCATTTACGTCCCACTTGTTGCTACCACTCATTTCGCTGATGGAAGCTACGTCGTTTCGCCCATAACTGCTGTATGGTCAACCTCCAATGTCGATTGGCATCCGGAGCAACATCTCGGGCAATGCGCGTGAACTGGCAGCGCGAGAGATTTCTAGAACAGTTCGCTCTTGTAATAAACTGGTGACGCGGAGCTCCCGGGTCTGCCTCTTGCTTACGGCGTGCACCTGCGACCGTCCTTAAAACATGGTGTCAGAAGATGAGTGAGAGCATCGCCACAAACCCAGCCTGCAAGGACCATGGTAAACTGGACAACGCCCAGCAAGCCACGATGGACTGCCGCAACACCGCGCCGAGTTAGGCCTTGCGGCCTTTGACTCCATCAAGAGGAGTGACTGCAAAGCCACGGGAAACAGAGGCCACACCGACCAACAGAAACGCCTTCAGTTGCTTTTCCAAGTATGTCGTCGTTCATTATTCAGCCTCCCGATCCATTTTGATTTTCTTCACCCAACGAGTGGCCCAAATGGCGGAGAAGGTTTGAACGCTTCTACACGTCAGGCATAAGCGCGAAGCCAGAAGAACACCAAGTAGATGCCTTGCTCTACATTATGGGGGACAAGGCTGAGGACATCTTCAGCACATTTGAGCTCGCCCCAGACGAAGCAAAGAAATTTAGCATCGTGATGGACCGCTTCGAGAAATACTTCATTCCTCGCCGCAACGTGATCTACGAGCGAGCACGCTTCAACACGCGGGTGCAAGAAGAAGGGGAGTCTGCCGAAGACTTTGCGACGGCGCTTCACGCACTGTCCCAGCATTGTGAGTACGGCAGCCTTCAGGAGCAACTGGTCCGTGACCGCTTAGTCGTGGGTATTCGTGACAAGAAGTTGTCTGCCAGACTGCAGCTCGACCCCGACCTAACGCTTCAGAAAGCCCTGGAATCAGCACGCCAGCTCGAAATGGTCAGGCAACAGAAGGCAGAGCTTCACCCCGACCTGCCAACCGTCAACAAGGTGGGCGCTACACGTCGTGCACAGCGGCAAGACACACGCAAACCACCTTCTGACTCGAGTCAAGGCAGACCCACGGCTAACACATCTCAGGTCCCTAGGCCTTGCCGTTGGTGTGGTAGAGGTTCGCACTCCCGATCTACCTGCCCAGCAAAGGACGCAAAATGCAACTCGTGCCACAAAAAGGGACACTTTTCGTCCGTATGCCTCTCCAAAAGGGTGGACATTGTTCAAGGCGCCGATCAGGAATCCAAATGTGCGTTTCTTGGCACCGTGAGTTCACCTGGCATCCACAACTGGGAAGCTATCATCATGGTACAAGGACAACCTTTGAAATTTAAAATAGACACGGGCGCAGATGAAACTGTACTCTCTCCAGAAGCCTTCGAACGACTTCAACATCGCCCTACTTTGGCCAAGTCTCAACGGAAGCTCCACGGGCCAGATGGACGGTCGTTGTCTGCACGGGGAGTAGCAAGACTGCAACTGGCGTTCCGAGATCAACAGACCACCGAAGATGTCTACGTTCTCGAGGAAGTGCGCTACCCTCTCCTCGGCAAGCCAGCAATTGAAAAACTCCAGCTGATCACCTGCCTCAACTATGTCAGCCACAACGGTCAACCCTAAAAAGGAGTTTCCGTCACTTTTCACTGGCCTAGGCACTCTACCAGGGAAGTACGTCATTCACCTTCAAGATGGAGCGACACCGTTTGCACTGTGCTCACCCCGACGCATTCCCATTCCCGTTTATGAGAAGACAAAAAAGGAACTGGAACGAATGGAACAAACAGGCGTCATTTCTCGAGCAGATGAGCCAACACAGTGGTGCGCTCCAATGGTGCCGGTGGTGAAGCCCACAGGAGCCATACGTGTGTGTGGACTTCACAGAGCTCAACCGGTTTGTGCTAAGCGAATGGCATCCGATTCCTTCGGTTGAGCACACTTTAGGACTTCTCTCTGGAGCCATAATGTTTTCAAAACTTGATGCCAATTCAGGTTTCTGGCAGATTAAGCTCGCGGAATCAAGCAGGAAGCTAGCGACATTTATCACACCATTTGGAAGGTTTCACTTCAATCGTCTCCCATTTCGCATTGCCTCAGCCCCGGAGATATTTCCGAGACAGATGAACACCATCTTGGAAGGAATACCACGAGTCTTTTGTCACATGGATGACATTCTCGTTTGGGGGGCTACCACAGAGGAGCACAACGATACTCTTCGTACAGTTCTACAACGCCTCGCCCACGCGGGAGTCCCGCTCAATGAGGCCAAGTGCGTGTTCAACGTCCGAGAGCTTATCTACTTGGGACACAAAATCGACCAGGAAGGCATTCGACCGGATGAAGCCAAAATCAAGGCAATCACAGAGATGAAAGCCCCGACGAACAGAACAGAGTTGCAAAGAGTACTAGGTATGGCAACATACCTAGCTCGGTTTGTTCCCAACCTTGCGGAGGTGTTACAACCTCTCACTCTGCTCCTGTCCAAGAAACAAGAGTTTGTCTGGGATTCATATCAACAAACCGCTTTTGACAAGTGGAAGCAGCTTCTCACAACAAGCCCAGTCCTCACTGTCTATGACCCTGCCAAGGAAACAGTCGTAACAGCAGATGCTTCTTCATTTGGAGTTGGAGCCGTTCTTCGCCAACAACAGGCTAAAAGGACTACGCAGTTATTGCCTACGCTTCTCGCCTGTTGACGGACACAGAAAGACGCTACGCGCAGATCGAGAAAGAAGCTCTAGCGCTAGTCTGGGCTTGTGAGAAGTTCTCAGACTACCTCGTCGGTAAACAGTTCCGTTTGGAAAGCGATCACAAGCCGCTCATTCCCATATTCACCTCCAAAGCATTAGATGGTCTCACGCCAAGGCTGCAGCGTCGGCGAATGCGCATGATGCGCTACTCTTACGACATAACGTACGTGCCAGGGAAAGAACTTCTTCCTGCAGACGCATTGTCACGTTGACCGCTCACGGCTACAGATCCCTGGGATCTAGCGGAAGAAGTCGAGACCTTCGTACGTTTCGTGACATCGAGCGTGCCCATCAAAGTGCCATGCCTGCAATGGCTTAAGGAGTGTCAACAGGAAGACAGTTTGTGCATACAACTAAGGAGGTTTTGTAGCAAACAATGGCCACCTAGAAGAGACCTGTGTCCGGAGGCCAAGCAGTTCTTCGAGTTCCGTCACGAACTGTTTCATGAAGATGACATTCTTTGGTATGGGACCCGAGTAGTAGTTCCTAACTCATGCCGACCAGCTATCCTGCGTCTACTGCATGAGGGACATTTCGGAATAACGAAGACGCTGGCAAAAGCAACAGATACGGTCTGGTGGCCTGGAATTTCACGGGACATCGAA
The DNA here is from genome assembly GCA_013339765.2 of Haemaphysalis longicornis. NCBI lineage: Eukaryota > Metazoa > Arthropoda > Arachnida > Ixodida > Ixodidae > Haemaphysalis > Haemaphysalis longicornis. The sequence goes on from CM023454.1 coordinate 9,599,651, forward strand.
GACATTGTTAAGCGTTGTCATAAATGCGCCGAAACCACCCTCAACAGGAAAATGCCGCTCAAACCAACACCATTTCCAGAAAGACCCTGGCAGCGGATAGCAATGAATCTTTACTTCCAACACAACAAGTGGTGGCTGATCATCACAGATTATTACTCCAGATATCCGGAGATCGCACGTCTTGATCAGCTATCGGCTGCGACGGTGATAACCCACTGCAAGTCAATCTTCGCTGGCCATGGGATACCCGAAGTTGTCACAGACAATGGACCTCAGTTCTCCAGAGTTTCCAGGTCAGAATTCGCCACCTTTGCTCGTGACTACGGGTTTCAGCACGTCACCTCAAGCCCTCACTACCCTCAGAGTAATGGAATGGCAGAATCAGCCGTGAAGATCATTAAGGCATCGACTTCGAAGACGAGAGACGTCTACACCACTCTTCTGGCTTACCGGACAACACCGCTTAGAAACGGCTACAGTCCGGCCCAACTACTGATGGGACGCCGCTTGCGTACTAAGCTACCCATGGCGTCCAAGCTGCTGGTTCCTGAGCTGCCCGACGTCCAAACTGTCCAAAAGCTCGAACAAGCGGATAAGGAACGCAAGTGTAAAGCGTACGATCGACGCCACGGCACACGAGACCTCCCCGACCTTTTCGATGGAGATGATGTGTGGATCGCAGACCTTAAGAAAAAGGGAACAGTGGTACAGGCTGCAGCCGAGCCGCGATCGTACATCGTTGACACGAAAGATGGAGTGGTGCGTAGGAATCGAATGCACCTTGTTCCTCTTCCTCAAGATGACCCTGGGTCAACTCATGAAGCACAAGAAACTTCACTACAAGATGGAACCACTAGGGAGGAAGGTGCAACGAGATGCCAGGATACATCACATAGCCATAGCCGCTGTGGACGCTGTGTCATTCGGCCGAAGAAGTATACGGCCTGAACCTCCCTCGCTCGTTTATTTCGGAGGGAGATGTTGTATGGTCAACCTCCAATGTCGATTGGCATCCGCAGCAACATCGCGGGCAATGCGCGTGAACTGGCCGCGCGAGAGATTTCTAGAACAGTTCGCTCTTGTAATAAACTGGTGATGCGGAGCTCCCGGGTCTGCCTCTTGCTTACGGCGTGCACCTGCGACCGTCCTTAAAACAATAACCTCTGTTCTACTAGAGCGAAGCGTAGGACTTCGGCATACCGTCATGGGATCCCCATAAATCACACTTCCTTGCCCATTCTGAGTTTTGGCTTGTGTACCAAGTTTATCACGGCGGGATCGCTTTGGGTTTGGCGTTGTCTATTGCTGAGCACGAGGTATCTAATATGTCTCTGGACTCTCCACGGCAATCTGGTTCTTGCCCACCCTCTTCTCCGGCTGCCCCTGAGAACTTTGCCGCGATGCCGCCTCCAGGCTTGTCGCCGCCTCAGACGAAGCAGCATCACTCCCTGCTGTCGTCTTACTCAAATATGTTTTGCCTAAAGAATCGTCTGCTGGGTAATGCATCAGGTTTAAAGCACCGCATCGACATCGGTGGTGCCAGTTCTACTCACCGCAGGCGGTACAAAGTGTCCCATGCTGAGCGGCAGGTTACCTGAAAACAGGTCAGTAAGATGCTAGCCAAGGACAGAATTGGCGGTGGACACTTGGTTGCGGGAGCACGTGGGCCTACCCAGTCGTCCTCGTAAAAACATACGAGTCATGGGGCTTCTGTATAGATAACCACCACCTTAATACCATCACTAAGAAGGGTGTCCACCCATGACTGTGTTGACAACGCACTGGATTGTCTGCATGGCGGAAAATACTTTTCTTCAATCGACCTCACTTCGGTTGTTGACGAATTGCCATTGACGACTTCGGCTACACCCTACGGTCCCTACCAGCTTCAAGTTGTGACTTTTGCCCTGTGTAATGCCCCAGCGGCCTTCGAGCGGATGATGGATTCCTTACTCCAACGGTATAAGTTGCGCCAAGCGCATGGAGAAAGTATTTTCCTTTTTTGGGGCCCATTTAGACCTTACCGACATTCTGGCAGTTTTCTACGTGAGGCCCATCTGATAAACGACTCCAAGGTTCATTTTGGCCATGAGGGAATTACTATCTTGTCACCTAGTCGACGCGCGGGGAGTTCAGCCAGATCCCGGTAAAATTTGCACTGTGAACAGATCCCCAGTGCCACGCACAACCAAATGTGTCCGCAACTTTGTGGCGCACTGCACATGCTTCCACCAATTTTTCAGAGCTTTCGCCAATGTTTCTCGCCCTCTTACATCTCTTCTAAAAAATATGTTTTGTTTACTTGGAGAACTGATCAAGTGTCGGCTTTCAACACCTGAATATTGCTCCTGGCAACGCCACGAATGTTTGCTCATTTTGACGTCACGAAGCCACACCTACGGCAATGGTGTATAGGCACTGTGCTTGCCCAACACCAAACAGAGGAAACCCGTGTGTGGCCTACGCAATCAGGCTCCTTTCTTGTACACAGCGGTATTATTCCACAACTGAGAGATAGGGCCTTGGTCTTGTTTTGGCTGTCCACAACTTCTGCCGCTATCTGCATGGACAACCATTCACCGTTGTAAAAGGCCACCTCGCCCTGTGCTGACTGTCTTCACTTAAGGACTGCAATGAAATACTTCGTCACTGGGCTTTGCGAATGTAGGAGTACACGCAGAAAACAGTCTACAAATCTCGCCGTTGGAAGCAGGATGCAGACTGTCTTTTCCGTCACGCCTTCACCCTTCCGATGACCAGAACGAAGGCCATTACTTCCCATTATTAACCCCTACTACCCCTTCTTCATTACCCTTACTCTTACCTGTTCGCAAGCTAATGTTCTCAATTCTTATAAGCAAGCTTCGAATAACATTGCAGAGATTGTGTCTCCTTGTTGTACATTCCTTGTGGGTGTACAGTGCTCACGGATTGAAACGCGGCACTGCGAGCGCGTGGCCGCCGGCGCATGCAGCGCCACCCGTGGACGCCCGTAGAAGCGAGGTGTTGCATTGTGGTATACCTCGAGGGTGAGAGCGGTTTGCCCGTAGGCTGTCTTCTTCCGGTTGCCAATGAGGGGGACTTTGGTTACCCGCAGAGACAGCGGGGCGCTGTAAGACTGGAGCGCTGGAGCGCGTGTGTGCGCCGACGGGAGTCGCCCGGCGGTGCGCGCAGCCAATTTCGCGATATCGTCTGCTCCCGCGCTCTTGTTACGCGTGCCCTTCCGATGCGGCACCGATAATGTGCATGTGAAGCATCGTCACGCTTATCTGAATTACACGAACTTCTGCAGGGAGGAACAGCAAACTTTATTCCAGGATGATGGAAACTGAAAAAAAGGAGGGACGCATTTTTCGCAAGCACGTTCCCCTGTAGTATTTTGTTACGGGCATAAGTATTTCGTCGGCTCTCCTCCGGCGGCCACCACGGCAGCCATTCTGCGTGGCAGACTGTCGTACAGGCCGGTGGCGAAACTGGAGCAAGCCGCCAGCCTCTGCCCTTCCGCGTGTACCGCTGCGCATAGGTCGTCCGCAGAACACCATTGCGGTGGACAGCGAGAAAGGGCTTCCTTTATTTCCGCGCAAACGTTTTCGATAATATTCATGTCCCCACCTTAAGCGGCCAGTAGAGCACCATCACACACCTCTACTCCAGGAAGTTGGAGACGCATGCAGCAGTGTGGAAGGGGCTGTGGTCAAGTTGGTAAAAAAAAAGCCGTCGGAAAATGGACCGTCCAGTGCGTACGGAAACATGACGGTGTCCAGCAGGTATTTATAAGTGGCGGCGTTGAACCGGCCGTCCAGGCGCACGAGTGGACACAAGCCGTCTTTGGAGATGGGTCCCCACACGCTCAGTCCACACCGGCCGCTGCTGACAACACGCTGGATATTGGCGGCGTCGAACCTGGGTAAAGCAGGCACAGGAGAAGACAAAATATTTTTAGATTACAGCGGCCCGTGAAGGCATAGCATTACCGCTATAATGGTTGGATGCGCGCCTGCGTGTTGCTCAAGGGGTAGGGAGCACTGGGTCTCTAATCTATGCAAACCGCGTGCATGAGCCGCTGCCCACAAAAAGCTTCAAAGGGTGTCAGCTTGGCCGAGTGTGCAAGATACTCATGCGACTCCGCCACAAATTGCGGAACAGTGCAAACCGTTCCAAAAGCTGGAGCTACCGCAAACCGTGAGAGGCAGTCAGGGACCGTTTAACTAACCTGACGCGTGTCGATTTTTGTTCTTTCCACTCAATCGCAGTTGCGATAATGTCAAGAAAACGACAAACAGCGCTGGGGAAACCGTTATGAGGCATACTCCGTTTGTCGTAGTACAACATGCGCTGGCGCAGCTCGACATCTCTGTAGCGAATCGCGGTTACGCTGGCTGAACGCAGTTACAAACAAACAAGTTTCCTCACGAAAAGAAAGAACGATGCAGCGAATTCGGTTGCCCGTCTATCATATACAAGGTTATTATGCATAAACCCAAAATTGGACGACCTACCTAGTGTTCTACGCCCTCCAGACCCGCTGCTGTTGGCAGAATCGCGTTGTGAACGTCGACTTGTCCATAGAAATGACGCTGCGCCACTCTTCCGCCGTCTAAGTCTGATGCTAACGTGCGAACAGTATCCTTCTGCTTCGGTTCTAGCACAAAACAATGGCTTCTGCGCCGCAACACGGCTTGGATGGCCCGTGGAGTGCAGACGCTCACGTGTCACTTGCGTGCTGGCCGCGAGCCTCAGGTCATTGAGAATTGCTTTTGCATTCAGCTTCGGGTCCTGCCTTTCCGCTGCAACGATGCGCTCGTCGTCGGAGTCGTTTGTAGCTCTCGGTCCATGACCTCGGGGATGTTCTCCAAGCGACCTTTCGTTTTGTACGCCCGCACAATCCTGTTTATCGAAGAGCGGGCGTGCCCAGTCGTATCGGCATTGTCCTGACCCCGGAAACCTGCTTCAGGCAAAGTCACTATCTGCAAGCGGTCCGCCACGCTAATCCGAGGCATTTTTTATTGGGAATGATTAGTGCCATGGCGTGGTGTTCACGTTATATAGCTGTCTCGATCAGGGTCAAATTTCCTGATTACGTGGCCAGTAAAATGGGTGGCGTAGAAATGGTCAGGTGACCAACTACACGCCTTGTGTTTCGTCGCTGAACCTGTGAAGTACCGATACAGAAGACACAGACACAAAAAATGGAGATAAAGACAAGCACTCAGCGGCGAAAGACAAGTGACGCTCAACGAAAGACAAGCGTTGATGGTCACCTGACCATATCTACGCCGCCCACTTTACTGGCCACGTCAACGGGGAATTTGAGCCGGATCGAGATAGCTATATAACGTGAACACTACGCCATGGCGCCAATCATTCCCAACCAAAAATGCCGGGGATTAGCATATCGGAACGCTTACAGATAGTGACTTTGACTGAAGCAGGTTTCCGGGATGAGGACATGGCCGATGCGACTGGGCAGGCCCGCTCTTCGAAAAACAGGATTGTGCGGGCGTACAAAACGAAAGGTCGCTTGGAGAACCTGCCCCGAGGTCATCGACCGAGAGCGACAAACGACTCCGACGACGAGCGCATCGTTGCAGCGGCAAGGCAGGACCCGAAGCTGACTGCAAAAGCAATCCGCAACGACCTGATGCTCACGGCCAGCACGCAAGTGATACGTGAGCGTCTGCAGTCTGCGGGCCTTCAAAGCTGTGTTGCGGCGCAGAAGCCATTGTTTTCTGCCCGAAACCGAGGCAGAAGGCTGCTGTGCGTACGTGAGGATCAGACGTGGACGGAGGAAGAGTTGCGCAGCGTCATTTTTACGGACGAGTCGACGTTCACAATGCTATTCGACCAACAGCAGCGCATCTGGAGGACGGAGAACACTAGGTTGGTCGTCCAATTTTCGATTTCTGCATATTCAGGTTGTATATGAGAGACGGGCAACCGAATGTGCTTCATGGTTCTTCCTTTTCGTGAGGAAAATTGTTTGTTTGTAACTGTGTTGAGTCAGCGCAACCGTGATTCGCTACAGAGGTGTCGAGCTGCGCCAGCGCATGTTGTGCTATAAAGAAACGGAGTATGCCCGATAACGGTTTCCCCAGCGCCGTTCGTGGTTGTCTTGATCGCAACTGCGATTCAGCGGAAAGAAAAAAATCGACACGCGTCAGCTTCGCCTTTAATAGTAGAACACGAGTTAAAGGGTCCCTGACTGCCCCTCGCACTTTGCGGTAGCTGCAGCTTTTGGAACGGTTTGCACTGTTCCGCAATTCGTGGCGGAGTCCCATAAGGATCTTTCACAGTCGGCCAACCTTACACCCTTTGAAGCGTTTTGTGGGCAGCGGCTCATGGACGCACTTTGCATAGATTAAAGAACCGGCGCTCCCTACCTGCTGGGCAACACGCAGGCCGCAGGCGCGCCTCCAACCATTATCGTGGTAATGTAATGCCTTCACGGGCCGCTGTATTCTAAAATTATTTTGTCTTCTGCAGTGCCTGCTTTACCCAGGTTCGACGCCTCCAATATTTAGCGTGTTGCCAGCAGCAGCCGGTGTGCAGTGAGCGTGTGGGGAGCATTCTCCAAAGACGGCTTGGGTCCACTCGTACGCCTGGACGGCCGGTTCAATGCTGCCACTTAAAAGGACCTGCTTGACACCATGATGTTTCGGTACACGCTGGACAGTCCGTTTCTCGACGGCGTTTTTTTTAACAACATTTCGCAGCCCTGTCCACACTGCTGCATGCGTCTCCAACCTCCTGGAGGAGAAGTGTGTGATGGTGCTCGACTGGCCGCCGCAAGGTGGGGAAATAAACATCATCGAAAACGTTTCGGCGGAAATAAAGGAAGCCCTTTCTCGCTGTCCACCGCAACGGTGTTCTGCGGACGACCTATGGGCGACGGTGCACGCAGAAGGGCAGAGGCTGGCAGCTTGCTTCAGTTTCGCCACCAGCCTGTACGACAGTCTACCACGCAGAATGGCTGCAGTCGTGGCTGCGGGAGGAGAGCCGAAGAAATACTAATGCCCCTAACGAAAAACTACACGCGAACGTGCTTGTAAAAAATGCGTCCTTCCTTTTTTTAGTTTGCATCATCCTGGGATAAAGCTTGCTGTTCCTTCGTGCAGACGTTCGTGTTATTCAGATAAGGGTGACCGTGCCTTACATGCACATTATCGGTGCCGCATTGGAAGGGCAGGAGTAACAAGAGAGCGCGAGCAGACGATATCGCGAAATTGGCTGCGTGCACCGCCGGGTGACGCCCGTCGGCGCCCACATGCGCTCCAGCGCTCCAGTCTTACAGCGCCCAGCTGTCGCTGCGAGGAACCATAGTCCCGCTCATTGGCAAACGGAAGCAGAAAGCCTACGGGCAAACCGCTCTCACCCTCGCGGTATACCACAATGCAACACCTCGCTTCCATGGGCGTCCACGGGCGGCGCTGCATGTGCCGGCAGCCACGCGCTCGCAGTGTCGCCTTTCAATCCGTGAGCACTGTACATTCTTATTCAAAGTCTTCGTCCATAATTTTTGCTTCTGTTCAACACGCCATAACATAACAATGGCATATTCTCAGACGAACGGCCTCACCGAGCGGCCTAACCATACCCTGAGTGATATGCTGTCTTTCTACATGTCTGCGGGCAATGCCGACTGGGAATTTCTGACCTATCCTATATTCGCCTTCAATTCTCGGCACAACAACGGCTGGCTCTTCCCCTTTTCGCCTTTTTGTTCGCAAGCCTACTCTACCGCTCGAGACCCTGGTAACATCTTCGCCTTCACTTGCGGATACTTCCTAGTACGCACGAGACGCGAAAGCCAAGGCTGATCTGGCATGGCACATTGCACGTGCCTGGCTCTCTGCATCGCAATCGCTCCATAAATGTGTCTATGACATCCAGCACCCCCAGTGCTCTTTTATTCATGTGGTCGGGTGCTTCTTTGACTCATTTCTGACTTCTGGGTTTGTGCGAGAAAGTCCTGCCCGGAACTGTGGGCCCTAACGCGTACTTCGTGGAGTCACTGATGTGACAGTTGAGATTTACCCTGTTGCTACACCCACCTCAAGTCGCACTGCAGGCATCGGTATTTTGCGCGTTACACGACTTAAGCCGCACCATTCATCGCACCCTGTGCCTTCATAGCCAATGCCGAGATGGTGCTCGATTCGCCGGAAAGGGCAGTCGTGCAACGATGTGTATGGTCAAGGCCCTCGAATAGGACAATCTGCTTTTGCGGAGGCAAACAGAAGGGGAGATTTTTTAAATTTTAATTCTATGTGTGCCGATGTCTACTGTTGCTGTGCATCTTCTTTTTCAACTATTGTAAATATACTTTCTAGCACCTTCTTCCACGCACCAGGAATAAGTTTCATATAGTTTTACATATATGTTGTTAGGCAAGCCTTAAGCGCCATTTTTGCGGCGATGCGTCCGTGACATTTTAACGGGCAATCATCTGAATAGGCTGAATGTAACAAGAAAACGGGACTGCTGTTCGGCTTAGGACCTCTATCCACGGTTCGCGCGAAAAATATATAGCGCGTCACGTACCTTCCAACCTGACAAAAGAAATCCATCTCATAACAGTTCAGTCAAGGAGCTGGGTACGGCACGCCGCACCTCCAGGATTTCCGCAGTACCTGACATATCGCGGGTCTGCCACCGCTGTGTGCTTTGATGCGTCAAGGTGAGAACATCGTGCAATCCCCATGCCTGGATGGCATCCCCAGCAAGAGCCCCAAACCAACACTGGGAACGACGAGGAACGGCTGACGCAACATCGCAGGGTAAGCCTGTACAACCACCGGGATAGCACTGCGCAGCTCTCGAATGTTGTGCTTTTTCTAGGTGGGACTGCCCTGGCCTAGCTTGAGAACAATGAATGCCAGCTAAAACGGGGACCGTTTCTTCGAAGATACTTTGTCATACTTTGCCGATTCCATAAGAAACAAGAAGCGGGGTCAACGATCACCGCTCCATCGTGGCCAAGTCCCGGGTGAGGCATGCACCACCTACATCTAGGTGGGCTTAAGCCTCTGCAGACTCGTCTACCCCTGAATGTCTGAGTGCTGAAGAAGCGGGCCATCTAAATAAAGGAATCGTTGAGGACATCTACAACATTCTCATGGGATGCGAAATTTGGTATCACGGTTACACGTCCTGTATTTTCACACTTTCAAGGCGTTGAAGAAGCGCCATATAACGCCAAAAGTTTCGTCACTTAGCTAATGCGACTACTGTGCAAGATTTGATGTAAACAAAACACCGGCGGATTGCGCTAAAACTATCGGCCGCATTGTCCGCTTGGAATTGCTCCGACAGCTTGAGCCTCGACGCTATACTACAACATCCTCGAGGTCTAGGCCCTAGGACTATTGGACTTTAATAGCCGTAGTCTTTAGACAGGGAACATCCGTGCCGTGTGAGGCCGGGGACTTCCCACACGCCGGATGTGTAAATAAATGTTATTTCTCTCTCTCTCTCTCGACGCTATACTGACTGCTTTCACTTTGGCGAAAGGTACGTGCTGCAAGATGTACAGGCCTATAGTATCTCGCCCTCTAGTGCCCAGTCTCGTCATGAGAGCTTTACGCATCGCAATAGAAGCTTGCAGCGCGTTGACAATAGCGATGCGTCGCATTACAGTCATGGCGTCCAGCAGTTCTCTCGTCGTCCTCAAGGTCACGCTTACAACCTGAGCCCTCAGCGTCCACCTTATGAGCACCGTTTTCTTGGCGTCCACGAGGGACACTTCCTTTCCGTGAGCGTTCCCTTCGCGTCTGCTGCAATGGTGGTTTCGAGGGCCCACATTTTTCGCTACTGCAGTCGTCGCCGCCAAGCGGCACGGTACGAGCAAACTCCCATGTGGAATCGGCCCAAAGCCCCAAATGCCCGCTATGACACTCGCCTGCCAACAGGTTTGGTCTCTGAGGCGCCGCCGCCCGTGATACCCTGACTTCGGACCGCAGCTTAACACCACTCGCCCCACGACAGCGATGTTCACCATCACCGTGGCGTCGGTCACCACCGCCGCAAATCTAGCCAGCGTGGCCAATGGAGGTGAGGCCTCGGCATAACGGTCATGTCAAATGCATCTTAACGGTCATGTCAAATGGCACCGAACAATAGCTTTGAAGGATACGAGTGCAGCGGTGTCGGTAATGAGTTCTGCTCTTATATACCGTCTTCGCCGCAATGTAATGTTTCACTGGGACCGAATGGTAACGTTTAAAGGTGTTGGGGGTGAGCCCCTGTGCCCACTTGAAATCTGCCCAACTTCTTTTTCATATAACGGCCACGTATTCAGTGCGGAGTTTGCAGCATAACGGTGGTACTCTCACGATGTTATTTCAGGTCTGGACTTCTTGAAGGAATGTGGTGCCACAGTTGAATGTCGTAATGGTGAGATATGTGTGGACGCGACAGCACTATCTGCCTTGCGAGGATCCTTGTAGCGATAGCACCTGCTCACTCTGCGTGTTGAGTGTCAGCGTTATTCCGGCGCGGTGAGCCGCATTTTCGTACTCCTTTGTGGAGAAACTGAACTGGAGAAATTTGAAGATTTGCTGGAACCAATTCCACTAAACTCTGTAAATAAATATTTATTGGGGGCTTGATCTCTTGTTATTTTAATCCAGGAACAAACCTCCGTGTGGACTATCAACATTTTCGACCGAGCCAACTCTTCTTCCACGTGACTGAAACTTGCCGAATTCACCGAGCGTGCTTCAACTGCAATAGCAGTTTTGGCCGAAGTCATACATCGGTCCACTAATCTTTGTTTCGTCGACCCTGCCAAATTGAACAGTATGGTCGATGAACCTGTAGAACCAGAAAAACGTCGCGTGTTGAATGCAGTGCTTGTGCGATACGCAGGTGTATTTGACTTCGTTGAAAAGCATCTGTACTAGTGAATACCAGCTACAGGGACCCACCACTCAATTCAAACAGTGGCAGCGCGGTCAAGACAGCAATAACCGTACCGCGTTTTGCCATCCGAGCGCAGGATTATCAATGAACAATTTCAAGAGATGCTGCACAATGGCGTGTTTCGAGACTCTTAGAGTCCTAGGCAGTGACGGTGATATCAGGAAGAACGAAAGACGGATCATGGGGCTTCTGCGTTCAATATTGTAGCCTCAAGGAAATGACTAAAAATGACGTCTACCGACTTCTCCGCATTGATGATGCAATAAAGTTTCTTCATTATAGTTAGGCCACTGGCAAGTTGCCGTCAACTCCGAACTCAAAGAGAAAACATCGGTTGTCACTCGTTATAAACTTTGCGAAGTTAATGTTATGCCGCTTGAACTCTGTAACGCCCCTGCCACGTTACGCCGTTTCATGAATTCAGTACTTCGGGGATTTCTGCAGGAAGTTGTTTGTGCTACCTTCATAATATCGTCTGTTTTGGTCAGACTATTTGCGAAAACAACACTCACTTGGCCACTTTTGTTGACTGATTAGGAAAAAATAGGCTCATCTTGAACTGAAAGCAATGTCGGTTCGGAGAGCGGCAAACTGTTCTCTTAGGCCTCGTTGTCGACAAAGAAGCCGTCTGGCCTGATCCACAGAACATACGATCCGTCAGCTGCTTTAATGAACCCACCTCTGTAAAGGAACTTCACAGCTTTCTGAGACTTTTCGTCGTATTTTCGTCGTTTATGCCACGAGTTGCTGAAATAGCCATCCTCTGACATGTATTATTGAGAAACACATTGTATTCAAATGGAGTACGGACTGGGCCATCGCTTTCCGTCGTGTGCAGCATCTTCTAACGTCTATCCCGATTCATTGCCATTTTAAGCCCTAGGCACACACTGAACTGCACACCAATGCTAGTTGTGTAGGAGTGGGCGGCATGCTCCTTCAGTGCCACAATGACGGTGGGCATGTTATTCCTTACGCCAGCCACACGATGAGTCAGTAGGAGCGGATTTATGCTGTCACGGAGCAAGGGTTGTCTGGCTGTAATTTTTGCCACGCAGGAATTGTTCTCCTATCTTTATAGGCAACCTTTTACCATCGTCATGGTCCGCCACTCACTCTGCTGGTCTCAACCCTCGGTAGGCTTGTGGGCGGCTGGTACTCTGGCCTATCCGTATGCAGGAGTAGGATTTCACCATATCATACAAAAACGGGCGCAAGCATGCCGATGCTGACTGCTTTCCCGGCTGCCACTGGAAACAATGCCCTCTTACAAAGGCAAAATGTATCAGCATCTAGCCTCCATATCGACATCATTACTTCAGGCGGCTATTTTCAAAAGGGAGCAATGGAAAACAAAAGTTCTGACTCGCTTTTTGCTTTGTCCGAAGAATCCAAGCCTACTAGCTGTTAAATTTCTGCGTCCGAAACGAAGTACTTTATAAGAAGAATTATTCGACTGTCGAATCTCGTCTCCTCCTTGGTGTGCCACAAAGCCTCTACTGCGCTTTCCTATGATTTGTGCATGACGACCTAACATCCAGTCAAATGGCTTGCGCACACTCTTCAAAGCCGTTAACATCAGTTTTACTGGCCGAACATACGCGCGATTATTGACCTGCTATGTCGCTACTCGTACACAATGCCAACAGTACAAAATTCCGACAACCCATCCGCCAGGGCGACTCCGACCCGTTGATCTAGTAGGTCACCCTTTTTAACGCGTTTGGATTGACTTGTTAGAGCCTTTACCCGCTCATATCATGGAAACCGCTTCATCATTGCATGGAAGAATTACATCTTTCGCTATGCTAAGATGGCTGCTCTAACATCTGCAACTGCTACGGAGATCGCCCTGTTTCTGCTTCGTTACATTTTGCTTAGCCATGGGCCACCCCAAGTCATAATGAGTGACCGTGGACGTCAGTTTGCTGCAACCTTCGTTGAAGAGTTGCGTCGCCTTTGTAATGTACAATTTAATTATCATAAGCCGTACTTCATCAAAAGAATGGTCTGACAGAATACACACACCGAGAGTTAGCGAGAAAGTTATGTACATAAGCTCGGATCACGAGAAATGGGGCGACCTGGTCCCATTTATCGCGTACATACGTATACAATACTGGGAAGAACGAGAACCAGCTAGAGCTAAGGCTTCGATCTTTACGCCTACCAACACGGTAGCCGTCACGATATCATGTTCCCTTTCTTCAAACATGGCGACCCTTCTTTAGCGAGGACGCTCTGCCTCGCTAAAGAAGCACGTCGGCTTTCCCGCCTACAAATGCTGGCTTCTCAGAAGCGCTCTAAGCAGCGTTACGATAGTCGTCGACGTGATATTACTTACTCACTGGTTGATTTGGTGTGGCTTTGGACACAGCTGCGTAAGCGTGGCGGCCGTTAAAAGCTTCGGACCGATTAGGACGGTCCTTTTGTTCTACTAAAACGTCTCAGCGATGTGAAATATGTTGTCTCGCGACTGCCGTCAGCTGGCCGTCAGAGCAAAAGAACGCAAGTAGTTTATGTTGCCCTGACGAAGGTTGTGGTGATTCTGCACAAGCTGACTCGCCAAGGGGGCTTCGTCTTCGACTGGGGAAATGTTACGCAAACCGTAAGCGCAAGTTATTCACCGATGCGTCCGTGATATTTCTACGGGATATTGTCTGAACAGGTATAATGAAAAAAGAACAGAATGCGATTGCCCTTCGGGTTGGCACCACCTTCCACGGTTCGCTCTACTAACCCCACTCGTCATATACCTCCCAACCTCGCTGTAAAGGAATCTTTCACATATATATATATTATATATATATATATATATATATATATATATATTTTTTTTTTAAGTGTCTATGTATATACGGGGTGGAGTGCATTCAGCAGGCATTGTCAGATAATAAATGGCAGCCTACAATTGTCTGTCACAAAGCAAGTATAAGTTAGCTGCATCTTACCGGTACTCACCTAGGTGGCAGAAAATTGGAGCATCACTAAGAGGGCTCAACCTACATTGAGAAGAACTCAGCAAACGATGGAACGGAAGATGATTTGTGTAACCCAAAGGGGCAAGAAGAGAGCGGAGTCGGCAGGGAACCAAGCGTGCTAAGAACATATCAGTAGATTGAAGGAAGGAAGGATGTAGAAGGAAGGCTCGAAATTTAAACTTGCTAGAGCCTAGTTGCTATCCTCCGCCTGGGAAAGGGAACATAGGCCAAAAAGAGAAAGGAAAGAATGAAGAAAAGTTGGAGGAGACAGCTATGCCCAGCGCTGAAGCCCTGAATGTTCAAGTTCACTGAAGCCATTCAGTCTATAGTCTTGAAGTGAGGTTTGTCGCCCGCAGAAAGAGTGATATCCTGAATCGCCTTCTGAGCAATGACAGAGAAGGGCAGTGAAAAAGAATCTTCTCCTCCGAAAATGTCCGCCGAGAGATCAGGTTCCTCAGTGCTGAAGACACTTCTTTCTTTCAGGCCAGTGGTGTGGGCACTCGCATAAACGTGGCGTATCGTCTTCTGTGTGCAGCACGTTACGCACTCCTCACTTCTTCGCATTCGTTTAAGTATGAATACGCATTTGTGAAGGCCACTCCCCGCCAAAGACGGCAAAGGAAAGTTGCGTCAGACCGTGGGAAGCTTAGTTGAACGTTGCAGGTGCGGGTGAAGGGTACCAATATGGGAATATGTGAATTCTTCTGTAGACCGTTGAGAGATTGTCATTTCCCGGGAAAGTACATGAAGGGCCCTAGCTTCACCCGTTGAAGGCAAAGGACAGATTTGTAGAAAAAAACGCATGCGGGCACATTATGTAATGCGCAGGCAACATAACGGTTGGTTCTTAAGGGTAGCAGAGTGGATCCCTAGAGAAGACAAGTGGGACAGGCTGCGGGAGAAAGTTAGATTGGAGATAATACCGGGAGATAATATTTGGAGATAATACCGGGAGATAATAATTGGAGATAATACCGGGATAATTGGAGAATAATGGGAGAGACCTTTTCCCAGCAGTGGGAGTAAATAGGCTGGTGATTATATATATAGATATACTGTAGCGAAGAACATGACCACCAGAAGATGGGCACATTCCCAATGGCCATGTCTCAACATAGGATAGTAGTTTGTCGAGGGTGTTCCTGAAAGGTTATGGGCCATGCAGCGCTTTCGGGAGAAGACGAAGTGTGTGCTAGCACTGCTCGGCCCTCAGCCACGGGTTGGCTACAATCGCTCAGACTCTGGTCTAGCTAGACGACGTGACCATTTGCAGGCGTGCGTGTCAATAAACGTCACCACATTTTTGGTGGTGATACGGGGTAAACTTGTCGCGCGACGCCATAAACTGGTGTCACAGCTATGACGAGCTCCGCAGCAGCGCATTTTCACACGCCAACGCCGTTTGCTATAAGAACGGCAACGTGGGTCGCAATCGGCATTCGCTCTTTCTCCTGACCTCTCGCCTCTTCTACCTCACATCAAGCAGTGCTTGCGAGAAGAGGTTTCGCGTCAGGTGTCCCTGCTTCCCTGGACTCCACAGCCCTCTTGCACTATGCATCAGGCTGTACAACGGGTGATCCGAGACCATGTGGCCGAGACGATCCCTTCCGTACGCCATGCGCCAGTTGCGCCGGCATCCATTCTTTCACCAGTGCCCGTGCCGGTCGCAGCCCTGTCGTGTCGTTTATTGAACCACACGTTGAAGCCCCGCTCACCAACGCTTCAGTCTTCACTTGACCGCCGCTATCACCATTCCTATCATTTGTATGTCCCGCGAAGCAGCCAGCGGCGCCGTATCCTGGAATGGCACCTCGGACCCCAAATCCCTGGCGCACCACCGACAACCGCCCAATCTGTTTCACTTGTCGACTTCCGGGACACGTGTCACGTTTATGTCGCCTTCGTTCCCAACCTCCCGTTATTGCCTACCAATTTTCAGCCTATTGATTTCAACCACTTTTTGCTCCCGCTACTTCTAGAGCAACCCCCCCCCCTTCGTAGTCAGCTGACCAGTCGAACTCGACGCCTTCAAGCCGCCGTTCCCTTTCTTGCGGCGCGGCGCAGTTTCCCCGATGCTCCCACGTGTCAACCCCACAAGTGAGTGAAACTAGCGGCCGCAGTTCCGGAGGCAAGAACTGCGCTCGTGTCTAACTGGTCAAGTCCTCCGCTTTCGCCTAACGATGTGATTGATGTTACCGTACAGTGTTTCCGCATTCGCTCTTATCGATACTTGTGCCGCTATGTCTGTAATACGTCAAAGTCTTTGTCATTCCTTCAGAAAAGTCACTACTCGGCTCCCTGGCCTCATCCTTCGAACCGCGAATGCTCAAGATGTAAAACCATTGGCCACGTGTACCACCCCAATTACAATACAGGCAGCAAAACGTCGATACAATCCCGTTCATCGTTTTGCCGCCCTGTTGGCACAATGTCATCCTCGGTTGGGACTTTTTGTCACATCACGCTATCATTCGGTGTGCTCGCACTGAGGTTGAACTTTTCCCATTTGACGAGACCGCTATACCGAAACGTTCCAACGTTCCGGCACATTGATTGCTACCGGTGATATCGACATTCTGCCCGGCAACTCTGTGCTAGTTTCCATTTCTTGTGACTGTGTTTCGGACGCCACCATTTTTTACGCCGTCGACACTCTTCACCGCCCGCAAATGTTTACCTCTACCTTTCGCCGTCCTTGAAATGAGCTCTGGTCTCGGTACGATTCCTGTTTCAAACCCGTCGTCATGCCCCACCACATTGGTTGGCAGTGAATGTCTTGGTCATGCCGAGACAGTCGAAGATCATCTCATTTTCGACGTGTCCGAGATCCCTGAATCTCTGCACTTCGCCGCGCTTGGTTCTACTCTGAACTGTGACTCCAATGTCTTTTTAAGTTCCATCGACCAAACTTTAGCTCCTGCGCAACGTGACGGGCTTCTGGCTCCTCTACACTGTTTCTGAGACTCTTTCAATGCCCAACACGTCTCTTTGGGCCGGGCATCTAGTGTTTCACACCATATTATTACCGGTTCCCACGCACCCTTGAGACAATGACGATGCCGCGTGTCACCCACTGAGCGCCAAGTCATTGATGAGCACGTCGCGGACTTGCTCAAGCGTGACGTTGTACGCACTTTGACAAGCCCCTAAGCTACTCCGGCAGTACTTGCGACTAAAAAAGACGGCTCAATTCGCTTCTGCGTAGACTACCAGCGCCCCAACAAGATCACACGCGAAGACGTATATCCGCTTCGCCGCATAGATGACCCCCTCGATAGCTTTCAAGGAGCCGAGTTTTTCTCTTCATTGGATTTGAGGTCCGGCGGTTGGCAAGTGCCTATGGAAGAAGTGGATCGTCTCAAAACAGCCTTTTTTACACCTGACGGGCTGTTTTAATTCAACGTCATGCCATTCGAGCTGTGAAATCCGCCAGCGACTTTCGAAAGGATGATGGACAACATATTGCATGCCTGAAGTGGAAAACATGATTGTGTTACTGAGATGACAGATTCGTGTTCTCCCCTGATTTTGCGACGCACCTTACCCGCCCCGAACAAGTGTTGAACTGCCTTGCAACAATGGGCCTGCAGTTAAATTTGAAGAAATGCTGGTTTGCAGCTCGAAACCGTGCTATTTTAGGCCACGTGGTGTTACAAGACAGTGTCCTCTCAGACCCAGCAAAACGTCGCGCCGTGGGGGAATTTCCCAAACCAACGACAATAGACAATTAAACAACTTCTCAGCTTTGTCGAAATTGGCTCTTACCTCCTGCGCTTTGTGTGTATTTCGCCAATGTCATCGCGCCTTTGACGAAGCTCCTTGGTGGCAACAACGAGATCAGCGATTGGTCACCAGCCTGCGACCAAGCCTTTGATATGGTATGCCACCTTCTTATCTCGCCACCGGTACTACGACATTTCGATCCAAATGCTCCCACGAAAATTCAAAGCAATGCCAGTGGTGCAGGCCAACGCTCAGTACTAGCCGAACGCACGACCAGATTCCAGGAGTACGTCATGGCTAACGCCAGCCGTACCCTTACCAAAACAGAAGTAAACTACTCTGTGACCGAGAAGGAATTTTTAGCGATTGTTTGGGCTATTACGAAATTTCGGCCATACATTTACATACGGCCATTCGACGTAGTGACGGACCACCACACCATTTGTTGGCTCACTTCACTAAAGGATCCCTCTGGCCGCTAGGGTCTATGGGCTCTACCGCCGCAAGAACATGACATAGGGGTTGTATACCGGTTGTATACGGGTAGTATACGGCCACAAGCACACAGACGCGGACGCCCTTTCTCAATCTTCTTTATTATCCGACACCGACGATTTACCTTCTGTGGAGGGAATTCTCGCCCCCTTTGATATCACCGACATGGCTGCTGAACAGCACAAGGATTCGTGGATCGCTTCGATTGTAGAACGTTTGTCATGACCATCACCAGTAGTCGCCCTCCCCTCTCTTCGCCATCAAGCTGTCCATTTCGCTCTCCGTGACCAACTTCTCTGCTGCCAAAACTATTCGTCCGAAGGCCGAAAATGGCTCTTTGTCATCCCTCGCCATTTACGCTCGCACATCTGCTCTTCGTTTCACGGTAACGCGCAGTGTACCCACGGAGGTGTGCTGAAGACATTCCGAAGACTTCGCCTTCGCTTTTACTGGCGAGTAATGTACACCTTCGTCGCAAAATACGTTCGTTCCTGTTCAGACGCCCCAGCGCCGTAAGTCTCCTCCGCGAACGAGCCCCTCATTTCCTAACCATATTATCCTGCGAAAGCTTAGCGAGGGCCTCGGTTGTGGCAGCCTTGATGCCACAATAGCATAAGAGGGTTTCCCGCCACTTACCCGCTTATGACAGGCTGTAGACGTTCGCGTCACGCCCTGGGGGTTGAAAAAAGAAGGTCCCCTTCTCCCCGTGTCTCTTTAACTCCGCCACCGTCGCCGCCGACCCCCGCCGAGCAATGACCACCGTACCCACGCGTAGGACAACGGTCTCAACTCCGGGCGGCAAGTAATCCAGGATGGCAAGGACATCCTCGAACATCGCTCCACCATAGGACACAAATCCCGGTGCAGAGGTATAGCTTGGGTCGAAATGATTGAAGACATGTCAGATGAGTGAATCACCAACGAGTGCTGTTTTGATTTTGGATTTGGAAATCTCCAGGACAGACTTTCAGTCGCGGGTTTGCTGGCAGCCATAGTAAAATGTAGAGATCATGAGGTTCGATGTGCCAGTATAAAAATAGTGAAAGACGTCCACTGACACGTTCCCTGTTTTTTGTTGCCAACAGTGTCGGAGTTAAAAACTCCTTCTTCAGGGCTGTATTTTAATTGTTCATATTTGCCTTTATACAACAACTTCTGTGAGGGAGGGTCACTTCCCTCATCCCTCCACGAGAGGTCGCGGGTGAGGGGTGTTTCAAACAGATTGAGCAAGTTGGGCATTCCGATTGGCTAGAAAGGTGGGAGGTGAGAGAAAAAGAAAGACCACGAATAAAAAGGCAGCACGAAAACGCTATAACAAGAAGCACACAAGGAAATACAATAAAATCACAAAACAAAACAAGAGTGAGTTCTGCGTGCTACGTAAATGATGTAAAAATAGTCAGCGGAAAAGGAAAAGGGCAAAAAAGGGGGTGAAGGGAGACGGACATACGATGGTGGCACAGGCAAAGATCTTCCATTCCGTCAAACTGCAAGGCCGCATGAATGAACGGCTGGCCTAGTACACGCATGGTCCCCGCACCATACTCCGGATTTCCTGTCCCATTTTCGGTTTTGTTTTACTCCTGGTTAAACCTACAGCAGCTCTCGTCTTGACACCACTTCGACGAAACCGAGTGGTGCGGCAAAGCCTAGCTACGCGGCCAGCGAGCCGCGAACACGTAAAAATAGGATTTGGTTTCGTTTGCGGTGGCATTCTTCGGCGGTTGTTTGTCGGTAGTGTTGTGGTCATAATTCAGGCCACTCTGCGGTCGGGGGGGGGGGGGGGGGCGGGGCCGCGCTCACAGCTGCTTAAGGTCACTGATGACATTTGACATGGGTAATGGTTGTCGAACGGGCGGGGGAGGAGTGAAGAAGGGGGCGTTCTATCACGTTTGTTTTGCTCTACTTAGTTCCTAATGTGGGGTTTCCTTTTTTTTCCTTTTTGCTTTATTTTTTTTGTTTGCATGATCCCGGTACCGCGCTCACCCCCACCACCGCCCGCAAGGCCCCGATATTTTCGCTTAAGGCTCAGCTTTTTGCCGCAAGAATGAGAGCCGGGCCGGATCCTTTTTGATGCCTTGGGTGAATGACTGGAATTTATGTATAAAGTAGGACGCCTCTGCTCGCGTTCGTAGGAAGAGTGGAAGCCAGAAGGCAGGAGAGTAATTCTGATATGCTCAATGGAATGGTCCGGCAGGCGCATATGTTTGGAAAATGGTAATTCCGGCTGTGAGATGATGTGGAATTTGTGGTTGTTGAATCTGAGCCAGAATGCATTCTCGGTCTGGCCGATATAGGCCTTGCAACACATTTTGCAGTGCAGTCGTTATACGACGTTACTGGAATCACATTCTATAATTTCTTTTATTCGGAAGGAAAATTTGGAAAAGTTAAATTTTGCGGTATCGTTCGGGGTGATGAGGAGACGAATTTTCCAGCGCGTTTACACACACGGGCAGCAGCCGGAGTGTTGCTTCGTGACTCCAATTTTAGCCTTAACAGGCCTATCTCAAGTTCTTGTTTTTACGAAACACTACACGGATGGTTCGGGTAAGATAGCTGACAGGTGCTCACTTTGTCTGATCATATTGAAATGTCTGCTCAATATTTTGTTTACTCGTGGCATTTTTGCACCGTATGTTAATACCAGGTTGGTGTGGGGGGTTTCTCTTTTTTGTGAATTGGCTTTTTACAATGATGACTGGCAGAATATTTGGCGGGCCCAATTGATTGGTTCATCAATTATATTTCCTGGGTAGTTTTGATTCAGAAGGATGTTCTTTAGATTTGTCGAGTGTCCGTCGAATTCTTGGACATCAGAACAGATTCGGCGCTATATGTATGCCTGTGAGTATGGTATTCCAACTTTGGAATGTCGTGGGTGGTTGCTGTCAAAATGTAGGTACTGCTGGCGATCGGTGAGTTTTCTGTAGACGGTGGTGGCGAGGGAGTTGCAATGTACCTGAAGGGTTACATCCAAAACGTTGATAGTATCTTGAGATATGTCGGTTTAAGTTTGATTGATTGATAGAGGCAGGTATATTTTGAAATTAGGTCGAGAAGCCTCGCTTTGTCGTGTTCCATATCATGAATATGTCATCTAGAAAACGCCTGTAAAACAGTAGTTTCTTTTGTTGCTTCTCGATAGAAGGAGTTTCCAATGATGCCATTAAAACTTTTGGCGTAATTTGGAGCCATCTTGTTTCCCATCGCCATGCCACTGATCTGAAAAAAAGTGCTTTTCATTGAATTCGAAGTGATTATAATTCAGTACAACGTTAGAAGCGTTGCGACAGTTTGCTCTGTATGTGTAATGATGTGTTGTTTAAGCAGTAAATGCTGCCATGGTCACGGCAATACCTTCCGATCGGGGAATAGTTATGTACAATGAACACACGTCCAGCGTCACCAGAAAACACCATGGGGAGATGAAGATACCAGCAATTTCCTGTAGAAAATGGCTGGTAACTTTGACGTAGGACGTGAACGTTGGGGGGATGTCCTTAGTTATGTGAATAATGAAGCTTGAAATTTTTATATTTTACACCTCAATTTTACATATTTACATATTAGATAATTACATAACACATATTTACTTATTACTATTCTTACATAAAATTTATATATAAATTCTACATTAAAATTTTACATATATATGTAGACATAGTTTAATTACCTTATTTTTCGCATCGTATCAGTGTATGTATGTAAGTATGCCCTTTGCATTACCATATAATAATGTGGCCCAGGATGCTTATACGTGGTTTGATTTGGCTAAAAGAGGATGCATGTTTTTTGCTTGTAAAAAATGGTGACTTGCGCATATTTTCTCTGCAGTGACGAGAGTGATCCTGATGTGGTTTATGCTGTCTTCGCTGGCTTGCATCATTATATAAATGGTGTAATGCAGTATAATGGATTGAATACAAGCGATTTTAGTGGATTCGCTATAATCAACTCGGCATTAAGGTCCCACGGTTATCTCTTCCTTGAGATATACTCCCTTGCGTTTGAGGAGGTAAGTACATTAAATGTCGAAAAAGTTCGCAGCCCCAAGGTCTTTTCATATCGTAACGAAGTTTCAATTCGAACTAAAAATTACGACATTCTTCTTTCAACTTCGCCCGGTACGTACTTTTGGAGTAAAAGCTTTTTCACCTCCTTAAATTATTTGCTAAGGCCGCCAATATTTCCTTCCTGTTGTATTTTTTGCGCAAACAGAGCGCAAAGCGAGGACTGCATACTTTAGGTTCCGCCACAAAGTAGAGTTTGGGCAGCTCGTATGCTTATGAGGTTGGAAGTCTGTCATGATTTGATCGCAAATGCGTTTGTTAAAGAGCCAATTCTTCGGGAATGGTTCCTACTGTGAAGAATGCTTCATTTCTTAGCTAACCTCAATATGCGGCATTACATTCTTTTTTCTGGCCTCACGCTGGGTATATGGCAGTGAGCTTAACTTAACTAACTGGATTTTTTTACGCTTACAAGGTGTGTTCTACTTAGGGCACGATGGAAATCGCTGCAATTGTGTCTCGCCATGTCCCCGCAGTTTTAGTGAGCACTCGATCTTTCTCTGAAGGAAGCGCTGAGGAAATACCTTTGTTACATTTTGCCTTTTGTGTTTCCTAAAAAAACTCTGACAATGTAATTTGGAATATAAAGCCTTAACGGGATATCGTTTTTAAACAATAGGAAATCATCCGATTGTCTGGCAACCTACTTCAACTTTACAGGTTTCGTATGGCCACGCTCTGAGGAGCACAAAATTTTTTTCCCTTGCAACAACACTTAATAAATAAAGCCAAGAGCACCATCATCATCACCATCCATAGCCGATTTTGGCCCGTTGGGAGACGAGCGTATCTCTTGCTGACCCTCAACCGCTACAGTCCTGCGCTGCCCGAGCCCCTTCTTTGCCTGTGACATTTCATTTCGTCGTGCCGTCCAGCTTTGAGAAGCCACTTTTTCTAAACCCGCCTTGTCGTATTCATTTGGCTACCTTCGTGGTCCAAGTGTGGGCAGTTTACATTACCATTCCCAGCACCTTTATTTTTAATTTTAACTACTATGTCGGTTCGAGTTTATACTACCATCCAGGAGGCTCTCCTTCTTAAACATCAGCGTCTCCCCTACTACTATTCTTTCCAAAGGCCTTTCAGAGGAGATAAGTTTTTTTTGCAGTTGTTTTTTAGAGTTCCAAGTTACGGGTGCTTATGTTAATGCCAGCAGAAAGGATTGGTTGTATTTCATGTATTTACAAAAGAGGTACGTTATCTTTCTGTATACTTGTTGAGTGCACGTAGCCCATATATACACTGCCAAGGTTTTTAGTCGAAGTCTCATCAGTGACAACCTCAATAACGTGGTTATATTTTTCTACTTGTAGCGTATTGTTAGTATGGTGTATAAGCCGACTTCAGCAAGTTTATGTACTATTATTTAAATTTAAAAATTTATGTTTATCCCACCGCCAAGGCTTCCGACTGTAAAATTTCAAGCATTTATTGCAAGTTTTCTGCAAACGTACGTAGCATATGTTGTCCGCAAATCCTAAATCGTTCAACTATTGCAGTTAGTAACACTGCGTGTTTTATGTCAAGGTTTGTCACAATCCCCTCCGGACATGCAGTGAGTAGTACTGAAGAGAATGTTTCCCACTAGGGCACTCCCTTTTGGTTGCGATGTTCCCAATTTGCTTGTTACGGACTATCCGCCCTACACTATCTTTATACAAGGTGTCCCAACAAACTTGCACAAAAACTTAGAAAAAAAAACAATGGCGTTTTTCGAAAAAGCCCTACTGCGTTTATGCATTACAGTGAACCAGCGGCAAGTAATTTGTCTGTTTAATAAAATTTATTCTGAGGACTGTTAATACAAATACAATACAAGAAGTACTGTTCCAACAATTGAAATATCAACGATGCACTTGTGGGCATTGACGAGAGCGACATGTAACGGTGGTATTTTCAGTGAAGCACTAAGTTCACGTGACGGCACTCCCACCCGAACACGCTTCCTCTTAGTTACCTACAATAAAATAAAAAAAAGAAAGAAAGGACCCATTGAGACCGAGTTTTGGCTTGATGCGCCCCGTTCGCGCCGCGAAACCTCCCCTTGCTGCTCCTTGAAAGCATTTTTCTGGTGATGTGGTTTCTCTTTGGGTGTGTCACAGGCAGATCAGGTTCTTTTAATTGGCTAAATTGAGGGCGCTGCAAGATGCTGGCGGGAGAGCGGACATGTCGTTTGTATGCTGTGTTTATCAGTCGGAATACCGAGCACGCTACCAGTACGTCAATAATACTGCAGTTGTGTCCGTCGTGTGTACCTACAATTGCCTCATTGACACTTTATTTATTGAAGCAGTACTTATCCTACAACATATAGCTGACTGCAAGAAGGGAAATTTCTATATTCCTGTTAATGTATGCACTGGTGTGAAGTTTACGAACATTCTTAGCCGGCGAGGTAAGGGACGAGGCACAACGTTTAATGTCTGGATTAGCCAAGAGCCTATCGTAATGGCCTGCTGTTGCTACCCATTAAATACAGGCTTGCTAAAATATTTGTGTCACTGTGAGAAAAAACTAGAGGCGACATTTCAGAAATCAGTACTCGCTATTTTTCCTTTCGAAGTTCTAAAGGGTTAGTGCGCGCGGTTTATATTTTTATTCTAACAACTGAATACTTGTGTTTCTGGTTAACTGGAGTTTGTTTTAGTGTATCAGTAGGGTGCACTACGTGTAAGCAGCGTGGTAGCCGCGAGAATTTTGTAATGGTAAACTGTTGCTACTTCTGAAGTACAGGCCTGCTGAAACAATTCCGTGCCAGTGAGGGCACAAGGGAGCGAATATATGATAAATCAGTACTCGGTGGTTTTGATTTCCCTCTTCGAAGGCATGAGTAAAGCTTCTTTTCGTTTCAAGTTAAACTCCTTATTTTCTGTTTGTTATATTTGAGTTTTTCTTAGTGCACCGTACGAGGCACTACTTGTAAACAGTGCGTTAGCATCGAGCTTGTTGGCAACAGACACGTGTTCTACTCCCCAAATTCTGGCCTGCTCAAAATATATTTGTCACATTGAGGGCCATTGTGAGGTGACAATTTATGAATACTAGCTGGTTATGTTTCTGGTGTCTTAAAGTTTATCAGAACAGTTTCGCCACTTGAAGAAAGGTGCACGAATGTTGCTAAGACTGATTTGACAATCAAAAGAGAAAAAACTCCTACTTTATTTATACAATACGTCTTCAGGGCAAAAATAGGAAACAACCGCTCGGGGAGTATGTTATACGGCAATCTGGTCCATCTAAAAACCTGAAGCTACGGAGCCGGCAGCTGCTGACCATTATGTACAACGGGCAAGCCCAACAGCCTACTCCTCGTGGCCGGCCACCTCCTATCATCTGCCCTGGAACTGTAGCCGAACGTGACCCCAACATGTTCAGCGGCTTCCTTCTGGCTTTCTTCCTATGAGGGAATATGCACACACAAGAAGAGGCACGGTGCCCTCTAATTAAGCAACGTAGGCATATATTTCTAGCAACCTCTTGATCTTTGTCACCACTACCATGTAACAAAGATGAATGCGTGGACTGCGGTCGATGAAAGGTTTGCGAATGTTTTCGACCTAAGGACGGTGCGCAGGCTTCGCACAGAGCAGCATTTACAGGTGTGACATCATGAAGCTGTGGAGGGCTTCAGAAAGTGCATTGAAGTTGTACTGGCGTGTCAGTATAGAGAAGTTCAACCTAATGATAAGTTAGCCGATGCTGCCGCGACTGCTGCGCTAGTTGGTACGGGAGAAGGAGTTTTCGTGATTTGTGTCTATGTATGTCGCAATGTTCGTGAAGTCATGACGCCTCTCTCGTGAATATTCTGCTCGCGTTTCCAGCCAGGACGTTGTGTACGCGATTACATTCATTTTCCTTTTCAGGTGTACGTATGTCTTCAGTTTTGAATGGCACTTTTTGTCTCGGCACAACGCCCTCATCAATGGTGCGTATGCTGAGTTGAACTTTCTTTCCTACCAGACGAGCCCACTAAGCACAACTCTGCTTCGCCCTCCCCTAAACTTTCGCAGCCACAGACACGAACATTCCTCCTCAGATCACCGTTATGGTCCCGCTCTGCTGCACTTTTCGGGGGGGGGGGGGTGCAACTGCAGTTTTCACGCCATCTGAGGTATTCCTTTTCCAGAGATGCACATCCCTGCCTGTCGCTGTGCGTACGATTCATTCTGGCAAAATTGCTGACTCTTTTAAACCCGTACGCAAGCCGGTGGTCCCTGCTACGGGGAAAATGCATCTGTACTCTAAAACTCATGGACTCCTGTCGGCTCATTTACGTTTCTGACTATACGCCTGATCATCACCCTAACTCTTTTATCCCTTGTGCAATGGCGCTTGATTTTACACAACGTGTTTCAAGTTTCAATGGGCGACTCTCTCGAGCCAGTGCCAAAATATCAACTTACGGAACTTCAGCACCATTTCCTTTCGTCGTAAGGTTTGCGCAGCACTGCTTGAGCTCACCTATATCTTCACCGATTTCATCGACACTGGGTGGCAGGCGACACTGCGGCCGCGACCGTATAGGGTGACTCTAGCCAGCGTTACGTGATAGACGAAAAAGTAAATGGCATGTTCCAGTGGATTATCTTTCGACCTTCGAACAGCCACTGGGCCTCCCACATTGCTCTCGTAATGAAGAAAGACGGATGAAATATATTGCGCGGACTTTCCGCAAGAAGACATTTATGCTCTACCACGCATTCATGATGCCCTGGATTGCTCACAAGGAGCTCAATTCTTTTCATCTATGTACTGGCAGTTACCAGTAGTGACGGATGATGGAAAACCGCATTTATCTCCCTGGGTGGTATCTTTGGACATAATGTCGTGCGGTTCGGGCTTGGTATTTCTCCTGGCAAGTCCGAGCGAATTATGGGTGGCGTGTTACAAAACTAAAAGTGGAAGACATGTCTGTGCTATCTAGACGATGTCGTCGTGTTTTCGCCAGAACTTGGAAGTCCCCTTGCACGTCTGCAGGAAGTACTTATCTACATCGCCAACGCCTAGCTACAACCTAATATCGAAGACGTCCACCTTGCAACCCGTCAGCCCACAAATTTGGGTGGCATCATGTCTAAGAGTGCATACGTCTACAGAAGAGCAATTTCCTGCTGTAGCACAGTTTTCAAAGCCGGAAACTATGAAGCCTTTGCATAGCTTACGGCAATGCTGTGTACAGAACCGCGTTCATAATATCCCCGTTTACACGGCTTCTCGCTGATGGTGCCCCTCATCTTGGCACCTGGTTGCTAGCACGAAATAAAGAATTAGTGAAATTGCGATGCCTTTTCACGTCCCCGCCTACATTTCGGCACTTCGATCCGGGCGCCCCTACCGAGATTCACATGGATGTCAGTGGGGTTATCCTCGGTAAATTGCTTGCACAAAGGAAACCTGGGTTTTGCGAGTACGCTTTTACACATGCGAGTCGCACGTTTACAAAGACGGAATGCACCTACTTCATCACAGAAAAAAAATATCTTGCTTTTGTACGGGCGTTTGAAAAGTTCCGACCATAACGGTACGACCTACATTTTGACGCAATCACGGACCACCATGCGCTTTGAAGGATCCTCTCCTCAAAATATTCATGCGGACACCTTGGTCGATTGGTTCAGCATCTTCAAGAGTTCCACATACGCATCATTTATCGATCGCGCCGTAAATATGAAGACGCCGATGCTCTTTTGTGATCGTCCGTTCCTCCTGAGGTTGTCTGCGTTCAGACGGACAGCAGCGTTCGCTCCGCTGTCTCCTGAGAAGATATTTGTCCTGGGAATCGCAATGATCTATAGACCTTGTCCACCAATTCCTTTCTCTCCGAAGCGTTGTCTCACCAAAAATATCGTGCACATCACAGAGAAAAGCCCAACATTGCATTGCGGGACGGTCATCTATACCGCCATAATTACATATCTGAACGACGTAAATGGCTAACTGTGATGCCTGGCCATCGGAATTCCGACATTTCTGATTGCCTTCACCTAACCTGCACTCACGCTGGTATCTTTAGACATCCTGTGGAGTCCGTTTTTGTTATTACTGGCGTGGCATCTACAACTGCTGTCGCAAGTACGCCTAGTCATGTGCCGCGCGTCAGAGCCGTAAGCCTTCACCCGCTACTTCAGTGGGCCTCTTAAAAACACTACCATGTCCTGCAAAGACAGTTGACCTTGTTGACATTGACCTCTATGGAACTTTGTCATGCACGCCCGCTTCCAGCCAATGGATTAGTGTTGCTATCGACCACATGACGTGCTATCCCGAGACTGCTGCACTGCCACTGGCTTCATCACAAGCTGTCGCTTCTTTTCTTCTCAGTCACTTCTATTTTACGTTATGAGTGCTTTGCGAGATTTTAGATATCGCGGACCTATGTTTTATTCCCACTTTGAGGAAGCACTACTGAAAGTATGCCATGTTGTTCATCCCACAACCACTGCATACCACCCCCAAACGACGGCCTGAAAAAAATGTTTTAATCGCACACTAGGGGACATGCCCGCCATGCACGTCACTGCCGATCACGGGAACTGGGGCCTCGCATTACCCTAAGTCACGTACTCTTAGAATACCGCCACTCAAACAACGGCAAAATTTTCTCCTTATATTCTGCTATACGGAAGGGAACCTTCGTGCACTCTGAACCCCACCCTGCCCTACCGACCAGATCCTTTAGTGTGCGCCGCCTTTTAGATGTCACGCAACACACACAAGACTGTCGAGGGCTCGTTCGAGGTTTGACTACAGAAGAACTGTGCAGACAAACATTTGGAGATGATGACCTTTCTGCTGACCCAACCTGTTGGCATGGCACTCTGGTGTGGCTTTGGGTGCCCTTTGCAACATTGGGATTATCCAGCAAGCCCCTGTCGAAGCATCATGGCTTTGCAGTGTCCTCAAACGCATTTTCCCAGTCGACAACAAGGTACAGCCTATGATCCCTTTTGCGGACCTTCGAAGTTGTGGTTTTGAAACTGTACACGTGCAATATTTGAACCCTTATCAAGAAAACATCGTTTCTTCTGCTTCATGACCTAATAGCGAGGATTGCACTGTCTTCTTTGTGGGGCGGGGGTAACTAACAAGGAATCGGTAACACCACTGGCCCAGCAGCCGGTATGGCCTCTTCTCAACCATTGCCAACACCCGTACTCTCACGAATCATTGCCAGCAGTGGCTGCGAGACAGACGGTGCTGAAGGGTTGTTTTTCGATATTGCGTGGTCAAATAATTCCAGTATCTTTGCTTCGCTACCAATAAAACCTCTTATGTATGTATGTATGTATGTATGTGTGTATGTATGTATGTATGTATGTATGTATGTATGTATGTATGTATGTATGTATGTATGTATGTATGTATGTATGTATGTATGTTTGTATTGTGAGCGTTTATAGGTGTCTTGACGCATGAAGAAGACTGATGGAATGAATTAATTGCTATTCGCTAGTTGGACCAATCTCTGACTTGTACATACCTATTATAGTGATCATTTGTGGATTATCAGCATCGTCTGGGCTCGTTCCACCGAGTCACCGAGTTCCCTGCCGGCTGAGTAAAGAGACTTGCCTTGGAATTACCGTTCCCTTGTTCCAGTCTGCTTTCCTCTTACAAGTGGTGGAGTTTGCGTTCGACCCCGACCTCTACCTGAAACAGCCGCACCCCTGGAGCTTCGTTCAGGACGCCTTGTGCGCCCTCCAACCCTCCCGATGGAGCGAGAAGGAGCGAAGAATGCCGCCGCTCCTGCCCCGGCATGGATGCTGACCTGCCGCCAGCGCGAACCTCCTTTCGTCGCTGGCCTCCGCGGTGACGACGTCGAGGCGTGCCTTGAGCAGTACATCCGCGTCAGCCAATTTAATGGGTTGAACGACTCTTTTAAGCTACAGACCGTCAGGTTCTACTTGATAAAGGTTGCCGAGACGTAGTACCAAAACAACCAACCTGGCATATCTGACTGGACTGACTTCACTGAGAAGCTGCGTCGGATTTTCGGCACGCCATCTACTCGCTCCGATGAAGCAAAGCGTGCGCTTGAAGCCCGCTGGCAGCGCTCTGACGAGACGTACGTATCGTACATAAAGGATGTCCTTGACCTTTGCCGTCGGGTCAGCCCAGACTTGTCGGAAGCTGACAAGGTTCGCCATATCCTCAAGGGCATCACAGAGCCCGCATTCAATGCACTTGCGCTGCAAAACCCATCCACCATGAATGACATACAGGCCACATGCCAGCGTCTTGTTAAGCTTCAAGCAATGCGCCTCCAGTGAGCTCATGGACAAGCTCGTCTTCCTGCAGAACCAGAATTGCCTGTTTTAATACAAAGCATATTCTGAGAGGAACTCCAGCTACAAGCTTCGCCCTCTGCTCATGGAGACCGCCGCTCCCAGCCTGCAACTAACTTGCGGGAGATTATCAAGAATGAATTGGCGTCGATAACGGGAAACCCACGCAATGGTCCTCCAGTTATTTTCGACGCGCCGTCCTACGCGGAAGCAGCTTCCCGAATGCCGGTCTCGAATATGAAAATTTCTGTGCCTCCGCCCTTGCTCGGTAGAGTCGCAGCCGTCTCCTCGGCGCCTCCGGCTCAGACAGGCTACACAAACTGGCGGCCGCGTCTGGATCTTCGGCTTAATGACCACCCAGTGTGCTTCTACTGTGGTATTCCAGGCCATATCTCACGCGTTTGTCGAGGGCGCCTGCGAGATGAGCAGCGAGGGTACGCTCCGTACGAACGCGACATTCGCTACAACTACGGTCCTAGGGAACGTGCGTATCCACCTCGACAGCGCTTTCTGTCTCCTCAGGATTCGGGCGACCCTTCTCGCGGTTACCGTGATCAGACGAGACGCCATTCTCCCACGCCTCCGCGCTGTTTCGTGTCACCTCTTCCCCCATTTTGAGTGACCCTGGCAGCCAATCAGAAAAACTAGATGCTGCAGTTTATGGAGAGGAAACTGCATTGGTCGAAGTAATCACAACTCCTCCATAGCGCCCATCAAATATTTTGCCAGTAGTAGTGGAAGGTGTGTCTGCGCAAGCTTTAGTGGACACAGGGGCCAGTCTTTCAGTTATGCGTTTGGATTCATGTTCACGCCTACGAAAAGTGCGAACCTTTATACTCTGGCCCGGCACTATACAGCGCGAATGGACATCTTATAAAGCCCATTGGAACTTGTACAGCACGCGTTTTCATCGAGAACGATCGACACCATATTGAATTCGCGGTTCTGCCAGAGTGTGCTCATTAACAATTTTTTGGTTGCGATTTTCGTTCGTCAGCTTCAGCCATTATCTTCTGTTCTCAACGAGCAATTCACTTTACGAACACCCAACCTTCTTCTGCTCCAAGTCCCCGACATCAGCTCTTGTCTTTGCATGCCGACCACGTTCTGGCACCCGGTAGTGGAGAGGTCCTGATGGTTTTCTCAAGCAGCATTTCTGGCGGGGATGCGGTGGCCTCGCCATCAACCCGCTTGCTTCCTCGAGGAATTGCCATGTCGGCGTGGCTTCTACGTTTTTCACGGGGACTTGCAGCTTTGGCCGTCATCAACACCACGGGTGAGCCCATTCTATTACCAACGGAAATGACCATCGCTTCAGTGGTCGATGTCGCGCCCGCGTCTGTCGTCTCTATCTCCATACCGTCATCAGGCACGTGCGGTATCACTATTTCGGATCGTTTGTCAGGTCTTACCGGTACCATTAGCCCATACCTGACAACCACAAAGAAAGAAAACTTGCTTCAGGTATTGAAGAAGCACATTGCATCTTTTGATGTGAATTCCTCCACGCTAAAACGAACGTCTCTGGCTGCACACCGGATTGAGATCGATGGATCGGCGGTTGTACGCCGTCGCCCCTACCGTGTGTCTACGCATGAGCGCAAGAGTATAGAAGACCACGTGGCTGACATGCTCAAGGGTGATGTTATACGTCCATCATCGAGCCCGTGGTCATCGCCAGTTGTGCTAGTAAAGAGAAAGGACGGCTCAGTTCGCTTTTGTGTTTATTACCGTGCCCTCAATAAGATCACACGGAAAGACGTATATTCGATGCCACGCATCGATGACGCTATCGACCGGCTTCAAGGAGCAGAGTTCTTCTCCAGCCTTGATTTACGCTCCTGTTATTGGGAAATCCCGATGCACGAAGATGACAAAGAAAAGACGGCCTTCGCCACTCCAGATGGGCTTTACGAGTTCACTGTTATGCCTTTCAGGCTATGTAATGCGCCCGATACATTTGAACGCATGATTAATACATGCTCCGCGGCCTCAAATGGAAAACTTGCCTCTGCTACCTCGATGACATTGTTGTTTTTTCAACAACGTTTGAGAAACATCACCAACGTCTCGACGAGGTACTGGCGTGTCTCTCAAATGCCAGACTCCAGATTAATACAAAAAAGTGCACATTCGCCACTAAATCGATAAATGTGTTAGGATACATCGTGAGCAAAACCGGCATACAACCAGACCCTGCGAAGATTTCTGCAGTTCTAAATTTTCCGCGCCCGCTACAGCAGAAAGACCTTCGCAGCTTCCTCGTACTAGCATCGTACTTCCGACGCTTCATGCGAAATTTCGCAACAGTTGCTTCTGCTCTCAATAACCTCTTGCCTTCTGGCACAGCTTTTGTTTGGAGTGAAGATTGCGAACGGGCTTTTAAAACACTTAAAAATGCACTCACGTCGAGCCCTGTGCTTTGCCACTTCGATGAGGCTGCACCAACGGTTCTACACACGACCGCCAGTGGTCAAGGCATCGGTGCAGTCTTGTTGCAACACGATTCGTGCAAGAGGGAGCGAGTGGTCGCCTATGCTAGCTGCACACTCACGTCAGCAGAACAAAACTATACAACCACGGAGCAGGAATGCCTTGCTGGTGTGTGGGCCATCCAGAAGTTCCGCCCTTACTTGTACGGTCGACATTTCAATGTCGTCACGGACCATCACGCATTCTGTTTGTTGTCGACGTTGAAGAACCTCTCCGGCCGCCTCGGCCGTTGGGTTCTCCGTCTACAGCAGTATCAATTTACAATCACGTATAAGTCCGGCAAAAAGCATTTAGATGAAGATGCCCTCTCACGCTGTCTCTTATCGCAATAGGCCGTCTGCTTCTCGCCGGCAAGCAGGCCTGCTTTACCCATGGCGCCCATAGCTTACTCCACGGTTGATGACATTAGTCTCCTGGCCAAACAGCGCGACGATACTTTTGGTCCCAGAATATTCGACCGGATAGACGGCTCCGCGCGACCTCCCAACAGCCGGTTACATCGCCAACTCCACAAGTTTCGGCTTGAAAACGGGGTTCTGCACCTTTACAGCCACCACCCTACAGGGGCCAGGTGGGTGCATGTCCTGCCTCGGGAGCTACGCGTAGCTGTGTTAGAGGAATTTCACGATGATCCGACAGCAGGACATCTTGGGTTTTAGAAAACCTACGATTGCATTCGTTGTCGCTTCTTTTGGCCTGGAATATCGACAATCGTGGCGAAGTACATTTCTTTATGCTCCAAATGCCAGCACCGAAAACGCACTACGAGTCCGCCAGCAAGCTTGCTACAACCGGCACCTTGTCCTTCGGCACCCTCCGAAGCTGTGGGCATTGACCTCGAAGGCCCGCTTCCCAGCACACCAAACAGATATCGCTGGATAGTGACTGCTGTCGACCATCTAAGAAGGTACGCCGAGACGGCCCCTGTACGATCTGGCTGCGCCCACGAAATCACTGACTTTCTGCTGCAGAATATCATCTTGCGCCACGGTGCACCCCGCGTCCTTTAAAGCAACCGCAGCTAGGCCTTCTTGTCCCGAACTGTGGCTGAAGTTCTTCAAGCGGCAGATACGATTCATAAAACAACCAGCAGCTATCATCCTCAGACGAACGGCCTCACTGAACGCTTTCACCGGACTCTCTCCGACATGCTCTATATGTATATCATACCAGACCACACCAACTGGAACCGAATTCTTTTGTTTGTAACCTTTGCCTACAACACAGCAATTCAGTGCACAACTAGCTACTCACCATTTTTCTAGGTATTTGGCCGTTCCCCTTCCTTCTTTATTGATACCGCTTTCTTATCTGCGCCGGTCTCTCCTGTTACCTCGTTTTCTTACCAGTTCATCTCCCAGATTAACCACTGTCGACACCGAGCCTGTACTCACACTGAACAACGCAGCAGGAACGAAAAGCCCTTTACGATGCTGAGCACTGCAACATCAATTATCATCCTGGGGCAGTAGTCCTTTTGTGGACTCCGAAACGATCGCCGGGCCTGTGCGAGAAGTTTCTGCACCGATATATTGGTCCATACACTGTAAGAAAACATCACCTGTCAACTATAGAACGTCTCCTGCAGTTGCCTCCAACGACCGTCACAGACGTGGAAGGGAAGTCGTCCATGGTTCTCGTATGAAGCGTTTTAACCAGCGTGCGCCTTAGCTGCAAGCGTCCAGGCGGCCGCTTCCCAGCGAGGGGGGAAAGTGTGAGCGTTTATTGGTGTCTTGACTCATGAAGAAGACTAATGAAATGAAATAATTGCTATTCGCTAGTGGGCCCAATCTCTCACCAGTACATACATATTATAGTCATCATTTTTGGATTATCATCGTCGTCCGGGCTCGTTCCGCCGAGTCACCGTGTTCTCTGCAGGCTGAGTAAAGAGACGTGCCTTGGAATTACCGTTCCCTTGTTCCAGTCTGCTTTCCTCGTGCAGTATGTATGTATATGTATGTATGTATGTATGTATGTATGTATGTATGTATGTATGTATGTATGTATGTATGTATGATGTATGTATGTATGTATGTATGTATTGTATGTATGTATGTATGTATGTATGCGTGTATGTATGTATGTACGTATGTGTAATGTATGTATGTATGTATGTATGCATGCATGTATGTTTGTATGTATTGTGAGAAGTGGAAAAGGCTATGTTTTAACATGTGGACGATCACCCTCTTCTGGGTGGGGACCGCATCATCATCGCATCATCTTCATTTCGGCAGCGACAGCATCGTCGACATTGCTTTCTTGCTGGCTCTTTCTAGCGCTGTGCTCTTCCTAACGAACGTGGCTCTTCCTAACGAACAAAGTCTCCTGCCTGGCAACTCCCAGAGCCTCTCAAGTGGTGAAGGGTGCTTTGCTCCTGCTGTCTACCTATAGGTTCCGCACCACTGGAGCTACGATCAGGTGGTCGATTACTACTGCCTACCAGCCCCATGCAGCACAAGAGCAGGCGCTCGGGCAGCAACGCGGCAGCCCCGATCCAGCCTACCTGCACTATCACCAGCCTCTAGCGCGATCCCCCATCATTCGCTAGCCTCCGCGGTGACGACGTCGAAGAGCGGCTCGACTGCTACAACCGTGTGAGTTCCTTCAATCGATGGGACGACTCTTAAAAGCTACTGGAGGTTTCCTTCGATCTGACCGAGGTGGCTAAAACTTGTTTTTTAATCATCGCGAATATTTTACCGGTTGTGGCCAATTTACCACTGACTTGCGCCGAATGTTCGGGACATCCTCCACGCGTGTCCAAGCTGCCAAGAAAAAACTCAATCAGCGCGTGCAACATCCCATAGAGATCAGTACGTCCTGCATCAAGGATGTCTTGGCCCTGTGTCGATGAGTGGACGGCAGCACGTCGGAAGAAGACCGCGTTCGGCAGATTCTGAAGGGAATTGCCTCTGTTTGTTTTTCAGGCACTTGTCTTGCAGAACCATTCACGCGTGCAGTACGTCATAGCCACTTGCCAATGACTTGAAGACATGCAATCTATGATGGTGCAGCCAGCCATGTGGGGCGACGGCCTCTCCAAGTACTTCAGCTTGCGTGCCATGATTCGGCTGATCATTCGCAAGGAACTTCAATGACACGTCTCGCACCATCTCCCAGACAATACTACAGTCACGCAGCTCCAGAAGAAAGCTTGGTTCCCAGCCTGCGTGATCTTATCAGGAATGAGCTGACCGTAATTAAATCCGATCCTCAGTACAAGGTTGAGCACTACTACACAAGTACTGCGGCTTCTGCTTCCACACTGCCACAGGTCATGCAAACGTCCATGCCGCTAACGCATGTGGGATCATCCTGCGCGCACCTGGCTTAAATTTCTGTGGTCTCTTGAACTCCACATACTTATTCCGCCTGGCGCCCTTCACTGCCAGTTTGTTACTACTGTGGCATCCGGGTTATATTTCACGTTTGGCCGTGTCTAGACTGCGGTCCGATGTTATTTTAACCACTGCACTATATGGTCGTCCATCGGCGTTTTGTAACAAAATTGCCGCGTCTTGCACTATATTGCTCTAGATAACGTAAAAAAGGCAAACTAACCTTAACATAACACAACACGATCTAATGCACACAAAGAAATCATTTAAAACACTAAAAGTAACCTAAGCCATAAAAATTATAGATGAATTTAGAGATGAACAAAAAACAACCTAGGCAAAAGCCGGCCTCGAACTACCGTACACGGGATCACTATGCTAAAACGGACCCTCTACACTACAACGACAGACGCTCGGCCCGGTGCTAACCTAGTCTTTATTATTCGAATGGCGTCGGACGGCACTCTAGCCAAGCCTGCCGCGATCAGCTAGAGTGCCGTTGGATGGCACCCTAGACTGCTAACAAACGTTTTTGACGACGGAGCCAGCAGGACGAGCGATACAGTTACACTATTTACGCACGCCGTGATAACAGCCCACGCCGTTATGGACAACCCCAACCCTTGTTTCCACCCGCTACCCGTTGCTCTTCTTCCCCTCCTGACTCCTATGATCGGCCCCGCACTCAACACGCTAACCGACGTCGGTCGCCTTCGCCTTACCGCCGGTCGTCGTCTCCTCTTCTCCTTGCCTCTCACGTTGCCGACCGGCTCTCGGAAAACGGAAAGCAACAGTTTTCTGCGGAGAAACTGCATCACAAAAAAGCTTGCCCTCCTACGTCCCCATCAAATAGATGGACTGTGTACATAAAAGAAGTTTGGGCCGAAGCTTCAGTAGTGACAGGCGCCAGTGTTTCCGCCATTCATGCAGATTTTTGCGGTAGGTTAGGCAAGGGGAGAACGCTCTATGATGGTCCAACTTTTCGGGGAGTCAATATCGCCGACATGTCCATTGCCAGTGAATCCGAAAGGCCGAAGTTGCGAGGTCCGATTTTATTCTGTCCCTCGAAGAAACAGATTTGTCTGTCTCCTAGACCGCGGTCACTGATGGTGATGAGTTGATTGAACCAGCTTGGAACTTTATTTTGAAAGGCTTAGTCATACCTTGATGCCTCGTCCGTTTTGCGTCTGGTTTAGCTCTCCTTGCTGCAGAGAATCCGTCTGCCGAAACAATTTTGCTACCGCAGAGTGCCACAGTCGCTTCAGTTTGTGACGATGAGGCAGTGTATGCTTCCACTATTTAAACTTTCGACATATCAACACGTCTTCAATTCGCTAACCCCAGCCCCTGCTTTCGACACGGCAATAAGTTCTGATCTCGCACCAGACCAGAAGCAAGCATTACAAGTCTTGCTATCGAAAAACCAGCGTTCTTCGACGTTGTTTCGTCTGTTCTGAAAAAACACAGGTGCTTCGAAGCATCCATCGATATTGATGCATCGTCTATTGTTTGCCGTCTCCCATACAGTGTTTCTCTATCTGAGCGGAAGATTATACAAGATAACGTCGAAGACATGCTCAAACGGAATATCATTCGTCTTTCATCGAGTCCCTGGTCTTGGCCTGTTGTGTTATTGCAAAAAAGGACGGTTCCGTACGCTTTTCCGTCGACTTGTGGGCGCTGAACAAAATAACTTGTAAAGAAGTGTACTCGATGTCCCGCATTGATGATGTCGTGGACACTTTTCAAGGTGCCGAGTAGTTTACGAGCCTAGATCTTCGCTCTGGATACTGGCAGGTTCTCATGAACGAGGCCGATAAAGAGAAAGCAGCTTTCCCCACACCCGATATTCTTTGCCAATTCAACGTGATGCCATTTGGGCTGTGCAAAACTCTGGACACATTTGAGCGAATGATTCACACCGTCCTTCGTGGCCTTAAACGAAGAACCTGCCTATGTTATCTAAAAGACATTTTTTTTTCTATTTTTGCTGACCACCTACACCGGCTAGATGAAGTCCTTACATGCCTGGCCAAAGCCGGGCTTCAACTAAACACGAAATTCCCCGATTCACGAGCAAATTCATCAAGGTGCTCCGACACATGGTGAGCAAAGACAGAATTCGCCAGGACTCCGACGAAATTAATACCGTACCACACTTTTCCCGGCCGACCCGACTCAAAGACCTCTGCAGTTTTCGTGGCTTAGCTTCTTATTTCCGGCGTTTCATACGAAACTTCGCTTCGCTTGCTTCGCCCCTCCACAAACCTCTCGCATCTGGCACCTCCTACGCATGGTCTGGCGACTGCGAAGCAGCGTTCGAAAATCTCAAGCCCGCTCTCACTTCTGCGCTGGTGGTCCACCATTTTAACGAATCTGGCGTTCCCTATCCTACACATAGACGCCAGTGGGCATGGCATCGGTGGCGTGCTGTTGCAGCGCGCCACATCTTCAGTGGAAAACGTTGTGGCCTATGTAATTCGTTTATTAATACCTGCCGAACGAAATTATACAATCACAAAACAAAAGTATCTCGCAGTTGTCTGGGCAGTACAAATGTTTCCCTCATACCTGTACGAGCGTCGTTTTATGGTGGTCACTGACCACCATTCATTAGGTGTGCTCTCGTCGCCCATGAACCTGAATGAACAGGTTGGCCGCTGGGTCTTGCGGCTGCAAGAATATGCTTTCACTGTGATCTACAAATCTGGCAAAAAGCATATGCACACGGACGCCCTTTTGCTTTGCCCTGTCTCGTGACAAAGTGACTCATCAACTCCTGCGGCTGAAGTCACCCTGCCAATGCGGCCTTTGGGCGTCGCGAATCTCGACTGTCCCGAAGAGTTGGTTGCACTACAACGGGCAGACCAATATTGTCGGAAAGTCATGGATCCACTGAACGGTTTGGCAGAGCCATCGAACAGCCGCTTACGCCATCAGCTGCAGACGTTTCGTCTCTTTAATGGTATCCGGCATCATTATATTCTACCCTACCAGCGGCAAGTGGGTACCCTTCGTTCGGCGTGCTCTTGAACAGCAGATATTGCCAGTTTTCGATAACGAGGCTACGACCGTACATTTAGGCTTTCATCGGACCTAACACCTGATCAAAAGTAATTTCTTCTGGCCTGGGCTTTCTACCACTGTTTCCAAATATGTCGCTTCCTGCGCACCCTGCCTGCCGCGTAAACAGCCAACCACAGCACCTGCCAGAATGCTAAAACCAGAACCATGTCCGTCAGCACCATTCCATGTTGTGGGCGTCGAATAATACAGCCTGTTGCTCGTTATTCCAGCTTGTCATCGGTGGTTAGTAACTGCGGTTCACCACCTTGCCCGCTATGCTGAAACCGACCTTCTTCAAACCGGTTGCGCTGCAGAAATCGTCGAGTTTATCTTACACTTTATAATTGTGCTCCATGGTCCATCACGCTCTCTCGTAAGTGACCGTAGGAAGGCGTTTCTCTCAGCAGTCCTTACGGAAGTTCATCGTGCTGCCGAAGCCGTCCATACAACGACCTGGAGTTATCACGCTCAAACAAACAGGTTGACTGAGCGCTTTCATCGGACACTTTCTGAATATGCTTTCTTCCTACATCCGACCAGATCACAGCAATGGGGACACTATTCTGCCTTTTGTGACATGCACGTATAATTCTTCAGTTCTGCCCACCACTGGTTTTTCGCCGAATTATCTTGTCTATGGGCGCACACCACCTGCTGTTCTCGATTAAATTTTCTTTATTGCACCTATTGACTGCATGGCGAATGTTTCCGAACAATTTGTTGCCCGCGTTGCTTACTGCAGGCAATTGTCACGGACAAATACTGAAGCCAGTCAGCATCTCCACAAGTCTCACTACAATGCGACTCGCCGCAGTCTCAGCTCGGCCAGGGGACGAAGTTTGGCTCTGGTAGAAAAGCTGCTTTCGCGATTCATCGGTCCCTATAGCGTGCTTCAGAAGACGTCCT
Organism: Haemaphysalis longicornis; assembly: GCA_013339765.2. NCBI lineage: Eukaryota > Metazoa > Arthropoda > Arachnida > Ixodida > Ixodidae > Haemaphysalis > Haemaphysalis longicornis. The sequence continues at coordinate 9,639,937 of CM023454.1, forward strand.
CAGTAAATTATCGAGTGGCTCCGAACAACGCCGTCAGCGATCGTCGCTGCCGCGGCACTGAAATTGTTCATGTTTCGAGACTGAAGCCATACTGTCATCGTTGCGACACGCCCTAAGCAGTGGTCAGGTGACTGATTTTTCCCAAGGGGGAGTTTGGGTATGAGAAGTGGTACAGGCTCTTTTAGCATGTGTACAACCGCCCTCTTCTGGGTGTGCACCCTATCATCACCGCATCATCTTCATCTCGGGGGCGGCAGTATCGTCATCGCCTTTCTTGCTGGGTATTCCTAGCGCTGTGATCGCACAAATAAAGTCTCGCGCCTGGCGACTCCCTGAGCCTCTCAACAAGTATGTACACAGGCTGATCAAATTTAGGTTGACAGGCTTTTTAATTTGGCGCTTAGATTTAGGTGAAGGCCACCTTTACAGTGAGGTTATGCACCCAGGGGGAGCATGATTAGGGTATAAATAGTTACGTAGGTGGCTTAATTAACAAAATTGATCAACCAACTTTTTAGTTGTTGCAGTCCGCCCTTTTGTTCAGTATTTCGATAGCGGTTCCGAGTAGTGCAGATTGCAATAACGCCAGCCAAGACGGAATCGGTCCCTGTTATCACTTTTTTCTATGCCTCAACCTCGTTAATAAGCTAAACACTGTACACCGCAGGCACATCACAAAAGGGACGAGCTTTGCACCACTGCAGGCTGCCTTGCATGCGTAATTATGCGAACGGCAATTAAACTTTGCCATTTGATATCTCGGAGTAGGGATGCGCTAGGATAATTCTGCCAAATGAAACTGTGTACAAACGTGATTGCATCTAACTTATCAATACAAACTTGCCTGATTACTGCAGCCACTACAAGTTATTTCTCCCATTTCAGTAATTAAGCCACCCGCATCAGTAGTCACGACCTCATTCTGTGGCACACCGGGGTGCATAACCTCACTGTAGAGGTGTTGATATGTATATCTATACACAGCGTTCGTTGTCACAAAGTTGAAAGAGAGCGGTGATTACCGCGTTATATTCATTATTTCGAAATATTCGTTATAACAGTTTACGGCATTGTATGGTCAGCTGGGTGCACAACCATGAGCATGCAAAGATGAAAACGCCGTCTCGGCCAACTGCCCCTCTACGCGACCAAATATGCGACAAAATTATTTGAAGACAAACATTTTGCTGACTCAATGGCACACTGTTTATTTCATTTCCCACTAGACATACCGGGAAAAATATGCGTGATCCTCCTTTGTTTCATACACAGCAAGTAAGACTGTTTTTGGCATAGCAAGTAAAACTGTGAGGGTCAGTAAGACTCACTGAGATCATGTTTTTGCCTTCGCCATGGGGGCCAAGGAAGCGATGTAGAAAGTAAGCTGCATCGAGCACCTGCGAAGAAGTGGGGACGTCGCACAAGTATGCATCAAACAAGGGTGTCTACGCGCCTACTTGCATCTGTTTGTATGGTGAATTCTGCTACAATACCATCGTTGGTTGGTTCCTTCGTAGTGTGCCCGTCTGTATTAACGTTGACAAAACCACAGAAGGCTAATCTGCCCAACAAAACCGGCATCACTGCGAAAACCCCGGAGTCAACCGCCCGCATAAAAACTTTGGCCCACTGGCTGAGCGAGGAGTATGGCTCACTTGGCGGCGCGCGGCATGTCTGCGCATAGCCATCAGGTCGATGTTGGACTTTACCACACCTGCGTCGACGAGTACCGAAATCTGCGGCATGCTTCACGCACCGTAGTCGGTGTTTTTTTGGAAGGAATGAAATAGAATTCATTTTTTCATTGACAGGTAAATTTTACTATTACACATCGAGGTTTCAAATACAGAGTTCTTATATATATTTCAAAGAAATTTTATTTTCTCCCTTGCATCCGTTATTTATTGCTATTCCGTCAAGTTGTAACGAGGTTTGAGGGTAGTTATGTATGACTGGTCCTCGAGTGCACACGTTAGAAAACCTTTTTGCTGTTGTTTTTTGAGATGTGCGTTGGTCTCTACTTTTTGATACTTCTCCTTACTTGCATTCCTCGACCGTATATATATATATATAAAAATATATGTATATATATATATATATATATATATATATATATATATATATATATATATTATATATAATATATATATATTATATTGTACTGGAGATAGTAGTCTCCGACACGACGACATACCTTGCGGTTAGTGTGCGCCAATCTCCCCTGTACAACCGACGGGGTATGTACCGGAGGAAGGACTACTATGGGCCGCATGATGATGGCAGGCGCAAGGTGCTGCGCGAGAGAAGAAGAGGCACGGTCAGCATCGCGTGGCTCGCTCTAAGAGAACGCACCGAGACATCGGTCTGCGCTGCCTTACCCGTCTCTGGTCTCTGCCTCTCTTTCCAAGCGTCTTGCCGGTCCCCAGCTATAATCCCCCTTACAGTGTGGTGGAGGTGCAGTTTCCCATTTGCCTTACCAGCCTGGACTACGGAGCAAGCGCATAATTTCGACCAGTATTACAAGAAATCCATCGTGAAATGGCGCCTCCGCAGCATGAACCCATCATGTGCTCCGGATCTCTTCCTCGACGCGACCCTGCCAAGTTCTCCGGCGCCGACGATCATGACGCAGAAGACTGGCTGTCATCTTTCGAAAGAGTGAGTGCTACCAACCGCTGGGATGACCCGACGAAGCGTGCTAACGTCGGCTATAGCCTTACTCAAATAGCCGAACGGTGGTTCCTCAACAACGATGCCGACATGACAACCTGGTCTGCCTTCAAAACGAGATTCTTAGAAGTGTTCGGTCGCCCCGCCGTCCGCAAGCTTAAGGCTGAACAGAGCTTACGTGGGCGCGTGCAGCTTGCCGACGAAACTTACACGAGCTATATTGAGGACGTTGTCGACCTCTGTAGGCGCGTAAATCCTGCTATGCCCGAGTCCGAGAAGATCAAGCACGTCTTGAAAGGCATCGAAGACGGCGCGTTCCAGATGTTGCTCAGCAAGGACCCCCAGTCGGTTGGAGACATAATCAAATGGTGTCTTAGCTACGACGAGCTCAGGAAGCAGCGCATTTCTACCCGCCAGTGCTTCCCGAATGACGAACCGCATCGGGCCTCACTTTCAGCACTTGCAGTCTCATCTGATCTTGCGCCTCTTCTTCCACACATTGAACAATTCGTGCGCGAGGAGGTTGCGCGTCAACTTAACCTTCAGCCATTGGCATCCACGCCCTCATGCCCGTTACCTACGACAGTACGCCGCGTAATTCAAGACCGAGTCGCCGAAGCGCTGCCGTTAGACCACCAGCCTACATCTCGAGTGCGCACCTGGTCCCGGCCGTTACTGCTCACCTCGACTCGCCCATGGCTGCGCCCCGCAGCCGCACCTGTGGCGGCGCCTCTCTTTTCGGCTATGGCAGCACCTATTCCTTCCACCATGGCGGCACCCTTCGCTACCCCCCGGTGGCAGGGCCTTACACGTATGCTACGATTTGTGCGCAGCCACCGCCCGCAACATTTCAGCCGCTGCAGTACGCCACAAGTCAGCGGGTGCTCCCATATCCTCGTGCGGCAGCTCAAGCCCCCAACCCATGGCGCAACGCCGATAATCGCCCCATATGTTTTCGCGTGTAACGTTCCCGGACATGTCGCACGTTTCTGCCGTACGCCGACCGCTTCAGACGAGTGACGTTCCTCGAGCGCCCGCCTTTGGCTCTCCGCCCCACTCAGCGTCCGTTCCTTCTGGCTCAACGCCTGCTTCGTATTCACCCGACGGGTTTCCCTATTCTGGCCGCCGTTCTCCTTCCCCACGCCGCCGTTCCATTTCCCCGATGCGCCCCCGAGTGAACCCTGCAGCCGAGGGAAACTAGCAGCCGCAGTTCCTGAGGCACGAGCTGCGAAACTGTCGAACGTGCTAAGTCCTCATATTTCGCCTTGTAATGTGCATTGATGTGATTGTGGATGGTACCCCGCCACTCGCGCTTATTGACACTGGAGCAGCCGTATCTGTGATTCATGAGACTTTTTGCCGCAAAATTCGCAAAGTGATGACGCCGGCTTTCAGGATTTACTCTTCGTACTGCCAACGCACAGCCCGTTCAACCGCTAGCCATGTGCACTGCTCGCGTTACCATTCAAGCCATTCCCCACATCGTTGAACTGGTCGTCCTACGCTCATGCTCTCACGACGTCATCCTCGGCTGGGATTTTTTGTCACGTAACCGCGCTGTCATCGACTGCTTCCGTGCAGAAGTTGAACTGTTTTCACCTAGTGATGGTGCGGCGGAGACTAGAAGCGTGAAAATTGGTTGCTGCCGAAGATGCTTCCATTCCCCCATCCTCTTCCGTTCTTGTACCTGTATCGTCACCTGATGTTCCGGACGCCACCGTTCTCTTCACGCCATCCAGTCTGTTTTTCGTCGCGCACAAACCTACTCTTGCCGTTCGCTGTCCTGGACATCAAATGCGGTTCGAGCATCATGTCAATTTCTAACCCGTCTCCTTGTCCGTCTCGAGTGCTTCGCGGCGAATGTCTTGGGTACGTCGAAGTTGTTGCGCCACACCTCGTTGTCGACATCCCGAACGAGTCAGCCACAGGCCATCTCGACGCGCTAAGCCCCGACACCACTTTCGATCCGGCAGTTTTTCTGCCTTCCATAGATACTGGCCTCACCGCGGAGCAAACAGACCAGCTCCTGGTTCTTCTACAACGATTCCGCACGTCCTTCGACTCCCACCAAACAACCCTAGGGCGCACGTCAACTGTCTGTCATCAGGTTGACACCGGGAACCACGCACCACTGCGCCAGCGACCATACCGCGTGTCACCCAAGGAACGCCGCGTTATCGAGGAGCATGTAGGCGATATGCTGTCCCGGGACGTTATTAGACCCTCCACGAGTCCCTGGGCTTCTCCAGTCGTGCTCGTCAGCGAAGAAGGATGGGTCCATTAGATTTTGTGTGGACTATAGAACGTCTAACAAGATTACACGGAAGACGTGTAACCCGCTACCTCGAATAGATGACGCGCTGGACTGCTTGCAAGGTGCCGAGTTCTGTTCTTCATTAGATCTGCGCTCGGGTACTGGCAAGTACCCATGGCTGAGGCTGACCGACCGAAACAGCGGTTTGTGACACCGGAATGGGCTCTACGAAATTCAACGTCATGCCCTTTGGACTGTGTAATGCGCCAGCGACATTCGAACGAATGATGGACAATGTTCTGCGTGGGCTGAAGTGGCGTAGTCGGTTTATGCTACTTGGACGACATTGTCGTGTTTTCACCGGACTTACGACCCACCTCCAGCGACTTGACCAAGTCCTTACGTGCCTACTTCGCTGGCCTGCAAATGAACCTAAGAAATGCCGTTTTGCTGCCCGCAGACTTACTATATTAGGTCATTGGTATCTAAAGACGGCATCCTACCAGATCCAGCCAAGCTGCGTGCGGTCCGCGAGTTCCCTAAACCGACCACAATGAAGGAGCTTCGAAGCTTTATTGGGCTTTGCTCCTACTTTCGGCGATTTGTCCGGAACTTCGCGTCCTATCATCGCACCATTGACGCAGCTTAATCGGTGACGCCCAAAGAAGTTTTAAACTGGTCAACGGCTTCCGAGAGGAGCGTTCGAGACCTTACGAAGGCTTCTGACATCACCCCGATATTGCGCCATTTCGATCCTACCGCGCCCACTGAACTTCACACGGACGCCAGTGGTACCGGTCTCGGCGCTGTCCTGGCTCAACGCAAGGCTGGTTTTGACGAGTATGTCGTGCGTACGCAGTACGCGCTTACTGACAAAAGCCGAGTACAACTACTCCGTCACAGAAAAAGAGTGCCTTGCAATCGTTGGGCAATTAGTAAATTTCGGACCCTACCTCTATGCCGCCCTTTCGAAGTAGTCACAGGACCACCATGCTTTATGCTGGTTGGCATCGCTGAGAGGACCCGTCCGGGCCATCTGGCACGCTGGTCTACCTTCGCTCCAGGAGTACGACGTTCGTGTTGTTTACCGCTCAGGAAGAAGACACACCGACGCAGACGCCCTTTCTCGTTCGCCATTGCCACCGGAAGCCACTACGTCAGCGCTGGTGTCGAATATCGAGGTTGTCGTCGCTACAAATTGACGACATGGACAACCGAGTCATGCGGAAGGACCCCTTGGATAGCTTCGGTTACTAGACTTCCTGCAAACCCTACAAGCCTTCCGCATCTCGCACACTGCTGGCGCCAAGCAGCGCATTTTGCCATTCGAGAGGAGCTCCTATACCGGCGCGTAACTATTCCGCAGAAGGCCGCAAATGGTTGCTAGTAAACCGCGTCACTTGCGCTCCCAGATATGCGCATTGTTTCATGCTGACGCCCAGTGTGGGCATGCTGGCACACTAAAGACATATCAGCGCCTACGCCTACGCTACTACTGGCGAGGCATGTACACGTTCGTCGCGAAGTACATTCGCTCCTGCACTGACTGCCAGCGTCGTAAGACCCCTTCACGACACCCCACTGGAGAGCTGCAGCCGCTACCATGCCCGGAACGGCCTTTCGATCGGATTGGGATTGACCTCTACGGACCCCTTCCAAGCACTCCATCAGGCAACCGTTGGATCATCGTCGCGGTGGATCACCTGACTCGATACGCCGAAACAGCCGCCCTGGCCACCGCAACGGCACGCGACGTCGCCATTTTTCTACTCCGGCGTTTCGTCTTACGCCACGGTGCGCCCCGAGAGCTGCTTAGCGACCGAGGCCGCGTATTTCTCTCTGACGTCGTGGAGGCGCTGCTAAAGCAATGTCAGATTGTCCACAGAACCACGACTTCATACCACCCCCAGACAAATGGCCTTACTGAAAGGTTCAACCGCACCCTTGGAGATATGCTCTCCATGTACATATCGTCCGACCATTCAAATTGGGACATGGTGCTACCTTTCGTCACGTACGCATATAACACCGCCACGCAAGCGACCACAAGCTTTTCACCGTTTTTTTTCTATATGGACGTGAGCCGCCTTGCCTGATCGACATTATTTTGCCGTACCGCCCCGACGCCTCTGAATGTGCCCCTGTTTCAGAGACGGCGCGGTACGCGGAGGAATGTCGACAGCTCGCTCGCAAGTTCACATCAGACGACCAAGGACGCCAGAAGTCTCGACATGACAGCTCCGCCGCTGCACCAACGTTTGAACCTGGATCCCTTGCATGGCTTCGTGTGCAATGCCCCAATCCTGGTCTTTCGGCGAAATTCCTTGCTAAATACCACGGCCCATATAGGATTCTCGAACAAACATCGCCCGTGAACTACCTCGTCGAGCCCGTGACTCCCACCTCAGACCTTCGTCGTCGAGGTCGTGAAATAGTGCACATTGAACGTTTGAAGCCCTACTACGATCCCCTCGTGGTTCAGTCCCCTTAAGTCGCCAGGATGGCTCCTCTTTTCGGCGGGGGTGATTGTACTGGAGATAGTAGTCTCCGACACGACGACATCCCTTGCGGTTAGTGTGCGCCAATCTCCCATGTACAACCGACGGGGTATGTACCGGAGGAGGGACTACTATGGGCCGCATGATGATGGCAGGCGCAAGGTGCTGCGCGAGAGAAGAAGAGGCACGGTCAGCATCGCGTGGCTCGCTCTAAGAGAACGCACCGAGACATCGGTCTGCGCTGCCTTACCCGTCTCTGGTCTCTGCCTCTTTCCAAGCGTCTTGCCGGTCCCCAGCTATAATCCCCTTTACAATATATATATATAAATATATATATATATATATATATATATATATATATATATATATTACCACGAACCATGTATTTGCTTTATTTATTGGTGTTTTTTGCCAACCAGCAGCGCCGGGCTGTGTTATCTGTGTTACCTATGGGCGAAGTCAACAGCGCGTTCCATTCTTTTTTTTTCATGTCACAGGTGTTATCTGCTTTGATAGGAAGAGTGTCTAGGACTCACGTCACCAGCCTAGAAAAGTAGTGATCTCGATTTAAATCGATGGTTCGAAAACACTGGCGCCAAGAAATAGATTCCCGCAGAGCAGACTCCGCGGTATTCGATTCGCCAACACTCACCTGCGTACGTAACTTTGTTGACTGCTCCATCACCAGCTGTGTATTCTTTGAGTTGTTAGGGGAGCACAAGGCCACTACAAACAACTTGTTTTTCCGTCAATAAAGCAGCGTTGTCTTTGGCTCCGTGTCTTCTAGTGAAGGTGCGGGATACGCGCCCTCTGGAAGACGACAACTCAGCCCAAGGCGTTGAAGCCACCGAATCCAAGTTTTACCAGCCGATTTTTGTCTTATACCAGGAAGAACGATGGGTAAGACCGCCGCAGCCAACAACATGGGGCATGAAACCACTCCCTCCATCGTCGTGCAGCAGCCCTGGGAACCATCTTCGTTTCGCGGATCTCCCGCTGAAGACCCTGAGGAATGGTTAAAGAAAGTAGAGCGTGTTCGGATATTAAACAAGTGGGATGACCTATAAAAGCTTAGACATGCCTTCTTCTATTTGGAGGATGAAGCTCGAACATGCTTCGGAACCCATAAATGCTCTCTGAGTGACTGGACTCTCTTCAAGAGCGAGTCTTTTAAAACATTCGCCACCGTCATGCGAAAGGAAAGAGCCGCACTTTTGCTAGAAACATTCACTCAACACCCCAAACAAGGGGTAGTGATCTTTTTGTCGCGATAAATGGATTGTTTTCACGTTCGGATCCGAAATTCCCCAAGAAAAGAACCTAAGGTTTCCCAAGCGAGGGGGGCTAAAGCAAGAGCTTTTTCTTTGCGTTCTCTGCAACCCTGCTAAGACGGTGGCCGAATTCGCGTATCAAGCGGCCGCGTTGGAGAAGGCTATGAATAATTGAAGGAGACCTTACGATCACCCAATCAATGCGCTGCTTTCCGAGACGATCGGTCCCGGGGCTATTAGCTCCTCCACAGTACCCCAGACCATCCGTGCAAAGGTGAGGGAGAGGCTCCGAGGACTTTTCCAGACGACACCGAAATCCCAAGTAGCTTCCCTGATTGATGCGAATCGGGTAGATGTTCAACACGCTTTGGTGATTCTACGCCAGCCTAAGTCCCCCGTGAGCCGGAAGCTATGACATACTCCACCGCTGTTCGTTGAGCCCCCCCTACTCCAAAATGTCGTAAAGAAGCCACGGCGTACCGTCGTCCACGGTCGCCCGCCCGACACTCTGCAGTCCAAAACCAGAGCCCGAGGAAGAGCGACGTGTTCCGAACGCCCTATAATCGTCCTTTGTGCTACCACTGTGCAGAGGACGACCACATGTATTGTTGCTGCCAATACAAGGAACTCAGAATGCTTGGTTTTCCTTCAAAGCACCTCGCCCTCTCCTAAGCTAACGACCACGTGAGATTGACGACTATGTCTCTCAAACCAGATTGGCCCAGCCCGTTGCAAGCAGGTCGCTTCTCGCCCTATCCGTTACCAGTCCGCCAAACCGCCATAGCAGGCAGAATTCACACGTGGAATGTTCCCCCCACGCGGGGTAAAACTAAAAGCAGCACCTTCTGGAGATGTCACACAACGGCGGGAAAACAAAAACTCTCCAACTAAGCAACGACTCGCCGAATACCATGATTCAGGACATGCCCTCATCCCGATGACCCGATCACCCTCATGTGACTCCCCAACACGACGACAGCCGCACGATGCGATGTGTACCCGACATGACAGAGCAATGCTCGGAGAAAAGACGCCAGACAACGACGACGCAGAGTTCTTGACAGTCAACACGGAAAAAACGAGATACGACACCCCAGTGCACCCGGAATTCTAGGAAGGCGGCGTACAACCTCCAGGTGTCCATCTACGACTTTTGATGTAGTCGCCCTCATAGACACGGAAGCGAATACTCCGTAATGAGCTGATCATTCGTATAAGCTGATGAACGTTACGACCAGATGGGACGGTGCGCACATACGCACTGCGGAAGGCCATCTCGTAATGCCAATTCGAACATGCACATCACACGTCACCACAGACCGCACCACGTACCCTGGCGCGTCCGTCGTTTTGCCTGACTGCTCCCGCGACGTCATTTTATGAACAGGCTTTTTAACGGTCCACAATGCAAGAATTTATCTGAGACCAAGTAGAAAACTTTTTGTCGGATAACTCCATGACGCCGGAACCGAACCCAGAACACCGTGCTGCTGTGAGTATCGCCGATGATCATGTCACCCGGCCACCCCGCGCAAGCTTGACGGTCACCGCCTACTGTGAAGATACTGCTCCTAACGTCGACGCTATCATAAAGACTGAACAAAGGTTACTTTTCGACCGCGGTTTCTCTTGCAAGAGGCATTGTCGCAAGAGGCATTGCAAGAGGCTTTAAGGAATTCAAATCCCTCGTATTTGTGACTAATTTTAACGAGGAGTACCAGCATATACACAATAGCGTTGCACGAAGAAAAGCATGAAGCAAATGACGTGATTTCGGCGCTACCACAACAAGAACGGAACAAATTGTTGGCTTTGGTGCGTCGCTACAGTGAGGGTTTTTCGCCGAACCCAAAGTTACGTGAGACACCTGTAGCGAAGCACCAGAATTTACCCGGAAATGGAGCACAACCTATCCGACAATCACCCTACCGCGTGTCTTCAGACGGGCGGGAAGCCATACATACACATCCGAAGACATGCTCAGCGCCGACATTATAGAGCCATCGAAAAGCCCCTGTTATGTGCCCGTCGTAGTTATGAAGAAAAAAGATGGAACCTAAGGTTTCTGCGTTTGAGCAACCGACGATTGAACAAAATCACAAAAAGGGCGTGTTCCCCTGCCACGAATTGACGACATCACCGACCAGGTGCGCCACGCGGAGTACTTCTTATCCATGGATTTAAAGACCAGACCGGCTACTCACAAATTGAAGTGGACGAGAGGGACCGAGAGAAGACTGCATTCATAACCACGGACGACGGCCTATCCGAGCTCAATGTGATGCCTTTTGGACTGTGCATAGCGCTAGCAACGTTTCGAATATTCATGGTCACCGTTTTAGCTGGCCTGTGGTGGCACACCTGCCTCGAATACATCGACTACATTGTGGTATTCGCCCGGACTTTCGCCAAACCCCTTGCAAGGTTGGAGTCTGTACTCAAGGCCATTTGTATTTCGGGGTTACCGCTGAAGCCTGAAAAGTGCTTATTTTCGTGCGTACGAGGAGCTGAAGTTTTTGGGTCACGTCGTCAACGCGGGGGAGGCCTCCTGACCCGGCGAAAACTTCAACCATAGGGAACTTCAAAAGACTGAAGGAAAAGAAGGGCGTGCTAAGATTTTTCCGGACTTTGCCCATACTACCGGCTTTTTGTCGAAAACTTCGCACGCATTGCAGAGCCACTCACACGCTTGGAGAAAGATAGCACCGCTTTCGGCTAAAAAAGTTGCCAAGAGGCGGTTGTCAATCCAGCCAATGGTTCCCTATTTATCCGAGCATTATATTTTACTCAAAACGCTGAAAACCCTCATACCACTGTAATATGCTCAACAACACTGCTATGTTGTTGTGCTGGCTTGAGGCTCATGTGGTGTATGTTCAATTTGAGGAAGTTTTATTACAGTTGGTCAGCGCGTGTGTCAGGTTGTGCTTGTGTGCCCTTGTGCACTACGATGAGGGTGTAAAGACTAGGAATGGAGTTCGCGTGCTTTATTGTGTCTTCCACCGACAGTTTTGTGACGTTTTGGTTAACTGTGCGTGATAGGACTGTGGAAAGACATTTTGTGTAAAAAATGCCTAAGTGGGGGATATTGTCATGAAGTGAAAACGAAGAAGACGACGATAAACCAGACACGCTCTGCGGGTTTTTCTCAAAACCTGAGAGCACCGCCATCACCATCGGTTTGTGCTTTCACTCACCCCACATTTAGGAGCCGGCCAATAAAAAGTGTACTAGGGTACTTTTTGTACTAGTCTATTACAGAGCTTCCATGTAGAATCTGAAATTTAGCCACTTTAATTCACAGACTCTCTATATGCAAAGAAAGTGGCATCAAACACAAAACACCTACGGAAACTCGTTATTCTAGGCGCATTCCCCTTGCCCATATTGTGTATTTGGCCTTCAGTTCCGCAGCCTTATGCAAAAGCCGTAAACCCTTTACCTTTGGACACGACAATTTTTTAAAACACACCTCGAAAACCAGTTTTGTCTGCAGCGAAATTTCAGAATATATCTGTTTAAACTCCGCTTGTGTGCCATTTCAGGCTGGTCAGCAGTGTTCTTACTATGAAAGACTGTGCAAGGCCCGTGCAGCAAAAAACAGAACTTGAAATAGTGTAATTCATGCAGCCTTATAAACGGAGTAATATTTCGATCTCGTTTGTCTACTAGCACCTTACGTCACGATATAATTTCTGGCAGCACACGGGACGACATAAAAAACTAGCTGTAGCGGCTTAAATCACCACTTAACTTTTCTTGTTTATTGGTAAACTGAGTTTGCATCAAATAAATATGCACATCACAAGACGTCTTCTTGTTTGTGCTGAAAGTAGACTACAGTAATCCCGTTATCTTCTTCTAGAATTGCTCCTATGCTTCCTATGCAGCATTTAATAAAGCATTCAAGGATGCTTTATTAAATGCTGATAGTCTTGAACGAAGTTTGTTCCTGGGGCCTGTGAGTTTCATAGCATCATACGCGAAGTGTTTCTTGCGAAAAGACAAGGGAACCAAAAAAGCGCGCTAGTCCACTCTGTGGATGTGCTTGGAAAGCAAAGCTGTAAGCGGCAGCCACAACAATTACCCATGCGACATCATTTAAATTTAGTCACGTGGCTCTACTAATAGCAAAACCAGAGAAAGGTGACATGCAGTTAACCAAAACCACATCAAATAGATATTCTTTTCTAAGGTTAAATCCGTGCGTAGTGCATGAACGGTGGTTGGTTGAGTTGTTTTGGTGTAGCACATGAGTGGAAACTTGAAAACTTTTTTTATTTAAAAAAGGAAGCTCAGACCTGGTGTTAGTCGAACTCCCTTCTCCGTCTCTGCCGCCGCCGACAGCGGCGACAAAATCGGCGAGAGATGGAGGATGAGCCGGAGGCGGAGGAAATACTTTTATTCAGATTTGTGAACGGCCCGATGGTGGCCCAGGGAAGTGGTTCCTTCTTCACTGGAGCCCATATGCATCCCGTGCAGCTTGTGCCCTGTCCACCAGCTGAAGATGGGGAGGCAGAGAGAGCTGGACAGAAACATCCCTCATTGCTGTTGTAATGTAGTTGACGGAAAGAGAGGTGTGTGCTCAGGCATGAAGTCGCACACCTTAATTATGTGGCAGAGCGTTTCTATTTCTGGGCAAAATTTGCATTCAGCGTCATAGCGATTCGGAGACAGGGAGTAAAGGCACGTCCTTTGGTATGAGCCATAGGGTAGTTGTTCCGCGGGAAGTTCAGGGTGCGGTGAGGGTAGGGCCCGTCTCTGAAGGAATAATGCTGGGTTATGTCCCTGAACGTGACAAGAGGGTGACTGTCCTCGTGCACTCCACAGTATGGGGGGGGCTAAACGCGCAGGCCTGTTGTGGGCGAATTCGTTGCCCTCCAAGAATCTTTAGCAGGCGTCTAATGAGCTGAAAGGATCCGGTTGGGTAGTGTCTTTTTTAACACACGCAGTGCAAGCTCGCGACACGCACCCTGACGGGTATTACTGCTAGGCTTATTGGGATCGATGACTACCTCTTTGCCCATGGTTGAGCGAGAGTCAGGGTGATGGCTGCCTCTTCTGCTGCCGTCTTACTTTAGGTCTTGAGTGAAGTACAAGCAAGGAGGTTGCTCTAGTGGTAACCACTTTTGTATTTTTATGAGGAGGATAATTCACGGGGAAAGCTATGAGCCGGACAGATCGAGAAGGAAGAAGAAGAACCGTCTGACACCATGTTGCTTACAGCGAAAAAGTGATTCAGTGTAATGTAAATACAGTCCTTTCTTTTCGGCGGCTTTGGCTACTTTCTTCATCATCTTGTGGTGTCGAAACCCGGGAACGAAGAGGTCTAGGCCACCAAGCGGACGTATCCGAAACAAGCAGAGTGAAAGCGGCGAAGGTGCTACAAGGTGAACGAGCCTGCGGTATAGCATGTACAAGGTAAAAGAAAGGAGAACGGCCTTGCGGCAGCAGCGCACAGAGCTTATTAATGGAGCCAAGGCGGGTTTGGATACTGCCAATATGGAGACTTTGCCGCACTCACAGAACGGCTGCATTTTAACAATGAAGAGTTGAGCAAGCTGAACGCAGAGCTTGAGATATTAATACCAGAAGAAGAGTTTGCGGGATAGTTTTTTCACAGTGATGAAATACAAAGACGCCGCCAAAGGAATGCTTGGCCAGTAAAGCTAAAGAGGCCACACTGTGCATTGGAGAAGGCCGGCAGATGTCGACAGTCCAAGCGTCTCTACAGGTGGGTTATACTCATTGTATAAGTGTCATGCCATGAAAGCTCGGTGAAGCTCCCCACTCTACAGCTGCAGACGTTCAGGCGGCGAGTTCTGCCAGTGGCATCAGCTTCTGGATGCAGTTTAAAGCCTCCGTGCATCACAACCAGTGCCTAACCAAAGGAGAAAAGTTTTAATATCTTCGATCTCTTCTGAGAGGCCAAGCAGCTAATTTTATCGCCAGACCTGCAAGCGACGGAGGACTGCTATGACGACGCCGCGAAAATTCTTTCTCGACGATTCGGGGACAACACGCCGAATCTTGCAAGAACATCTGGGAAAGCTTAGATCGCTTCCTTCAGCAGTGTCCTCTAACAATACCGGTGGACTTCGGCGTCTCTTGGACCACGTGCAATGTCAAGGGCGGGGATTGGCTGCGTTGAAGATTTCTTCAGCGACGTATTCTGCTATGATGACTGACATTCTTCTGAAGTCCTTACCGTCGGATATTGTCCTTGCTTACCACCCGACAAATGGCCCATACTGTGCAGAGTTTAAGTACCTCAGAAGAAGCATCGTTCGTAGACGGAACAACGGCATCGTCTACGTATTTTCATGGCGAGCTTGATGCCCTTGTGGCGCATCTTCAGATTGAAGTGGAGTGTAGACAGAGAGAAGTGCGATAGCAATCAGAAGAAAACGAGCTCACACCATAGTAGACGAGGCAAGGTAAAGTTTCGACATGCCCCCAAGCGCAGCTGTGCTTACCTCTACCCTCTCATACAAGCAAAAGTGTCTACTTTTGTGGCTCAAGCAATGATTCTTACGGAACTCTGTGATTGAAGCAACTGCCTACAGGATGAAGTGCGAAGATTGGCAGCCGAAAGGCAATGATTTTCGTTGCACCAGGACAGGGCATCTTTCTAGAGATTGCGTCCTTGACGTCCAATGCGGGAACTGCACTGGCAGACATGTGACATTGGTGTGCTATCCTGGCTGGCAACGCAGCGCAGCATACAAAATACGGTGATTGGACGCCAGCAACCTGCACTGCCAAAGTCGTCCCATTTTCGACCCGGATGTACAGCTGCAGACGTGAGGCTCTAGATTACAGGAACAGACAATGCGGCGTACATCCATGGTGTAGTGGATGGCGGGAGTCAGCGGTCCTTCATACGCAAAGATGTCCCCGTTACGCCACCTTAGAGAGCTTCGGAAGACGAGCCTGCAGCTTCACGCGTTCGGTACGATAAGTCATTGGGAAATGCACGTATTGTGCAAGTGTTTTTACGGAGTCAGTACAGCCGCCATGTGTTCCCTATAGAAGCAATTGAAGTTTGCTTCATTTGGAATGACATAGTGAAAGTATCCATGAAGATTGACTTTGTTACTTCGATGGAAACCAGTGGTGAGCCAATTGCGGACAACCTTCTCCGGCTGGGCATGAATTCTGTACCTTCGATTAGTTTTTGATTGGTGCCGACCACCTTTGGAAGTCATGGGCCAGGAGAATTGCGTGATCCCCAGGAACAACTGTCTTCGTTGCAATTAACTCAATCTTCGGTTGGATGTTTTTATGAGCCCTTGTCGTACTAAGTTCATCGCTGGTTGCATCGGATGCGTGTGGTCGCGAGTGAGCACCAAGTACAAGGCTGGTGGGAGAAGTTCTTGAGCCCATTGTGCCTCTTGACAGTTTAGAGATTTCTGAAAGAAAAGCACCAGATGACCCAAAAAATGAGCGTATCTTTCAAACACTGGAAAGGTGACGACCACGGCGGATCAACTCCGCGAAGTTGCTTTCAGCTTGCAACAGACTCCAACACTATCCTGAGAGTCCATGAGTGCCAAGAGCGAACAACAAAATTCCAGGGCTTTGCTCAAAACATAAGAACCTTGCAATAATTTACCGGCACCACGGTAAATCATCTTCAAAGGTAGAGTCTAAAAGATTCTGGCACAAACGCTCCCCACAGAGTGATCCAACATTGGAGCAGTGAAGTGTCTCGATGGAAAACGTTATCATCGAAACACCAAAAGAACATGGGGCTAGCCGCAATGGAGCGCCATTTAACCCATCACAAAACAGGTCAGATGATGGCGTATCTGTCTCACGAAACCACAAGGCGACCTAAATAAGTTCAAGAGCAGTGGGATGCTTAGGGTAACAACGGATTTCTTAAAACCAAACTGTACCACGACATCACCTCGGTCGGGCCGAGTCTGCCAGAGGGACCAGGAGAGTGGCAATCGGGTGAAAGGCTATAATAACGGAACAACGGTCGGAGCTGGCTGATTGCATCTTTTCGTCGGGGGTGGGCAGGATGTTGTATTTTTATGAAGAAGAGAATGATCACGGGAAAAGCCATGAGACGACAGAACGAGAAAGAATACGAGGAACCTTCTGACGCCATGTTGGTATAAAGAGAGAAAGCGATTCAGTCTAATTTAAATACAGTCCTTCTTTCTTTCCGGTGGCTCCGGACTCCTTTCTTCATAGGCCGTGATCATGACGTACTGGTACCCTCGTTGTAGGGAGGTGTCTGTGTAGATAACTGCATGATCCATGCCGGGGGTAGGGCTGAGCGATTGTGCACATGCCTGTCGGCGACCCTCTTCGTGTGAGGGGTTCATATTTCTAAGTAAAAGGGGAAGCGTCTTAGTTCTTGTCGATGAGTCTGGGAGTACATCACGCGTAGTGACTTTTTGTGCTGCGCAGTTCATCTGGTGAAGGATGCGGCGACCCAGTACAGCTCTGCTCAATCGGAGTTCTGGTTAGAAAGACGGCCCTCTATCATCTATTCCACCGTGTAGTGGAGCCCCTTCCTAAGCAGCCTCTCCGTGGACGCACTGATGGGGAGACCAACTGCCCGCTTAACCGTATTTATAATAACTATATCAAGCATCGTTATGTCCTCTTTGCCGAAAAGAAGATAGGGGGTAATTTAAGACATTCTCTACAGGACAAAAGCTCGAATTATTCGAAGGATATTGGCTTCCTGGATGCCTAGCGTCTTGGTGGCAACTCGCCTGATAATGGGTATTATATGATTGATTGCTGCGTTGAGGCACTGCAAGGATCGTCACTCGTGGTGTCGGACAGGAGATGTAGGCCCAGGATCTTGATGATCTGGCTTCGGGTGATGGGCTGGTCATCGAAAAGTATTTGAGCGTGTTTTTTGATGTGTCGTCTGGCGTGAGGGTGGACGACAACGAGGTCTGATTTTTGAGGTGAACACTGTATGCCACAGGCGTTAGCATAGTAGCGTATTACAAGTGAAATTGCATGCGTTAGTGTGGGCTTCCTTTCATTTTTGTAAGTCCTAGCGAATGTTCAAGGTGCGGACACGGCCGCTACACGTGCCGCATGCGGAGCGCGCAGTAGCGCGAAAAGTCGCGCGATGCAATCACGTGGTATTCAGCGAGAACGCAGGCGGTAAACCCACAGATGTGCTTGGTGAGTGCACCGCCGGAACTTCCCCGTTTTCCACGTCGGCTGGTAGCTTAATTGGTAAGAGAACGTGGTCACGCTCCGATACCGTATTAGTGCCAGGTTCGATTCCTGGTGGTGCCAGTAACTAGTTTTATTTGTGCGCGGGAGTTTCCTGTTGACACCAACGGTAGCGAAAGAACCCTTGGGGGTAGAGGTAGAAAGCTTTGCTTTAAATTAGGCGCTGATGACTACACACCTTTGAGTTGGGGCGGTGAACTACCTTGACATAAGACTGGGATAATAAAGCCTCTTTAACTAGAACAGACTACATTGCCTTTAGCGCTCATTCGATCATCATTCTTTTCGAGGCTCTTCCGCTGTGATGTCGGAATCGTGGAAAAAGTATTGGTTCAGCGTAAACATCAAGCGCATTTTATTGTCTGTCACAGCGTTCATTATTAGAATAACATTGTGAGCGCACTTGCGTAGTATGACAAGGACAGAACGCTACGAGGTGCCATTTAGGACGACACTAGTCATGCATGTTCCACGACGTGTGCTAACATCGCGTCGTACTTTGAGAATACGTCGAATATCCCTACCCTCGGTAAGTCAATCAAAGATAGCATAGAACACGCACAAACTATACATTCCTACAAACTATGCACATAAAATTGGCGCAGAGTGTTTGTCAGCGTTCCAACGTTGGCATAAAAACGCCGATTTCTTGTGTCATTTTCAACGGTTGTATTCGTGTTGGGATAATTTACCCTGGTGTACTTTTATTTCTAAAGTTCCACACAGTCAGAAGCTTAGTGTGACCCCTTTAAGCAATTAAAATGAGTTCTTTGCAAAGACGATCATTTGAGTTGCAAAGGTGACGCCGTTCCTGCAAGACTTTAAAAAGAAAGTGCAGTTTAGTGCTAATCTGTTACACCAAGGGGAGACAAAACGATTTTGTTTTTCTCCCGAGAAGATTGAATTTGTGTGCTTTACGTAGAAGAGAAGTATTAACTGCACGCCTACAATACAAATCATAAGTATTCTCGTTTGAGTAAAAGATGAGCGCAAATTCTTATGCAACCTATATAACTTTAAATTGCATTCGGTGCAGATGTAAAGAAATCCATAGAAATGTGCATGATTACACCTTTCGTACTCGAAAATAAGGCAACCCAAGCCACGTGTTGCCGACTGCACACGCAGGCTAAGAATACATGGCTCACTACGATGGTCTCACCTCGATTCGGTTGTATATTGTAGAAGCCAGCCCGCCAGTACGTTCTCACCTAACTCGACCCAGAACATAGTTTTGGGAATACACTTGCGTGAATAGAAGGTGTCAATTCAAAATATGTTTTACATTAGTACATAACCTCAAATAAGGTTTTATATTGAGTACAATCCCTAGCCCAGTCGGTCCTGCCCAGCATGCCTAGGTAGAACATATGCAGGCAAAATAGCGCGCATGAATGAGGATTCCTGGGACACGAAATTGTTTACGGTTGAAACAATACCTTTGAAAAGCACTTGGAACTGATACGCCCTCTCTGCCTTTGTTTGGAAGAGTACAAATCTCAATGAGTTTTCAAGATATGACGGCCAGCATACGAGTATCTCTGATGCTGCTGCCCCCGGCGAGTGAAGTGGTAAACTGTTACTTGTCTATACTGAAGATGAAAGAAATGCTTTTCCAATTCTATTTTTGTACCATAAATTTCCTGCACTAAAAATCAAGTAAATGACTGTTTTTCACTACCCTGCTATGATTGAAAAACAGCTGGTCAGACTGGGTGTGTTTGATAATTTTAGCCCTTGTAACACCAAGGATAGCAGACGAGGTGTGCGTTATCACTGCCGAAATCTTCGGTATAACCTTGGCTATTGACGACAGAATAGCAAATAAAGCAGACAAAATGGGATTTGTGAAGGTCATACGTACCATAACTTCTTTTAACCGTGCAAAATGAAAGTTAGAGATCTTGAACATTGACTGTGGTGACTCACGAAGGCAGTGAATATTTTTACTACCTATTTATTTCTTTGTTTCAACATACTGTTCGCCTAGAGGTCGTTAAAGGCTGGCGTGAAGCACATTATAGAGCAAGTAAATGTCAGCATTGCCACATTTATTCTATCTGGATAAAAATCCACAGAAGTATAGAACCGTACACACTAAATAACAATATCTGTCGACAACCGACGCAATCAGTTCAACAGCTAGTGCTCAGAGTGCTCAGTGACCAACAAATTGTTGTAGGATCGCGCATCTGGGCACTAGATTTTTGTCAGCTTTGTGAAAGATACATCACATGATATCGGGGGAAGCTCCCGTGGTGCTTCAAACTCGGCAACAGAGGTTTTGAGGGTGTTTGAGAACATCACAAGTTGCAACACTTCTTTTCTTACTCTGCAAGAGAATAAAGCAGGGTGGGATGAGCGATAAAATGGATTGGAGATATGGGTGTATCGTGAAAAACTGGATTACAAGGGTGGTGAGGCATTGATGAGGTTTTAAAATCATAAATCAGGAGCATGTACGCTCACTGACGTTGTAGGCTCCATTTGTTGCACTCCGCATAGAGGATCTCAACTGAACTACTGCGGAAGGCGCCATACGTCAGGTGGAGCCCCAGATGAAGAGCAGGTTGCAGCATTTTGATGGATATTTTAGGGGCTTACCCATAAACGACAGTTCCGTAATCCAATCGTCAGGCTGTTAAGCCAGTAAAAACACGGAGGAGAAGTTTTTCGTTTGCATCAAAAGAAATGTGCGATACCATTTTTACGACAGTCATTGTTGTTAGGTATTGATGTTTTATTGTTAATTGTGGGATGAAAGTGAGGTTTTCGTCAGAAATTGTACATAAAAATTTGTGTTTCTTTCTGACAGAATTCGAGACAACATTGAGTTTATTTCTGGATCCCGCCGGATGCCACACATTTTCGAAAACAAAACACAAGTGCAGTTCCCGGGTTTAAATTTAAAACCATTGCCATTCTCTCAGGCAGCTAGCTCGTTAACACCAAGCTAGACGTGGCGCTCACGGACAGATAGGTTACAGGATTTAAGGGATAACTGGACATCGTCTACATAGGTTGAACAAGAAATTGATGGTGGTAATAAGGGATTTAGTTTCACAATAAACAAAGTGTATTTCAAAACACAACCTTGCGGCACAACATTTTCCTGCCCATAAACTCTAGAGAGTGCTTATCCCACTCTTACACGAAAGGTTCTTTCAGATAAGTAAGTGGCAAGCGGGGATATCATGTTACCCGACATGCCAAAGGACTTCATGTCGCCGAGGATCAAAGAATACCGTCACACAATACTGCTTGTAGAGGAAGGCATTCTTGACATACGACTCTAATGGATGCAGCTGATCGTCTGTAGATCGTCCCGCCCTAAAGACTGCTGGCAGCTCTCGAGAGGACCGCTGTACTCTAAGTACACGAGCCTCCGATTTATTATCTTCTCAAAGAGCTTACACAGGCAGCTTGTCAGGGCAATGGGACGATAACTTGCGGGAGAGGAGGGACTCTTCGCTTCCTTCCCTACAACGAAGCCAATACGATGGCCTCCATCCAAAACCGGGGAAGGCACTCCGAAAAAAATATTTTCTTGTTGAGGTGAAGAAGTGCTTCAAGTGAAGTGTTTCTTTATGTAAGTGTGTATCATAGTGTATATACTGTTGTCTCCATCTGTAGCTAACGGCTAACAAGTTCCGAGACGTATCTTCAGCTAATGAAGTCAAAGCAAACGGTATACGAGATGTTAGACTTAAACGTTATATGAGGTGTTAGACTTATTACTATCATGCATCTCAAAATACAAAAATGCTGTAGCGGAAAACTGTTTATGAATAAAAGCATACTTGATGTATGATTCAAGGGTGACAAGTTGATCGTTCGTGGATGGCCCCGCCCTGAAGCCTGCCTGGCAGCGCTCCAGAAGACCGTTGTACTCAAGGAAGTACACAAGCCTCCTGTTTATCATCTCCTCGTGGAGGTTGCACAGGGAGCTTGGGGAGGCGATGAGTCGATAACTGGCAGGAGAGTTTGGGTCCTGTCCTCCTTCAGGAAAGCCATTACTATGGCCTCCGTCCAGGACTTTGAAATGTGCCCCGAAAGGTATATTTTGTTCTAGAGGTGTACGAGTGTTTTAGGTGTGTGCATGTAGGTGTTGTAGAATTCTGTATGTAATGGTTTCTGCGCCTAGAGCTGAAGGTTTACATGTGCTGAGAGCCATCTTCAGCTCCTGAAGTGACATTGTGGAGTTATATGTGATGCTAGACATTTTATTAACGTCCAAGAAGTTATTTTCCCAGGATACTTTTTGTTGCATGAAATTGTTAGCATAGTGAGCTGAACTGGACACTTGTTGGGCGTGTTGTGCGAGTGTGGTAGCCTGGTCTTCCAGTGTGTCCCCTGTTGTACTAGCCAGGGGCAGGCAGTGTGTTCGGTGTCCTTTGAGTTTCCGTCCTTTAAGACTTTGTGTGGGTTGGTGTATGTGATAATGGTTCCGAAGAATGTGCGCCAGCTGTCCCGTTCTGCCTCACGGAGAGCGTGTTTCCCAAGCGCTTTTGCCCGTTTGAAAATACAAGGTTGTTGGACGAGGCGTACCAGCGTAGGCCACCCCACGCCTTGTTCTTGGCCTCTCATGCTCGCCTGCAGTCCTTGTTCCACCAGGGATTCCTTGGATTGCATGGGGCACCGGAGGACTGGGGAATGAACTTTGTGGCAGCATCGAGAATTTGTGCCGTGAGGAGTTGGGTAGCTTCCTCTACGTGTACGTGTTTTATGGCTGTGTGCTGTAGTTTAGATTTTCTGGAATGTACTCCAGTTTTCTTTTTATTCATTAAACCGGTTAAGGGAAGATGAACTGCTTGGACCTTTACCTATCTTTGTTAATGAAATGAGGAAGTGGTCCCTACTATATGTGTCCTTGTGTCCTATATGTGCCCCATTCACGACAAAGAAATAGAACTGCGGAACCAATAGCGAAGTCACGGTATGAGTATGTCCTGTGTCCCGTGTTATGGTATGTAGGCTCTCTATGGTATGTAGTCTGTTAAAAAGGCATGTTCCAGAGTAAATTAGAAACTTGTCCATAAGCGAAAACGAGCACCCGTGCGAGAAGAGCCCCCAAAGAGAATTGTGTGCATTCAGATCTCCTGGATGATGTAGGGTCTGGGCTCCAGGTCAACCAGCGCCTGGAAGTCAGAGCTCGAAAGTGCAAGGCCAGGAGGGATGTAAATAGAGAACACCGTTATGTCAGCGTCTTGTGAAACAGTTGAAAGGGTTCGCGCATCACATAACAGATACCGACCAGAGTAAAAAAGTGGCAGTCATTCCCTATGTACATGCGCTGTCGCATCGCCTCAAGAAGACATCTGACAGATTCGGCGTCAAGGTGGTGTTCTTGGCCAGGAACAAGCTTGCCAGATTATGCGGCATGGTGAGCAACAGGCTCCATTCCCGAGGCAATTCCCCCCCCACGAGGTTGTTTGATAAAACACAGGCTCCAATTTGTTCGTTGCATGACCAATGTTGTGTACTGCATTCCCATGTCCTGTGGCCGGGTGTACGTCGGCTAGACTGGCCGCTGTCTTAATGTACGCCTGAGGGAGCATCATTCCTCTTTGAAAGGAAAGCCCTACGCACACCTGGCGCAGCACTGTTCTAAATGCGGTTATCAGTCACGTTGTCAGCCACAGTTCACGGACACGGTAGTAGTTTTTAAGCACAGAGACCGTGCCACCAGGGAACTTGCAGAAGCCTTCCATATCCGGAATAAGGGTCCCGATTGTATAAGTCACCCGTCGCTGAGTATTTTAGATAAAGAAGTGCAGCTTCTCAAGGAGAGGGGGTAGAGCATGAGGAAAAGGAGAAGAGAAAGGAGAAGGGAATGGGGCGGTTGTTCTCTTCTACAGCCGTACGCATGCGCGAAGGGCACGCGTGCTGGGTTGTTCGGTCTGGGGGGTGGTATAAATGTGTTTTCGTTTTCAATAAAACTTTTAGTTTGCAGTAAGCGCCTGTGCCGTTCCCTTTCTCGTCCCTGTAAAATTTTTGCGCTTACGTTTCACTCATGTAAATTGTTCACCAACAAGTTCGTCTCTCCAATTTGGTTCAGAAAACACAGAAAAGGAGGTGGCGTTCTTCTAGCGATACAAGTGACGTGCTTGTTGTTTTTTGGATTATATATGGGTTTTCCTGAAGTGTGGTTTTCATGACATAATTGTTGGCGTTTTGTATCGGCCACGCGTTGCGAATACAGATTTTTCAAGTGAATTTACGGTGTGCTGACCATAATCCACTCCCTTTATTTCCGATTCCCTATTGTGAATTCTTGGCGACTTGAACTTTCCAACCAGTTTCTGGTCAACAAAACTAGTTACGGGTTGGCCAAGCTGAAGCACATAATGTTCTTTATTCTTATCTCGATTTTTCGCCGGTTCAGTAATTACTGGTTCCACACGCTGTTTGTAAACATCGGTTAACATCATGTACTTCATTTCGACCAATGATACTGATAGGTTTTTTGACATTACGGATCTCGATGAGGTATCTGATCATGATGTCCTTACTGGTAATCCTCGTATTTCTCCTATCAAGCGCGTCAACTACTAACAAAGAATTGTGATGTAATACGGCTGCCTACAAAAACATTAGAAGGAAGATAATATTTTTTGGAAGAACACGCATCACGTTCTCTTGACGATAATTGTGTCGTGTTCAAAAATGAACGTACTAATTTATACAACAGCTTTATTCAAACCATCACCTTAAAAACAAACACCCCTCCTTGGTATAATCAGCAGCTTCGATGCCTGAATAACAAAAAAACGTCTTTATCGCCGCGCCAATAAAATAGACCCCCTTTCTGATAGGTGGTTGGCTTTACGAAAAATATGATCAGGAATATTAATCTCTGCTTGCATGAACTCACCATCGCTCTTTCAAACATCACTTACTATCTATTCTAAAAATAACCCTCGAAAAGGTGGGCGTGTTATCGATCCTGCTAATCATTCTGAGATCGTCCTTGCTTATAGTGCTAACAATGCCATTCCCTTATCTCAGTGTGCAGATGTTTTAAACGACATAATAATATCAGTATATACTCGTGGAGAAGACGCCACGTCACGGCCTAACTTGATCCCTGATATCAGGAAGCCAGAAATAATGATCAGTGTAACAGGTGTATATTCATTTCTAAGCCAACTAACAACTTCTACTGCTTCCGATCACGTAAGCTTTAATAACAAAATCCTGAAGCATTTATCAGCTAGCCTTTGTACCATACCGTGTGCTCTTTTTTCATAATATTTACCGTCAGGTTGCATTCCCCAGGACTGCCGAATTGCAAAAGTAATTCTAATTTTCCAATCCGGACAACGCTCTTCGCCCCTAAATTATTGTCCCATCATGTTAACCAGAAGCAGTTGTAAACTCCTGGAACACATTAACCACACAAATTATTACCTACCTGGACGATCATAACAATACACATAAATAGCAACTCGGTTTTCGGCGACCGTATTCATGTGATACACAGGTCGCCGGTTCCATTCATCACACTTAATCATCTGTCGACGGTGGATCCCAAGTTGACGCTATTTTTCTTGATTTTTCAAAAGATTTCGACCATGTGACTCATCACAGGCTTCTCGCCAAACTTTCTCGGCTTAACATTGTCTTAGGTAAAAAATTTTCTTTCGTTGCGAATGCAGTGCACGTCCGTTAAGCACATACCCCTTCTTTCAAACATGGAGCTTCCGGAGTCTGACCTCTCTTATTTCTAATCTGTATTAAAAACCTACCATCCTGTGTCTCTTCCCAAAAGAGAATTTTTGTTCTCGGAACAGCGCAAAGAGACGAGGACGAGGCGCTCTTCCGAGAATGCTATACCAACACGTCCAAGCTTATACCTTAGTTAAGATTTTTTGCTGATGGGTGTGGTATTTTCCGAATACTTTATGTGATAGTGACCGAAAAACTTTGCAAACCGAGCTTAACGCTATCTGCATGGTGCTCACCATGGCCAATGACGCTAAATCACTCCAACACTAAGTTTGTCCTGAAATAATCGGGCCTCCCCAGTTTCTACTTCCTACATGCTTAAAAATATTGCCTTTTACCTCGCCTCTACTTGAAAATATCAGCGAATTCACTTACAGCCTTACCTGTTATGACCCCACAACATAAAACGCACCTTTGCTTCCGCTCATCGCTGTTTCGATTATCTCAAGCGTAACCTTACCCATGCTCCTTCGCTCGATCGACAACTTGCCTTTACTACAATAATAAGTCATTAAAATAGAATATGCATCAACCATTCGATATCAACGCCAAGTAGACATAATAACTGATATTGAATCTCGGCAAAACCGGGCAGCTCGCTGCATATGTTCAGTAGGGCAGTACGTGCGGTGAGGGCAGTGAGGGCAGTACGTGCTTTTGCTCACTAAAACAGATGTGATTATGCGGGACCCGGGCTCAATTGCCTCGTGACACGTGAGCGAAATTGTGCAAGTTTTTTGTGAATACAAATCGTAACGGTACCGAGTACGTTTATGGTATTCTCTGGAATCATAAATTATTTAAATCAAGATAGCGACATCCTCTCCTGGAAATATCAGGTAGCCAGGTCCGCTGTTTTGCAGAAGTTGCAGCTCACTGTGCTGCAGTGATGAAGGTAATTTTTGCTTGACCTAATATTTGTGATGTCCAGAGGACTTTATATCACAAAAATGTTCGTGCGATCTTAAGCAAAATGAAGTTTTTGGTTTCAAACAGCCACGTTCAGCTTGCTCTGCTTTTCGTGCAATGTTATTCAGGATACCAAACCAGCCATGGGGTGTTTCGGTGTTAAATCTGTCCGCGAAGCTTATTTGGAGATTTAAACTTTTTCTGGCGCGTCCCTACAGGGTTACCTAATAAGTAGCTTGACTGGCCGCGGCTATCTAGCTCACCTTAGAATTTCGTCTGTCCGTGGCTCCTTCCCTGCCCTTCGGCGCGCGTCCGGATACTCCCCGCTGGGCTTCCGTGCCACTTTACTGGGTTGGGGACGGCTCCGAGGTAACACGAAAAATTGTGACTCTGGCAAATGTTTGCTATGTACCCATAGGGATGGTTGACGGGTTATTTTTATATATTTGCTGGGTAGGATGCTTCCGGCGCTTGTCTGTCCACCAGTGCTTGTTCAGTAAATAGACAGTCTGGCATGGGATCCTGGAATTGTTAACCCGCGCTTATAATCTATGCCGTAAAACGAGCATTTGGCCGCGCACCCGGGGTCCTCGCCCCTGTTAACCGTATAAATTGCATAACTTCCTATGTGATATGCCGTACACTTCTGACCTCATTCCTTTCCGGCCGACGGCGTCCGCCTCAAATTTCCTGGCGCTTCCAGTGTACAAACCAACCGTACTGAGCACCGCGGTTATATGTGTTACTGGACCGTTTCAACCTCCAAGCCGATGAAACCTGACTTGGCGCCCTGAGAATCTCTTCTGCTGCCGAAATTGTTATATCGTATTGTCGCAATTCGGAACTGCACCCTTCATAGTGGGTTCTGATAGGTCCGCCTACTCAGTAAACTCGTGCTTCTTTCATGGCGTGTGGAGTGCCGTAAACGTTGTACTTCCGGCCAAGTAGAATACTTGGCTTTCTAATAAAAATGACGTGCGGATCAGACTTATTTTCAAATGAGATTATTGACTGCCTTTTGCAAGAAGGCGCGTTACCCGGAGGCACGTCCAGAAACCGAAGCTTGGCTGACCTTGGTCAATTTGAGGCCTTGTCGGGCTGATTCACCAAGCGGTGTTTTGTCAATTACCTGCTTCTACTTACGCAAAGAATACTGTGTACGTGGCTTCCGGTTTTCCCCCGGGAGCAGGTGGCGCGTTGCTCGAGGCGCTGTTCTGGGGTTAGGCTTCCCTAGGCAAGTCCGCCAGCGGGTTTCTGGCGGATGATTGCATGCGAGCAAGCATCCTCCGTTATATATTCCTGAGAGAATTGCTGAACTCCGGCTTTAATGCCGTACGTTATACTGTTCAGTCTTAGTAGGAAGGTTCGCAGCAGCATGCGTAAATTTCGGAGGCGGAGTCTTAGTACTAGGCGAAAGGCACCGCCAAGAGCCCTCTTGCTCTCCTGCAACCCGCGGATAGGGTTAGGAACGTCGGCTTTTTTATCTTGTGTTGAATGCACATATCAAGCATGTATTGTCAAATGAAGGGAGGTGTGCACCAGAGAAGGGATAAAAGTAGCAGAAGGTAGGACATGAATTAGCCGACAAAGATTACTGCTTATAGAATAATGTTATGTTTAATTCCCAGCACACACTCATATGTGATTTGTGTAATGAAGCCCTATGGTGAATGAAGCCGCACTGAAATGATTTGATGGAGTTGCGGGGCTCACGAAAAGTTATATTCCAGCAAGAGACAATTAGGTTACAATGGTTATAACTGGGTATTTTATAAGGGCTGTGACAAAAAATACATCCTTGTGGAGTTGAAGAACAGTAGGGTTTCCAAGCTCGCACAGCTCGGTTCCTGCTACAAAATTAAGAAATGAGGGCAGCAGTTTCACAACAAAAACAGACTGAATACAGCTATTTGTTAATCAATTTTGAAGTGACGCGTGACGCCAAAATATGGGGTCGATGAGACAAGTAATGACGTTGGTTTGCAGTAGCTTTGTTCAGAAGGCATGAATAGTATAGACAATATAGGCGACGTCAAAGTGACTTCGCTGAAAACGACTGTGGACTCGCTTGTAATTCTTAATTTTTTGTTCATAATTTTGCAATATGTCTGTATTTTCGAGATATAATTGGTACCTGTTTTGTTACTACAAAACAGTAGTTTTGACAAAGAAATCTTTTGTTTTGTTTTCATTTGGTTTTCAAAGAGCGAGAATGGGGGATGACCTAACTGAACATTACACCAGCGCTTAGGACAAAGTGGAATATCTGAATATATTTTTTTGCATGGTGCTTTGGCTTGTGCAACAAATGTTTGGCATCAACAAGAGCACGTATGGCACAGAAAAAAAAACAAAAGTAAACTACGTGTTGCGAAGGATAAGGGTGAGATGTAACATCATGTTTTTTGGCGTGTACACAAGGTAGAATAAATGAGCTTGGATATCACTTTAGGTGCTGCGGTGTGGGACGGTTAGTTCCCACCTTGGAGATGTAAATAAGTGTCCAATAAAAGCACCTATTGCGGATAGAATATAATTGAAAAGGACAACGTCAGCACTGCCAACGTAAACGTGAGCATGGCGCTGTGATAACGTCTTTACTCCTTAGTTGACATTCATATAATTGAAGAAGCTAC
This sequence comes from Haemaphysalis longicornis, assembly GCA_013339765.2. Taxonomy (NCBI): domain Eukaryota; kingdom Metazoa; phylum Arthropoda; class Arachnida; order Ixodida; family Ixodidae; genus Haemaphysalis; species Haemaphysalis longicornis. The sequence goes on from CM023454.1 coordinate 9,669,119, forward strand.
GTCTGAAAACTTCGACAATAAACAGCTTATAATAAACGCGAAATTGCCCTGATACTAAATGGTAACGTATAATGGTGATCTTGTGATTCCGGATCAGTCTGAGAATAAAGATGGCAGTGGATTCTAATGAAATACAAACACAGCTTTCAGTTTTGCAACTTAATTATTTTCATATATGCTGTTTATTGCTGAAGCAAATATTCCCTGGTTTTAATCTAAGCAAACTCAGCTGACCTTGTTTATTTCTATTTGTGTAGAGTTTTAGCAAAATTTGTTTTTGCGAATTATTATTCGCCAAAGGGGCACGCGAGTCATACGTTTTATAGCTCTTTCAAGCTTGCTCAATGCTGAAGTTTTCTTTTTGGTGGACATCGAAATATCTTTAGGTTTAGTGGATCGAAGGGTTAAAGCTTTCGTGTTAGTATGTTTCAGTGTGTCGGATTCTACATTGCGCACATTAGTTATTTGCCAACCCGCAGCCATCCGCACTCAGCAAAAATTCTTTGCGAGCGCCGGCTGCGGACGGGTCCGTTGTTTGCGGAGACAAAGGCAGGAGGCGGCAAGGGCAAAACATCAATGGCAGCATTTATTGCAAAGTGCGAATCAAATACACTGCATACAGACTGATCGTAGGCCATGACGGTAACACTGTGAGCGAGTCATTAAACAACACTAGAGTTCGAGATGGTTCGACTCACCGGTGGCATACCGGAGCAGCGGAGCGCTGCAAGTGCGAGCGCGGTTGCAGTCTCCCAGCTCGTCCGGAAGAGTCCCATTGTGGCACCTTCCCTAGGTCAGGACCAGCGCGCCGAAACATCCGCTCGGTACCGGAGCCCCAAGACAAGAGAGCGTCCTCACGTCATCCGACAACCCCCAGACCTCGCCTTTTGGTGACGCTAGTATCGAGGAAGAACTGTATCTCGCGTACGGCAGAGGGGAAAAGGGCCAACGTCTCCACCAGGGCGACAACAAACCGTCCGGTCACTTTCGCCCTCCCGTATGGTTCTCGTCGCGTGAGCGAGGCGGGTGTGCATGCCGGCCGCGATGGGAAGCTAGCCAGGAAGGGGTTCGCGTGAAAGTCGCGATCCCCACATCCCTCCCTCCTAAATTCCTTGCGTACGCCGGTCAGAGGCGACGAAAAGTTCGTAAGTCACTGCATCGTGTTGCCTACGCCGGCTTCCACTCGTCCAATGCCACCGCTGGTAGTGTGCCAGCAGGCCCGGTCGTCGCCCGCTGATGTCTGCAGGCAGGTAGCTCCGGGAAGAATCGCACCAGCCAACCCAAGCAAGCGTTGCTCAAGTGGCGGCACATCCGTCATGGCCCGTGGCCGCCGAGCGGCCAGACTGCCGACTCTCTCAGCCAGGCTTGTGGCGGCATGCCGCACCGCAACACTTCAGCAGGCTCGGCAGCTCGCCCTGAACAGTAGACAGCAGCATAAACACGCTCCGTCATGTGGTAGAAGCCGGGGTGGCTTAGCTGCACAAAGAAACTCCCTGCACCTTCAGTGTACGGCAGAAAAATAGCTCTCCGATCGCACCGCCTTTGTGGCGCGATCCTAACAACTTCCGAGTTGTCAGCATTGCCATCGCTCTGTTAATGTCAACAAAGCTCTATAAATAGTCCAAACCCTAAGATGTATAGGCCAGGAAAAACAGGCTGCAGTAGCCCTTTGATCACATTGATCATGTGGTTCGACATCGAATATCAGAACTTCCAAGGCTTCGGCATAATTACAAGCTTGTTAGCGTCAACAAAGCACGCCAAATTGTCCTAACGCTGCAGCGTGCAGGGTAGAGAGAATACCAACTCGATTGCATTAACAACGTGACAAAATCTGACGATTCCGCTGCTAAGTTTGTCAGCAATGCAACCGCTCTGGAAATGTCAACAGAGCTAGAACCTGTTCTAACCCTATACGGTACAGAACACAAAGAACACACACGGTCGCATCGACCGCCCGGCGCGATGCTTAAGCACACAAATGCGAAAGCAGTATTTGCTCGCATCAGCAACACTTCATTCATACACATGAACGCGGAAACAGTATTTGCTCCCAATGACAGCCCTATGTTCACACACATGAACGCCGCTCGCGCAAAAATGCTGAAATACGTTTCAACACACTGGCGCTTAGTTTATGTGAACAGAGCTAGGTCTCCGAGCCGAACAACAGGGCTCCTGCGACGTTACAATCAGCAGGCGCAAAGTTTGCCTCGCGTTATTCTCCCCGTCAGTGGAAGAGGGATGAGGCCCCTCCTTCAGTACCGTCGCCCGCGTGGCGCGACAACAAAAACAGCTGCGCTGCGGAAAGCACTTTTTCAAGCAGCGAGGGGTCAAAGCAACAGTCTTTCGTGAGTCGGGAGAGATTCCTTTCTCTCGCGAGAGGCGATCAATAAAAGAGGGGGAGCGCTCCGTGCGCCCTCGCATTGTTCCCAAGGTCGTGCCTTTGTCTGGAGGACCGGCTTTAAAAGCCTTCGGGTCACTCACTTCGGCAAACGACCCGCATCCAAAAACACAACAAAATAAAACAGACAAAACAAAAGGAACCCTGAACGTGCCCGTACGTGCAGCCGTGAGGAGACATCTGCTTTGTTAGGGTCCTACAAGCTCGCTGCAACACAAGCAGCTTATAAGCGAACGGCGCCTACCGTTAATCAGTGGTATCGGAGCACCCGTGTCAGGCTGCAATACCAGCTAGCCTTTTGTGGCACACGTGGCCCGGCCACACGGCTCCCAGAGCCTCGACTCCCGGAGTCCACAAAACAAGAGAAAACTCGGACCCAAATTGCAGCTTCCGTGCACACTCACTTCGGGCTGACACAACGGCGCGGGCTCTCTGGCCTCGCTTGGATGCAAACTCGGAAACCCTCGTTTCCATAAACAACAACGTCCCAACAAAAATGCGGAGACCACGTGTTAACTGGCAGCGATGTCCTGCCATATACACGATTGATGCAAACTCGGTGCTTAACAAATTAAAAACGCCGCAGGAATAAATAATTCGCCTCACTCTCAGGAAAGTTTGCCTCTGCTAGTAACTCGCTCCAATTAGTTAGGCCTGAAGTGTGTTGCCTACGCTCGGATCGTCCGACGCCAGAACAGGATGCTGCCGTGCCTCCTGCTCGTCTCCGCAAACAAGGCCTCACATTGGGGTGCCAGATGTGGGATTCTACATTTCACACATTAATTATTTCCCACCCCGCAGCCATCACCGCAAAGCAAACATGCCTTGCGAGCGCCGGCTGCGGACGGGTCCCTCCTTTGCGGAGACAAAGGCAGAGGGCGCAAGGGCAAAACATCAATGGCAGCATTTATTGCAAAGTGCGAATTAAATACACTGCATACAGACTGATCGTATGCCATAACGGTAACACTGTGAGCGAGGCATTAAACAACGCTAGAGATCGAGATGGTTCGACTCACCGGTGGCATACCAGAGCAGCGGAGCGCTGCAAGTGCGTGCGCGGTTGCAGTCTCGCAGCTCGTCCGGACGAGTCCCATTGTGGCACCTTCCCTAGGTCAGGACCAGCGCGCCGAAACGTCCGCTCGCTACCGGATCCCCAAGACAATAGAGCGTCCTCACGTCATTCGACAACCCACCACACCTCGCCTTTTGGTGGCGATAGTATCGAGGAAGAACTGGATCTCGGGTACGGCAGAGGGGAAAAGGGTCAACGTCTCTACCAGGGCGACAACAAACCATCCGGTCGCTTTCGCCCTCCCGTATGGTTCCCGTCGCGTGAGCGAGGCGGGTGTGCACGCCGGCCGCGATGGGAAGCTAGCCAGAAAGGGGTTCGCGTGAAAGTCGCGATCCTCACAAGTAATATGGAAAGATGGCGGAAAATCCTGAATCGCAAACAAGGAAGGGTATCTGAAAAGCGGTCCATCATTTCGAAGGCCGGGCCCTATGTTTGTTTAAGCGTGTTATCGTTTTACATTCAAATAACTTTAGCTCCGCGTGGATGTAATGCTAGTCTTCCGCCAGAAATGCGGGAGTGTTTGTCTGCTTGATACACCCCGATGATACACATTGTTTACCTGGTAAACAAATTTCTCGAACAACCAAAAATATCTTGAAACTGACCAAAAGTTCCATAATTTACATAATAGATGACAACACACCTCTTGATTATTTACGAACATACTGCGTACTTTGTGCTTTCTTTCAGTTCCAGCGACGTTTGCCACCTGAATGGGAAATGATCCACACAGTTTACATGTTCAACGCCGGTTCTGATTTCCCAAGCCTGATTCAGCGTGTGTGGGAGTGAGTGCAGCATTATGATAAAAGGGTTATTCTTGCAACCTTCGGTAAACCTTCTCAATGCACTAAATATTCTGATACATTAAAGGAAGCCTGTGTTGCAAAATGCTTTTTGAAAAACCACATAAGGTGTGGAGTAAACCCACCTAGTTTTTTGAAGGATTGTTACATTTATGCGGCAAAATAAAGTAATCGTAGGTTTTGAACAAGAAAAGTGGTCCTGGCACGTAGGTTTACATCCATTTCGAAAACTCTGGCTTCCATTACCAAAACTGAGACATGTCGATGTGAGAAATGGATTGTGCTATTTCAAGACTTTCATGACCGATTTGATGCAATAAAAATATTGAATACGTTTTAGATTTAGCGACCCCTATTTCTAAAGTATTCTGTTATCAAAAGTAAAAAAAAAATGACACACCCCAGGTCTCGTCCGGATAATGTTTGTCATTGTTCTTTTATTACCAACCTCCCTATGAAGCTATTCTTGTGTTCCCTGATTCCATCTAAAAGATATATATTAGTAAAGCGTTCCCAAAACGAAACCCGAACAAGGAAATTATTTTAATAAATATTTTAAATTTTATTTTAATTAAAATAATTATTTTAACAGCAAAACTATTGTCATGGTATTTATGGCACGTCATTGATATCGCATCTACGAGAGTTCTTTCACTACGGAAACCATAAACGTCAACAGATTTTTTAAAAATGACATGCAATTTTTATTTTCTTTCATAGTAAGTACCAAATGTGGAGTTTCTGAACTTTTGTGTGTTCAAGAGGAACAACCTGACAGATACCTCCCCAAAATTGAATGCACCAAATCATTCATATAAAGAAGGAACAACAATAGTCCTTTACACTGCCCTGGGTTACACAAGCATTAACACCTAGGAAATTAGAGAAACGACCTTTTATACCAGCATGCTGCTTTCTGTATGTTAAATAAGGTCTAATTCAGTTTAAAATACAATCAGGAAGGCCAATGAGTACAAGTTTATGAGTTCAACTGAGTTCAAGTTCAAGTTCAACTGAGTTCAAGTTCAAGTTCAACTTTGGCAGAGGCCTTATATTATTCTAGCATAGGCAGCTCAAGATCTCTAGAGTCATCCAAAACTGCCGAGAAGTGACGATATGTATTCACCAATTGCGTTACACAAGGTATTTTTTTCGTAACTCTTGTGATAGGACAACAAGCTACCATTAGCAGGACTTTTATCTCTAAATCATGAAATTTTTTTTCAGACATTTTGCAACAGCTAGATACAATAGAAATTGGTCTGTACTTTGACATTGCAAGTTTATCTCCAATTTTAAACAGTGGTTTCCTCTACAAGCCAAAAAATAGCACGGAACTTCATCCGATATCAGGTAGATCTGAAATATTTTAGTTCGGAATACTGACAGCCGCTCAGTATACCATTTCAAAAATCAATTGCGGCGGTCATGGGTGCCATGACTCCTTCAAAGTTTTGTAACATTGCCGGGATTCCGAGATCCAATATAACAGGCGTATTTCAATAATGTGTTAGGTGCTTTTGAGTCAAGCCTCCATGTGAACTTACTGATTTTAAGTAATAGTTGCATGCTTGAGCATTGTTTTGTTATCACTTACAATTTCACAATTTACAGCTTTTTGTTGCAAGAGACTTTTCTTAACGCAATAATTGCAAGACACTTCGAGAAGTCGTTTTTACTGTACACAGGCAGATTTACTTTAACATAGCGTCTTGGATGACTTAAAGTTACATACCCGGGACTACCTGAGCCTTGTATGTTGCTCACTTCATCAACTGTTTTTTACAAGATCTTTTATGGCACGCTTGGTGTAAATAAGAGCTGGGGTAGTTTAATTGTAGGAATACTTGCCTCTAACCTTTCTTAGGGGCATAAAATGCTCAATGCAGTATTTTTTGTATCCATGAAATGCGACCCTAAGATAGGCACGTCATTGTTCCTTTGGGTATCAAATGGCAACTGTAGATAATAATACACACATCATGGGCGGGATCAATATTTTTGACAACTTTGACCGGATAATCTTCAACACTCTGAAGGCACATAAATAACCAAGAAAGAGATAAAATCCGGTTTTCAGAAATACCTGGATCTACCTTAAATATGCCGCGGGAAAACACGCCGCTAAAAAAACAATTCTAAAATGGCATTAAGACAGTAAGGTTCACAACTAGCTCAATGGCTAAGGCCTCGTGCTGGTGAGATTAAGGATGCGGGTTCGTTTCCCGGTCACGGCGCCCGCTTTCGTGATGGAGGCGAAAAGCGAAATGCCCATGCGTTCGAGATTGTACGCATGTTAGACTCCCATGTGGCCAAAGTTAATCCGGAGCCCTCCACTACGGTACACCTCATCACCTGTGTAGCGTCGGCGCGTTAACCCTGGTACATACCATAATGTCGAAGGTACTATCAAAAAGGCACTCTCTTTATAAGTACGCCGATTCTATTCAGAAATTCGAAGAATACTTTCACTCACTAGAATTACCAAGCGGCCGCGGTGGGCAAAAGGCAATCATAGAATTCGCCGAGAAACAAGTCAGTTGCATTAAAGGGACCCAAAAAAGCTTTGTGAACGTGGCAATAAAATACATTCACGTAGCAGCACTCATAACGGGGGATTTTTGAGCCAACTGCGAGCCCCTACGTTGTGCGCATAATTTGTAAACAATTTTTGAAGATCGCCTTTCTCAGCCGATGAGCGCGACGCCGCAGCGAGCCGACCGCGTCTGACGCAACGGCGGTCGCGACTGACGCAACGGCTATCGCGGCTGACGCAAGAGCGAGGCGCCCCCCTGATTCGCCCGATCGTCGGCCGCCAACAACGTCAGTGTCATCGGCTTCTGGCAGCTTTTCCTTCTTCCTGCGCGATGCGGAGTTGGTGAAGAGTTCCGGATTTCTGCAGCGACGCTCCTATACGAACGCTCCGCATCCTCTGTGTCTGGATAAAGATGAGTTATTCGTGCCACGTCATTGTCTGCAAAGCGAGTGACTGGAGTGGTGTCAAAATAAGGCACTCTCTGACGCAGGATACGTAATTGCGAGCTGTTTGGCTGGAGCGCACCGGCCTCTTCGAGTCGGGGCGCCCAGAAGTGCTCGAATTTGTGGCAGGCATTTCCCGCCGGAAGCGTACCTCTACAACTTGGAGGTTGTGCAGAGGAGCGCCGTGGGCATGAAACATCTTCATTTGAAGAAGAATAAAGTGCCGACTTTGTTAATTCCCAAAACACGGTGAGTCGGTCTCATTAACGGGTGTTACACTGGTTATGTACACACGCCCAATTTTTTACCAATATCGCGAGAGCGTCAACCGTTCCGTCGATCAGCGCCGTTAATGGTTGGTACTGTTAACTGCTGGTTGGAGGGCAGTGTGATAAGCTAAAAAAATTCCCGCGCCTTCCCGCGAGGGGAACACGAGTAAATGCAGAGCATTGGGGCCTCAGTACTGGTTGAAGGCAGTGTTGCTTCCATCGCTTCTTCCGTGATGCTGGAGTAGCAGACACGAGTAAACGTGGGAGCGAGCGTCAACCAAGGAAGGAAGGAGCAACGCAGTGACTGAAGCACGAGCGACTGCTAGCGGCTTTATATTTGCAGCGCGCGCAGTAGAGGGAGAGTGGTACGGGGGGGGGGGGAGAGCGCGCATGCGCAAGCAGCGCGCGCTCTTCTACGCCCCACCGCGCTGCTATCACGCACCTGTTACGCCGATACACGGCCGGACTGGAGGAGCGGCGAGCAGGCACTTTCATATGAAAGTGCGCGCCCGCCGCTCCTCCAGCCCGGCCGTGGCCGAGACCGCGACGGAGCGTTCCGGGGGTGACGAGCGAACGGGCTGACTACGACGCATGCGCGCACCTGCTGCGGACGCGGAGCAGTGGACGCCGTCCGACGCAGGAAGAGGCAAGGCTAAGAAATGCTCTGCATTTAAAAAAATCGGGGCGGCCGTCTGCTCTTGCAGCAGTTTAGCGGCTACTCTCGCCGGTTTTCTCGTATCACTCCATCATACGGCGCTGATCGACCGAACGGTCGACGCTCCCGTGATATTGGTAAAAAATTAGGAGGGTATACAGCACCCTTTACATGGAAACGATATCAAGTTCGGCCTCGCTCCTTGCGTGGTCTTGACGGTGAACGTACATGTACAGCGCCCAGCCTCGTATGTGCAGTAGCTTTGGTCCTGCCGGAATCGGAAGAGCAGCCCGTGATATTGCAGAACAACCGCATTTTACGCTGAATTCGGGAAGGGGAGTGCGTAAGCTCCTTTAAAAGACTTCGCCAAGTTAACTGGTATATATTGTATCAGTTGAGTTCGCGGAAGACGTCTGTAAGGCATGTAAAGCAATCATACGAAATGTATTTTTGAAACGGGAATGCTGTTTTCGCTCATCTCGAAAGATGTAAAACCGGCAGTGGAACACAAATCAGAAATGGGGGGGGGGGGGTACGTCGCACGTACTGCAGATTGAGATTGCTCGATGTTGATCACGCTTGCAATTTCCACAATGCATCAGCCAAGGAGGGACTCTCAGAACACGCAGCTAACACCATGATTAAAGCTTCATATCATGGTAAATACCACAGCGTCCAAAATACCAGTGACTGACTTCAAAGTTACCTGACATTTTCTACAAGCTTCATATATTTAAACGGAGTAAAACTTCAACCGTGCGAACGCCACTCGCAGTTTTTTAGAGGGTAGAGTTTATGGACACAGACTCCAAAGAAACAGCCCAATGCTAGCTAAAATTACAGGTTACTATTACTCCAGGCCTTGCTTGAAAGATGTAGATGGACAAAAACTATTTGACACAGCACAATGGATCTCAACGACTGTACACAACAAAAAAAGTTTCCTTATTTCAGATGAGGCAATTTGTGACTGACTCTATGTAAAAAACCAGCGTGCGTCTGGTATCATCGCAAGCAGTTGCAATCTGGAAGTTCATGTCGTACGTCGATGAATACATGTCAATAAGTGAAGGAGAATTTTACAGTTGTTCCTAGACTTTCTCACAACCACTTCAAAATTTCTTTCTTTCAAAACACAGTTGGCTCACCAGCAGAGTCAAAGGCCAGCTGATGTGACGACGCAGGCCTCTACCTATCCGGTAAGAACAACATTTGATGCATGTAACTTGAGTGTGCTTTGAGAAGAACCTCCACTCAGTCACTTGTGTGTTACTCAAAACGCAGGTACCTCACCAGGAGAATCAAGGGCCAGCTGTTGGGATGACTCGTGCCTTTACCTTTCAGGTAAGAAGTATGCGGTCTTGGAACAGTTGCATGAATGGTGTATGTAGTTAGGAAAAAAACAATATTATCGATGTTGTGTTACTCATTAAAATACCACTTTTGTTTTATATTGCTACGCAGGCTCAGGTGCTGGTGATGCAAGTGCCTTGAGCAAGTGCGAGTGCCGCTGCAATCGGCCCGGCCGCTATCCTTACTGCTTTCAATGATTTGTACCCCCGATCGTACCCTGCTCTTAATATTTACTTAAAATTACCCAATATAGCATTTCATTATCTTCGACTCCCACGCTTCTGAAGTGTGCGCTGCTAAATGGAGGAGAGTGTTCGGGGTGTGTACTAACTGCCCAGTGCCTTGTCAATCCGAGGGGAGCTCACATATCCCCAATTTTTTTTTGTAGGGACCATTGCGGACATTGCGGACATGCACATGCTTTGCTGAGGAGGGCGGTGTGGGCACCCAGACAACACCAGAGGATCGATCCATCAGTAAGCTAAAAAGCATAAGAAGCCTTATGGCAAAAAATGTCTTATGGTGACGAAGAACTTCCACTTTGCATTACACAACAATACCAGCCCCCATTAGTGCCTGTTATAGAATTTAAGAAGTAGCATCATGACATTCCAGAGATATTTTCTGGTGTGAACAAGCTTGAAGACACAAAGGAAGGAACAGCGCACATTTCAACGAAAGACAGGCAGAAACACACACCACAAGCATTGACTATTAACCGATCACTTTATTAGAAGTTCTGGAAAATAAATAGCACACTTACTGAGAAAGATGCAGCAAGCGCGTACAGAAGATAAAGGAGAGGGTTGTCTAACCTGTCAAACCATTATGATATCACCATATTTGACAATGGTTTGACAGGTTAGGCAACCTTCTCCTCATTCTTCTGTATGCGCTTGTTGCATCTTTCCCAGTAAATGTGTTATTTATTATCCGCAACTTCTAACAAAGTGATCGGTTGATAGTCAGCACTTGTGGTGTGTGTTTCTTCCTGTTCTTCCTTTTTGTCTGACCACCAACCAGCCCAACATGGCACCCTTTCCAAGACACAAAATATTCACAGCTGAATGCAAGTGTTTTTGATGAGTTTGGTGACGCAATCTAATTCACCCCTTGTAGTAATGCTCAACTGCTGAATATCTAAGGGGGAATTTTGCAGCCAAACAGGCCAACACCACCTTGCGGCTTCTCGTGTCGGCCAAGACACAAACTGATGCCCCTTTTGTGATGGCAGTTTCTGGAGAAGCTGAGCCCGATTTTGAACCTGCCAGAACTCCACGAGTGGCTGCAGCAGTGTCGGTCTCCCCTCTGCTGGCGAACTTCAGGCCAGCCTGTTGTTCATCACCTCGATTAGTAGATGAGGCGACGCAAGGTACAGAGGACAAGACATGTCGGGTGACACTACGTTGGAATCTGAAGGCGATGAGATGTGCCAAACAGATGACCCAAGATACGACCCATCGAACTTCTCCTTAAATGCCGACTTTCCCTTGGGGGCCACGTTCAGCAGGTATACAAGATTATGCTTTTATGGCTACTAACAGCGACCAAAATGAAGGGCCGAACAAAGAAGCAACATGCTGATTCACAACCAAAACTATTGAACAGTACAATTGAATTTATACTACGAGAAAACAAACTGTGCGTGGCAAGCAACTGCAAGCCAGCAGGAGCAGGACCTTATGTTTCATCTCACTATTCATGTTTTGTTTGCTAAGCACACTCGATGGGCAGTTTACGCACATTGTTTCCTAAATACGGAATGCGTGAACCACCTCAGGCGTTGTCCTGTCTCTGAGTGAAAACAGCACTTCAGTTTTGTTAAGATTAGGATTGCCGCAACAGTTGTAACACTGCAGTGAAAAATGTTCCCGCATGCTTTCCCTAGGCTCCTCCTGTGCTTTATAATGCCCACATTGAAACAACAGCTGATCTGGCCCACATACTGACCGCTGCACAGCAATGGAGCACTGTAAACAACACTTGTTCTGCACTGCAAAAATCATACTTTGTGGCTTACGTCGCAGCCCTGACACCTGCTTTCTGCTGGCATCTTTCCTTTACACAGCCCAACAGAGAACACAGCTTAATGGGCACTTTAGGCACCACGTGAATGCTTTATTGTTTCCCCACACTCTTTAGTCTGTGCAACATTCCAGGCACATATGGGACAACAGCTTGGTTTTTTCTTTCTCTATTGGTTCTTGTGGTGGCTGCTTGCCACACATGGCAGCTCGACTTGTGTTCAAGGTGGTTCTATTCGATGTTGTCTGCAATATCTTTTTGTTGTAAGTCATTGCTGGTCCTGGTGTTTTCTTTTTCAACCCGCATCTATGCAGTGCTTTTTGTAGCCATGAACCAGTCCAAAATCAACCAGTTGTCCATTATGATAGTGGTTTAACTAGCATTCTGACTGTGGGCTGGTAGTAACAAAAATATGTTATAAAAAGATCATGCTTTTTTTATGAATGCCGAAATGCACTTGGCACAGAAATTGCTGCTTCGCCACAATTCCAAATTTACGTCTTTTGTGATGTCACTTGCACCCTTGAATACACAGTTCAAGGGTTCCTTCTGTTAGAGCACATTTTAGTTGCACAGTACCAGTTTCCATGGTTACAGGGCAGCTAAGGCAATGCAAAAAAATAAAGTAGCGTTTTGCGTATTTTAGCATTTGCAGCAAAAATGAGAGTAGTGCGTGTGAGATTGAAAGGCACTAAATTTGGTGTGCATTTTCATGCAACTGCCACCGCCCCAGGAGCCCCCCGTGCACGCGGAACGGAAATTTCTGGTTTTCGAAAGGTGCCTGGAGAAGCTTCTTGAACACTGCCTTGCCCTCTGCGAGAGCTGCACATTCTGCCGGAGTTGCACACACAAGTTCACCGTAACTAGCACGCAGCTGGAGGTCGTGAGCCTGTGCTCTGTGGCCCAACGGACAACCTGGGACAGCCAGCCAAATGTAGGTGGCAACCCCTCCAGAAACCTCCTTCTGGCGTCGGGTATCTTCTTGTCGGGCTGCTTCACAGCCCCAGTGCTCCGCTTGCTGGCATCCGTCAACATGCAGATTTTCATGGAGAGGACTTTCTACAACTACCAGCGAGCATACTTGGTGCCTGCCGTGAATGAAGTGTGGCACTATTGAAACTTGTCTATCTCACGCTTTTGTGTCTGGTGACATTACTTTAAACCAGCTTTGGGGCGAAACCCTGCGCTATGTGGGAGAAATACAAAACACACTAAACCCTCTTAATTCCAACTTTTGGTTAATTTTAACAAGGCATCTGGTCCCATACAAAGTGTGCATTTTTCTATGGCTGAAAACTCTCATTTATTTCGTCAGATTCAGCCACAATTAATTATTTGAGCTTCCCGCGGTTCAGCTAATATAGATTCGAAGGAGAAATCAAAGGCACACCTACAAAAATAGAACGGGATGCTATCAAGGTTGTGTACTTCTCGGAGGCCCAAAAAAATGCATGGCACTGGTTCAAAACCAAGTGAAAGGCAGAATGCCAATCCCTGTAGCGTTCAGCATAGTGGGAAACCATGGATTTCATTTTTTTATTTTGTTTCGAACACACGTGTCATTCTTTACATCGCCACCTGCGCAAAGTAAACGACAGTCACTCTAATTTAAAAAAAAACAAAAGTTGGGTTAGGTAAAAGCATTTTTCAGCTGTTAGAACAGTATTTGCGATAATGTGGACACTGAGTTATTTAGAAAATTCTCGCCACTGCCATGTATATTCAAAATAAGAGTTTTACTGCATCTGCATATCTTTTTGGGCCAGTTGCTCGATCCCTTGCTCATGACACGGACAGTGGGTGCAGCATGGGTGTCAGCAGGATTTTATCTAGTGGCGGCAAACCCATTTTATTGAGGGATAAGAGGGAGGGGGCAAGGAGGTGGGGCATTCTGTTCTAGGGTGGCGTGGGGGGGAGTGCGTTTTTTGCAGCTTCTGCCGATGCCCATGGATGGCGGTAATTGTAGCTTCTGTCTGCATAAAAGCTAACTATTGCAGAACAATATCATCTCTGCTAGTCACAGGCACAGACCTGTGTGTGTGGTTCCCTTGAATGAATGTTTTAAGTGCGAATGCACTTCTTAAGCGACCCTGAATCACGCGTCCACCGCCGTCCGTCCGTCCGCACCACATACCCACTTAGGGCGATTGGCCAAGAAGAGTTTTTAAGTGCGAAAGCGCCGCACCACATACCCACTTAGGGCGATTGGCCAAGAAGAGTTCCTTCGCATCACCCGTGCATACGCACTTCCCCATGCTCCCCTTCGGGGAAATGCGGGTGAATTTTTCCAAGAGCACGTGTCCAGGCTCATAGGTGACCTGGCAGGGACTGAGGTATAGCTGGCAGGTGATGGCCGCTGTGACTCTCCCGGCTTCAGTGCAACGTACATGACGTACAGTGTGCTGACCACAGAGGTTGGCCGCATCATTCTCAGTGAGCAAATTCGGGTTGGTGAGGTAGGCCCTCCTCATACGCGCGGGAAAAGGTAACCTTAAACTAGGTTGCTTTTTTCCTTTAGTCGAGCGCTGTACCCACCAGTGTCTCCATGGAAAATGAGGGACTAAAAAGGTGTCTTGAGAAGCTTGATGCCAGTAGAGTGATGGTGCAGTCCCTGACCACAGGTAACTTGCACAGTCCCTCTTGTGTTACAGCAGTGTGCAATGATAAATAAAAAAAAAAACATGGAAGACTAGTGCCAGTTTCATTGTGACCCGTGCGACTAAAAACCTTGGTACACCACATCGGACCAATGCATACAAACGAAATAAAAAAGGTAATAACAGATGCTGGATAAGTTTGCAACTTAGTTGGTTACAACAGGATGCAGAATCAAGAGTGCCAGGGTACTAAAAACATGCCTATGAATATACAAGTAAAAACAGCAGCAGCCTATCTATACCGAAGTCACCGAGAGAACTCCAACAACTAACCACTCCAGTTTGGTTGTATTCTAGAAGCACAAAAGCCACATTAGATTTGCAGGTGTCTTTAGGTGGTTCTAGATGGCTCACACATTTATATAGCAACTTGTTTCATCTACAGCAGCATACTTGTACCACTTATTCTCGGTATTTTATAAATAGGTCTAAGTTCAAATGAAGCCTTACAAGGTTTTTGTAGCTCCCTTTAGAGGGGCACATATACCGAGTTTTGAATGATGATGATGATGATGGTTAGAGTTTTTTGGCGCAAGGCCAGCTGGGGCAAAGAGCGCCAAACAAAAGTATCTAAAATAAAATAGTGGCTACTAAAGCCAAAAGAACAATAAAATCAATTAACGGCAATTGTGATGGCTGGTGTATAGGGCCAGATATGATTATGCGTGATAGAAGATGAGGTTTAAAAACTTCACGTCTGACAAGTACTCAAACACACGTTTCATGGAAAACATGGCATCGTCACCTAGAAACAGCGATGGATGTAGTGGGATATGTTGTCTGTAGAGTTCTCTGAAGTGTTTGTGACGTGTTGTGTGAAGTGCCTTGCATGTGATTAGTATGTGCACTACGGATAGGGCCTCTCCGCACCTGCTGCACTGGGGTCTAGAAGATCCCGTCAGCAGATACGAGTGCGTCGCATGGGTGTGCCCTATCCGCAGCCTACCCAAGGCGACTTCCGTGTGTCTGTTGTGTGAGTCAGATGTGTACCGTCCCAAGTGTGCTTTATTACATGTAGTTTGTTGTCTGTCTGTTCATTCCAGTGTAATTGCCATGTTCTGCGCAGGTGTTGTCTTATGTGTGGCTTGAGGTCTGTGTAGGGTACCGTTGTAATGTCCACAGTGTCCCTGAGTGCAGCAGCACCGGCCCTCTCGTCTGCCAACTCGTTCCCAGAAATCCCTGCGTGTCCTGGGACCCAGCAGAGGACCAGCTCATGCTTTTGTGCATACACGGACATGATAGTGCAGAATACAAGATTAACTATGTGGTTTCTGGGGGGGCTTGTGCGATGAAAGTGCGCGAACAACACTCAAAGAATCTGTATATATGATGGAATTGGGAATGTGATTTTCAAGGATGTGTCGTACAATCAGTAAAATTCCATACGCTTCTGCTGAAAAAATTGATGTGTGCATGCTCATGGTTCTTGCTGAATTGAAATTAGGACCATGAGCAGCGCACGACACCATACTGGAGGTTTAGAAGCGTCACTATAAAATTCTGCACATGTGTATTTAAACTGCAAAGACAGAAAGTGCTGCAGTATTGCAGCTCGTGGTACACGTTTTTTGTCAAGTCTCATAAAAGAAAGGTCGCACGACACATGGCGAACTTGCCAAGGCGGTAAACTGTTACAAAAGGATGACCTGTACACATCTAAAAACGAAGCACTGAGATCCGAGGCTCGCTCTCTCACTCTAAGTGAAAAGGGCAGAGGAATGGATGGGCGATTTGCAAAGAGCAGAGATGTTGATGTATCGTTAAAGACAGGATAAAAAGGATGATTATTCAGTGATGAAATTTTAAAAGCATATAGCAAGTCCATGTACGTTCGTTGGTTCTCAAGGCTCCACTTATCACACTCGACATACAAACTCTCGACAGGGCTAGTGCGAAAAGCACCCGAGGCGAGACGAAGCCCCAAGTGTAGCACTGGGTCAAGCATTCGCAATGCTGTTTTAGTCGCCGACCCATATACCACACTGCCATAGTCTAAACGAGACCCAACCAAAGCAGTATAGAGCCGTAGTAGGAGTTCTTTGTCGGAACCATAAGATTGATGGGAGAGAACCTTAAGTATATTCATTGTTTTCAGACATTTATGTTTAAGTTCCTTGATGTGTGGAATGAATGTGAGTTTCTGGTCAAACACAACACCTAAGAACTTGTGCTCCTTGTTCACAGGAAGCGACACGCCATTAAGAGTAATGTCTGGGTCCATATGGACCCCGCGCTTCCTGGAGAACACAACGCAGGAGCTTTTTACAGGATTTAATTTAAAACCATTCTTGTCTGCCCAGCCAGCAAGCTTCTTGACACCAAGCTGGACTTGACGTTCGCAGATTGACAGATTGCATGATTTATAGGATATCTGCACGTCATCTACATACATGGAATAAGAGATTGTAGGTGGCAGTGCCTTACCAAGAGAGTTCATTTTATTATGAAGAGAGTGCAGCTCAACACGCCACCCTGTGGCACGCCATTTTCTTGCACGTAAACGTTTGAGAGGGCACAACCAACTCTTACTCGAAACGTTCTGTCTGACAAGTAACTAACAAGAGTGTTAAACATGTTACCCGATACACCGAATGACTTGAGGTCCCTAAGGATCCCATAACGCCAAGCGGTGTCGTATGCCTTTTCAAGGTCGAAAAAGACAGTTAAACAATACTGCTTATGCGCGAAGGCATTCTTGATATACGATTCAAGAGCTACCAGTTGATCGTTCGTCGATCGCCCCACCCTAAAGCCTGCCTGGCAGCTCTCGAGAAGACCGTTGTACTCGAGGAAGTACACGAGCCTGCGATTTACCATCTTCTCGAAGAGCTTGCACAGGCAGCTCGTCAGGGCTATAGGACGGTAGCTTGAGGGGGACGACGGGTCCTTTCCCTCCTTCAGGAAAGCTACAACTATAGCCTCCTTCCAAGAGTTTGGAATGTGCCCCGAAAGCCAAATCTTGTTATAGAGGTGTAAGAGTGTTAGAAGAGTGTCTGCGTGCAGGTGTTGTATCATTGTGTATGTGATGTTGTCTGGGCCTGGAGCTGAGGGTTTACACGTGCTTAGAGCAGCCCTCAGCTCATGTAGTGAAAACAGGGAGTTGCAGGAAGTCTGTGATTTGTTGTTGTCGTGTAGGGACTTCTTTTCACAAGAGGCTTTATACTTCAGGAAAGTGTTTGTGTAGTGTGCTGAACTGGACACGTGTTGGAAGTGTTGTGCGAGTGTGTCAGCCTGGTTTTCCAGTGTGTCCCCTGTAGTGCTGACCAGAGGCAGGCTGTGTGTTTGTTGTCCCTTGAGTTTGCGTATTCGTGTCCATACTTTCCTTGTGTCTGTGTAGGAGTTTATTGATGTTATGAATGTACGCCAACTCTCTCGTTTTGCCTCACGGCGCACACGTTTTCCTAACGCCTTGGCCCGTTTGAACAAGAGGAGGTTCCCCGACGTGGGGTACCGACGAAGGACACCCCACGCCTTGTACTGGGCCTCTCGCGCCCGCCTACAGTCCTCATTCCACCACGGCCTCCGCTGGTTGCGCGGGGCACCAGAGGCGTGGGGAATGGACCTTTCGGCGGCGTCGAGGATGTGCGCCGTGAGCAGTTGGGTAGATTCTTCAACGTGTAGGTGTCCTATGGATGTGTGGTGTAGTTTGGATGTCTCTGTAAATGTATTCCAGTTAGCTCGTGTTTCATTGAACCTATTATGGGAAGATGGACTGCATGGGCCTTTACCTATGTATGTAAGTGAGGTGGGGAAGTGGTCACTACCGTATGGGTCAGTTCCCACACCCCACTCGAGGAGAGGAAAGAGAACTGCGGAGCCAATAGCCAAGTCAAGACATGAGTATGTGTTGTGTCCTATGTTATGATATGTAGGCTGTTTACTGTTGAAAAGGCATGCTCCAGAGGATGTAAGAAACCTCTCTATCAGGCGACCCCGGGCATCCGTACGAGAAGAGCCCCAAGGAGCGTTGTGAGCATTAAGGTGGCATGTCAGGATGTATGGTTCGGGCAGCTGGTCAACCAGCGCCTCGAAGTCAGAGCTTAAAAGTGAAACATCAGGAGGAATGTATATGGAGCATACCGTTATCAACCTATTAAATATTATTAAGCGTATTGCTACAGCCTCAAGAACGGTGTTCAAGGTGACAGGGTGGCACGCTAAGGATTTGCGGGCGATTATGGCCACACCGCCAGAACAGTGTGTGCTGCCAACCCTGTCCTTTCTGTATACCAGGTAACTATTCAAGAAATTTGTGTGCTTGGAATTCAAATGCGTTTCCTGAACACACATTACACTTGGCTGATTAGCATGCAGTAGTTCGTATACATCGTCAAGATTTTTAAGAAGGCCTCTACAGTTCCATTGAATTATGTTTTCTCTTCCCATTATTTAGTGTGAGAGCTACTGGAGTGTGTGTGTGTTTGTTTATGTGTCGTCTTTCGGGGCTGTGACTCTCGCCTTTTTTGGCTTGTCGGGAGGCTTTGGCGTCGGGACGCGTTCCTTGCGCTGCGTTGCAAGCAGGAACGGCCCGACATCCATGTCGTCGTCGGATGTCCGAGGGGTACCCGACGGACCGGGCCCCCCGGACTTGGCCCCCCCTCGGGAGCCCTTCGTTTGAGCCGCCACCGCAGAGGGCGTCCGGGGCGCCAGAGGTGGCACGGGCGGTGCGGTGGCGGTGGGAACCGGTGCGGGGCCCGTGGTGTCCATCACCTCGGTACCCTCCAACGCACTGGAGGATGGGGAGACAGAGGCGGGAGCGGCACCGGTCCCGACGGAAGAGGTTGCCACCACAACCGCTGCTGCCTCAGCAAGCGGCGTGATGGCGGGTTGGGCTGCCAGAGGCAACCCAGGGGGGGGGCGGGGGAGGGACCAGGTCAGACTCGCTGAACTGGGTCCCTGTGGAAACGAGACGCCGCTCCGCCCCCCGGCGAGCTGCGTCGGCGTACCTCCCCAGGGGGAAAGAGGCGAATCTCTTTCGCGCCTCCGGGAAGGTAAGGTTCTCAGTGACTTTCACCTTGATGATCTCCTTCTCCTGTTTGAATTTCTCGCATGTTCTAGAGTAGGCCCCGTGGGGCCCCTGGCAGTTAGCACACATGAGGGTTTGCGATGGGCAGTTGTCTGATGGATGATCGTGTTGTGCGCACTTGGCGCATGTTAGTCGACCACGGCAGGCGGTAGTGCCATGCCCAAACCGCTGGCATTTAAAACACCGGCGGGGGTTGGGGATGTATGGCCTGACGGGGCAATGAATGAAACCTGCATTTACTGATTCAGGAACTGTGGAATGGTCAAAAGTCAATATTACATGTTTTGTTAGGATTTCCTTGTTATCTCTACGAATCATGATACGCCTCACTGCTGTCACACCTTGGTCCTTAAGGCCTTCCAACAGATCGGTGTCAGTTTCATTCATGAGATCTGACTCAGAGATCACACCCTGGGAGCTATTAAGGCTGCGGTGGGGTGTGACCCTGATGTCGAGATCTGCGATGCGAGTTTGAGTCAAGAGATTTGTAGCTTGTTGCTTGTTATTCACTTCTACAAGAACTTCTCCTGTCCTGAGTTTTTTGGCTTTGTAGGACTGACCAACAATGCCCTCAAGAAATTTGGAGATCAGGAAGACAGACTTTGTGGCAAGGGGGTTCGACGCATCAACAGATTCGATTACCAAAAACCTAGCATAGTTGTCCGGCTTTGGGAATCTCGTCGTTGGCAACGGGGGAAAGGATACTTCGGTGCGGCCCCTTTTAGGGGGCCGATCTTTGGATTTGGAAAATTTGGAAGCCATATATCATAGTATAAAAGCAGGGAGACGGGGGTACTTTCTTCTTTGACCTTACCCTGGTAGCCAAAGAGGTCCCGGAGCTCCCTGCCTGGTGAACAGACAGGGAGCCCATCCGCCGGAGCTTGACCTGGGCTCCGACGGCCACCGTTCGTGGTTTCTAACCCTCCACCTATAAACACATTGCCACGGTTGGATCCAGCGTATGTTTGGGGGCTCGGGGTCCGCGGTATCGCCAGTACCGTCACCAAGATTGCTCAAGGTGCCCCGTGCGGGGGAGTTTTGAATGGTGCATGTGTTTAGTGAGCATGGTGAAGCTGGTCACCATCAGCATTCTGGGTACTAATTACAGAGGCAGCAGTGCAGAGAAGTTGCCTGGAGGCAGGAAACGGCAATCTGTTTGATGAAGTCTATGATATGTGTTTAAGGGATAAGTAGTGTACTCTTCACAAGGACTAAATGCACATTCCACTTGCGACTTGGGCACTTCACGCAACGCGTGTCACCAGATGAGGCGGTGATCACACTTACGGGGAGTGATGATGCAACTACATTTAGCGGACCTGTTACCCGACCTGTATGACTTCGTCAATGCTTTCGTCATTTGCACTCACAAGAAAAAGATGTTACACTAGGGCGACAAGAGGTGGTCAAAATTACTCTAGAACACATTCAACTAACCTGGAAAATTTCAAAATCGTTGAATATTTGCTCAGTCATTCACTCGTCTTGTGCCTTCTCCAACAACCAAACGGCACCAAAACTAGTGCTATCTGACCGTTAACGATGACTAATAAGTAGTGCGCTAAAAGGCTGTAGAAAGCTTAATTAACTTTACTGGCCCCGAGTGTAAAACTGTTCATGTGGCTCACTTTTTTCCTCAGACAGTCGCCCTGGCATCAGGTGGTACTACAGGTTAAAGAGGCCTGGTATGGCACACTACTTCGTCACCTGGCATATCGCCAAGGGTAATTGTCCTGAACTTTATCAGCTAAGAGCAACTGTAAATGTCACAAGCATAGCCTGACGAAGCTTCTGTGTATGCATATCCCACGCGAAAAGAACAAGCTCCGTGTTGCCAGCAAAAAGCACGCGGTGGTGGAGTGCTGCGTCCAACCCATAGGGAACGATCTATACTCGGTGGCTGCAATGGGCCAAGGTGACAGCGAGCTCATCCTAAGCATGTGGAGGAGCATCCTGAATCTGGTGTGTGATATGCACACTGACCCCGACGGGCCCTTTGCTGAATGCCTGCACGAGCCCCTTGAGGACAGACAGTGGATCAAACCATGTAAGTTATCCAGCAAAAATTTGCCCCTTACGGGTTATGCTTGTGGCATGTGCTGCGGAAGCACAAGGGTGTGCACAAAATGGCTGTGTTGCCAAAGGGCGCTTACATGCTATTCCTCGGGAATTGGCTTGGCAATGTACCAGCTCTGCTTTCTATCTTTCCTGTGACTGCAGATACCACAAAAAAGCAAAATAAACGAAGTGCTTACATGCCACGTCTTTAGTATTGTAAGGACACGAGCCTAACAGCGCCACGTTTCTTCCATCTTCTGCACTGTTCTCCCACTTGCGGAATATTTTGCAAGGCTACTGATGCACAGCAGGCTTTCTAATGGATGAAACACACATGTAGTAAGCATTGAATTTATATAAAAAAACAGGAACCAATTATTTTTTAAACTGATTGGTGTTTGTTTACATTGCATGCCTCTTCAATATACCTCCGTTTTATAGGTATATATAGCTAATATAGCTTCGACGCTATATGCGGCTGCCTCCAAAAGGAACACCTCTCTGGATTGCAGCTCAGTGGCTATATTATTTGGTCCACCATGTTCCATCTTGCAAGCAGTGACTAGGGGCGAGGCATTCCTACACTTTCATCTGCCATGGAATGTATAAGGAAGGAGTTTGCAGCACACTGGCAATGTCAGTACATGCTAAATAATGGCCAGTGCACGCAATGCTACAGTACGGGATCCTAAGCCTTGTTTTGGTGTCTCCTCTCTAGCGTCTTGAGCTTTTGCTGCTCTGAAAGGCATCATGGAGAGCCCTTCTCTGCTGCGACTTAACGCAGATAGAACCCGCAGCCCAACATTCTCCCTACAATCGTTCTTAATCGTGGTTATCCACTTTTCCCCAAAATAGAATGTTTTCACTGAAGGTGTGATGAAAGCCAGGTGAGTAATATAATTATTGAAAAGTAACACGAGCTCAGCTAAGGGCTTTGCTAACACTTTCAGCAGGACTCGGCTCGCTGTGCTCCACTTTAACAACTAGAATGCGTCCCGGGAGCAGGCAGAGACAGAGGACGGGATTCATAAGTACAAGATCAAGCGATCCAAGTCGAAGAAGGGGCACTATACCGCCTGTCTAGTCAAGGAGGACAGGAGCTACAGTAAGTGCAAGTAAAATGCTTTACTGAAGGAGCTTGCACTTCAAGTTGTAAAAAAATCACCACTGGGCCCATAGATAGTCCGTTTTTTATTTGCTAGCCAACAATATCACCAAGGAACAAACGGACCGTAGCACGTTCACTGTTAGGACCACTTGTCTGTTATGGCACATCAACAAAACTAACTAGCAATTGCCACAGCTTGTGGTTGGTTGTTCAGTAGTGTTAACAGACTCACCATAACATTGATGAAAACAACCTCCGTGATGGAGGTTGTTTGTGGATAATTTACCTGAAAGCTTTTTCAAAAGCGTACAGCATTGCAAGTGCACTTTACAGCACCGAATATTGCGCATGAACTTATGAAGGCGAGAAGGAGTAAGCCAGCGAGAAAAATGTTGAGTCAATCCAGGCAGCTTCATTGCTAATAAGCACAGTTCAATTATGCGGCCATTGTCATCCTTGCGTATTTCGGCTGCCTTTAACTCAGATTTTTTTCCTGGCCTTCAAAATGGTTGGTTTAGAATTGGGGCCAGCCTAGATTTGAGTAAATACGACGGTAAATATTAAGACGCTGAATTCCTGGAAAAATGCCTGTCGTGCACTGTTTGTTCACAGGATATGTGGCCGAGCTGATGATGAACGCGCGACTACGATGCGAGACCTAGTCGTACGGGAACAACCACGAGAGCGCCAAGTGCCTTGCGTATGAGCATGAGGCTGGGAACTTGAATAGGCCACCATCAAAAGACAAAGCCAGGGAGCGCAAGGTGCAAGAGCAGGCGATGTCGCTACCCACACCCTTCCATGGGCTGATCACATTGCTGAACGACTAAGAGGAAGCCAGCGTGACCTCGCCTGACTGTTGCGTGGCTTGAGCCTCTATCTCCTGCTTCAAGAAGGCGGGTCTATCGAATACCGTGGATGCCCCTGAAGACCACTTGACGTGGGATGACAACAAGAAGACTGAAGCCAACTAGACAACGACCAGCAATGTCGGCACTGACTCCGACTAGGACTCTACCAGCTGTCTTCTCACCTTCTCCAGACCATCAGCCAAGAAAGTCGACTGCATGTTTTTTCCTTCCAAAAGGCCCTTTTCAAAGCCAACGACGTGTTGCATTTGCGAGGAACGTATTGCGTAGTCTCCAACCCCGGTATCCTCACAAACTCTCAGCGCAAAAATTGGAATAAAATAAACCTGTCCTCTGACTTTGAGGAGAAACTAGTCACATTCCAGCAATAGGAACGGAAGTACCAGTGCGCACTGCTGTTGGTACTAGGCGTACTCAGCTCGTTTTAGCTGCACAGCAGTCCGCTGCTTTGGAGTTGTCTTACACGATACTGGCCGATTGGAGTAAGCGGCGTTGTCTTATGTGACCTTTTGTCGAGCATACCCCACGTTTCACTAGATGATTACTGTAATAAAAACAGACCAGGTGCAAATACGGTCAAAAGCAAGGCAACAGTGGACACCGGTCCACAGCCCAGTATGGTAGTGCCATTTGGGAGGACTGAAGGTAAGCAAGGCTGCAGATCCGTATGACACACTGGAATTCCGTTGGAATATCCGCCCTTGTGACTTCTTGGCCGACGCTAGGTTCTCACCACGCTAGAGAAGATATGATATGCCCGTGATCGCCAGATGAAATGAAGGCGCCCTCCTGGATACCGCACTTTATATTCAAAACGACACTTGTTGCTTCCAAAAAGGCTTTGCTAGCAGCCGGCTGGATAGGGTCTGGAAGTTCGGAGTAGGCGGGAACACCGGCTGCTCTAGCCATCTAAAACTGTTTCTTTTTCCGCTGGTGAAAAATGTTGCGGTAGTCTGCACTGACTTGGAGACGTAAAGGCTATCGTAGCCAGAATTTTCCCTCTAGACTGCTTCAGCGCTGCTTGTGCTTCGCTCCTTGTTTTTTTACGCAATGGTGAAAAAATGAAAAGGACGCATGTAACAAACGCCAGCTTCGCTCATCGAGCAAAAGCTGAGAGAGGTACTAAACATATGATATTTCAGTTAAAACTATTTATTCCATCTTTTAGGGTCCCTTGAGGGACAGGCTGCGAAGGCAGTGCAACTGGCTGAGACTGCAAGGCCACCAACTCACACCTACCAAGCGCATCAAGTGCGCTTCACTCAGCCAAGTCACCACGGCTTTGACAAAATTTTGGCCAAGCTAACTCTAAAGGCCCCTGCAAGTGCAGTATCTCCAACACACTGGGTGGAAGTGAGGACAGTGCGCTGTGGGAATATAATTGCAACAACACGACGAGTTAGTATTGATTGTGCTGCGACGAGTGCCGCAAGCGTAATAAAGAGCATGTTCTAGTCCAAGTCCACTGCCGTTTTTATTCTACTACATTTGAGGCAAGCCGAAAGAAAAAGGCTTTCTGACCGTCAAAAAGTACCAATCTTACCAGTAGCGTACACAGACGAGCACCAGCAAATCGAATGCTGGCCTTGTGCAGCATATGAACAGAAAAGAAGGAAACGCGCGCTTCCCCTCGAACAGAGATAGACAGTCAAGCGCGGCCAGATTCTGGCAACAAAACATGCAAGTAAACAACACAAGGCATGGTTCTAGGCAATACCACCCTGAAAGCGTGAATCGACGTGATGCTCAAGCGAAATGGTAATCTAAAATACGATAAGACCATCCGAAGGTGGCCTGCTAAACGATGGTCGCTCTCGAGGCTGCTGCAAAACTGCCCAGCATTGGTCGGCATGGCAACGTTGTTCATGGCGCTGGTCATGCTGTCTTCGCTCTTCACATTTTCTGGCAGTAGTCCACACTTGGGATGGAGACTTTGCTGTTGCGGCTGGAACAAGTTAAGCTTCCTTGGCGACTTGCAGAGGGTTTAGGATGCATGTACCCAGCCCCTCTGCCTGCTGATTACAACTTACGTATTCACATGATCGGCCGTACGTGCCCTGCACAGAGCTAATAAAGCTTTGTGAACATGAATATCTGCAACCACAAAGGAAACTTTTCAAACCAGCAGATACCCTAGTAAATGTCAAGGTACTAAAGACAGCATGCTTATCCAGTATATGAAATTACTTACGTGACGCAGTTTCACAGGGCGGGGTATTTGAAGCCCACATAGGTTTCTGATGGAAATTCTTTGCGGATTGTCGCCACCGCACACGCAGGAAGCACCACTCTTGTGCCTTCCTCGATGGCCCCATATCCACTTGGCTACCATGCTATAGACAACCTGCCGATAATTCCTTGGGGCAAGAAAAGTACGCACTTTATCATTCGCACGTACGTACCACACTCCAGGTTCACCAAACTGGACACTCACTTCGGTGGCTCTGTTCCTTCCTGTTATACAAAATATCATTATCCCTCCGCTCGTAGAAAACAGCTTGGAGTACGGCTGGGATTAGGCAACTTTAGAAACCCTGATGATGCGTGATGTATCCATCCTGGCTGATGTCCACGGCCTCCGGCACTGCAGGCAGCACTTGTACTGCAATAGCTCCGGTATATCTCTCAAAAGCGACAGAGGCACGTGCACAAGCAATTTTTGTCCGTTGTTACTAGGGATGCAATTTCATCAGCTAAATAAAATGATTCACACGTGAGAATCGGTGCACAGATGAACCAGAAGCAACGGAGAACCGCGAGACGATGACTGTGCCGCCGCTGCTTCGCATCCGTTCAAAAAGAACCATGGCGACTCTGGAGAATCTCAGATAACGCTGGGTGGCACAAAATATAGTTAGGCGGGACAGAAAAAGACAAGCTAGGAATAAAAAATTGCGGAGATCAAGCGCGAAGCAGCACGCTGTTGCTGCACGTTTCTCTGTCAGGACAGTGCACGAAGCAAATAACAAATAAGGGCGTAATCACATGGAGCGATTTTGATGCGCGACACAAGAAGCGTAACTCAAGAGTTCAGAAACTAGTTGCGCCTGCGACAGCGGGTTCATTGGCCGCCACCATCACTTCTTAATATAGTGGCGTCGGTACCCTCGGTCACCTGCCGCTTTGTTCGTAAACTGCGCTTGTCGAGCCCCTCACCAAAATCTGTCCTCCGGTTACCCTGTTACCCATCCAGAGTTAATTCGCGAACACGTGTAACGGAAATGCGCGAACATATACTTACCCCTCAACTTCGGCATCAGGGGCTTCTTGCGGGCTGCCTGGATAGGGCGACGAGTCGCCGCTGCTGCCGGTGCCGCTAGGCTCCAGGTTGACGTTCAGAGACGGGGTGTCGCTGTACGGGCCGAAGCCAATATCCGCGCTCATTCCGAGGAAGATGCTGCTTTTGGTTCGGATCTATCAGTTGAATGATACGGACGATTGCAAAGACGGGGCACCAGCGATTGACGCATGCCTAGGCGCAGGAAGGTAGCTAGCGAAAACGGAAGTGGAGCGTCGCGATGTCACATGGCTACTCCCAATGTTTTGATCTGCTTTGAAAGAAGTAGAAAGGGAAGAGGAATTGATCGGCAAGGGGGAGAGGTGCATTTAATTGCTTCTGGCGCAGCTAATACTGCATGTAGATCAATAATTCCAACGGCTTTGCATCGCTATATTGGTGCTACGCGACAAAACAGGACTTTTGGAGCTTTTACAAAAGGCTTTTCGGGGTCCCTTCAAGTGCTCGATAAACAGCATGAAGCATACATATTAGGCCGCAAACAGATAAGTAAGCTTTCAAGATTCGGAATTCCAGCCAAAACTAAAATCTCGAGGATTTTGCTATAACGGCAACGCCTGCTCCTGGGTGCCAGATCACGTAAGATGGTGGAAATAACACCTTACCAATAATTCTGTGTCTCAGCCAGGTTTAGATAATTACCGCTAGATGGAGTCAACAAAAGGAGCCTTTCTAAACGAGTCATTATATTTACAATGCACCTTGAAATAAGCGATAAGGCAGTGCAGCCATTTCTTAGAGAGGGCGACGAAGTGGGTAAATGTTAGCTTGTGCCGAGCTATTGGCCTCGACTGCAACGGGCCGTTTTGTAGCATCCGCCCATGCGTACAGCTGCTTGCCAGCGTAAAGTTTGTAGTGCACAAGCATAAATCTTTGCCTAGTGTTTTTGAGTTTTGGCACTCTTCCAAAGCGGTCGTCTTTTTGTTAGCTTTTCTTGTAAATAACCATCTCTAAAGAAGAGAGGCGTTCCCTTCACTTTTTTAGCATTGAGCTTGGTAATTTATTTTGTAGACAATTACTGAATAGGAAGATCACTTCCAGAATATTACAAACTTCGCGTCAAAGACCAAAATACCAAAGGGGACTAGCACTTGTCTTTGAAAGGCAGTTTTTGCTAGTCCTAAAGTGCAGTACCCACTAGTATAACAAGATGCTCAGGGGGATCATGGTACAATTTCACGGAAGCTTCACGAAGGATTTCACGAAGTTTAAAATTCCACTTCAGAATAGCTTCGAACAATTAAGAGTTATGTGCAGGCAATCATACAGTTGTCTTTTAAAGCATCAAGCCAGAGAATATTAAAACCGAATTCGCATTGCAACAGGCTACATGTGTAGCCGCTTTCCCGAACAGCGCGTGGCCGCTGAAAGGCGGCTGAAGCAGCGGCGTCATCGCATCCGTCTTAAACCCAGATTACTAATTACTGCCTAGACTCCATTAGCTCAAAATTTGAGAGATTGCAGATTAACTTTCCGGTCACCTGCTGTGCTATAAGTTTCATATACGTGACATAGGGCGTTAGTTGAAGCCATTTTCATACGTGATGACACGTCATACGGGAGCCATCACCGATGCGGGGCGCCACCTCCGAACGTAGCGGCCGTAACTGGAAAACCCACTATATCGCGCCCGCCCATTGCGCCACGCGATTCGGAAAAGAGGACCTAGTTTCCATCGAGCAGCCGTGTCCCAGTGAACCATTGCATATGGCAATTATTATATCAAGCAAACGGCCAGAAAAAAGATTGCAGCAAGAAAATTTGAGTTGCGGTGAAAATCATACCTATTGCAGCCTCGCTGTGCCCATTTGTGGTAGCAACGGCGCTCAACGCAATGACGAAAGGCGGAGGTTCAGGAGAAGTGTTTATCACTTGTGATTTATTGCGCCTTGGTGCGAAGATTGGGCGAACAGTGCTTGCAGCTTCATTTTTGCAATGCTTGAGGTTTTAATGCTGCCAAAGGCGTCAAAATGCCAATTGATTTTTCTATCGGAAAAAGGCGGCCCCAAACAGCCTAAATCTACAGACTTATCAGCGCGCTCTCACGTACCTACCAGTCATTTTAACGAAGGTAACTAATTTGTGCAACTTTTGACCTTCAACTGGTTAGACCATACTCACGCTATCAACCAGATCATCAAAAAGTGTTCTCAATTTGATGCACCGATCTACACGGCATTTATAAATTACAGCAAGCATTTGACTAAATGCCACTTAAGTAATTAATAAGGCGTTACATGATCACGTTGCCAACAACTCACATTTCGGGTGGTCAAATGTATAAGGGCGCAGCACCTGGCCTGGCGACGACGTTTCTAAGCCGGCACTACTGCTGTTTCACGTTTTGCACTGGAATTTCAACGGCGCATCAACCTGCCCTATGAATGAAGCACCGCTTTTCTTCGAGCCTTATCAAGGCATCGCAGCTGGTAATCGACTGGCCGTGTATCTTCTTTCGTCGCAGACCGTGACGTCACCCGCGGATCGACTACAAAGAGTCAAGCGCCACGGGCAGCTTCAGAGGGCGTGCTACCTGGCCTGGCGACAACATGTCTAAGCCGGCACTACTGCTGTTGCAGGTTTTACCCTGGAGCTTCAATGCCGCATCGACCTGCAATACGGATGAAGAACCGCTTTTCTTCGAGCCTTATCACGACATCGCAGCTGGTGATCGACTGCCCGTGGATCTTCTTTCATCGCGAATGGTGACGTCACCAGCGGAATGCCCACAAAAGGAGCCAAGCGACGCGGGCAGCTTTCATAGGGCGCGGCACATGGCCTGGCGACAACGTGTCTAAGCCGGCACTACTGCTGTTGCAGGTTCGTTACATGCGTAATGTTGCAACCTATAGAAGTGACAACCGTTTTTTGTTAGTCCTGCCGCGCCCTTGGAGTTACTTGACTTGTGTTCATTCATGGTCTTTGGTGTTGTCACTGCTGCTGTCGGGAGAGGTTGAGTAAAATCCTGGTCCCTCGGCCCAGGAAATAGTGAAACAAATTCTTGATAACCAGGTTATACCAGATGGGTAAATAGACTCGCTTAGAGCCGATATTACCGAGGTGAATGCTACATGTGAAAAAATGAACGCCGTGCTCAACGTTATTTAAGACATAAGTGTACGACTAGAAAATTTAAAATCACTTGTACCACAACAGACAGCGAAGTTGGTAGAATATGAAAACAAAAGCCGACCTAATTATCTGTATCGATGAAGACAAGGACGAATAAGATGACAATCTGAAAAAAGCTGCAGTCAAGCATATTTTTAAAGAAACCTTTGTAGTGCAAGTGAACAGCATCGACAAAATTCATCGTCTTGGCACGAAAAAACGGGGGTATTAGGCCGGTAATCATGCACTTTTATGACTCGCGAGAAAGAGAGCGTGTGTTGCAGAACTGTGGCAAGCCGCAAGTAAGTTTGATAAAAGTAAGTCAAGACTACGCAAAAGATACGGGTGAAATTTGAAATAGGCTTTGGCAAGCAGTTCATCTAAACGAGCAGCTGCTGCCAATTAAAAACTGCTACACGATAAACTCAACATCAGCAGTGACATCTACGCCTGGGATCAAGAAAAAAATGAACGTTGCCTGTTATGAACGGAACAAGATAAGACTCGTCTAAAGGGGCGAAAGGGTTTATCTGCCAGCAAGAACAAGGGACGCCCGCCTACTTCAGGCGAGAATTCTGGCACGGAAAGCGATTCGTCGCAGTCATAGCTCATGTTATACTGCCGCGAACCATGCATTGCGTTTTTTATTTGTGTTTTGCTTTTACCGCCCGGCTGCGCCGGTCTGTGTTATCTGGGTTACGGGTGCGCCAAGGGAAGCGCGTGTTCCATTCTTTCTTTCTCTGCCGCTTGTGTTATCGCTTCTGATAAGGGCAGCATTGCGAACTAACGTGAACAGCCTACAGTAATCTTCTTTGATCTTCAATGTTCTGGATGTAAATCCACGTTTCCAGAAACACTCGCGTCGAAAGATAATATCCCCCAGACCAGACACCGCGGGATTCGACTCGCCTGTGCGAGTGACTGTGTTGACTGCTGCTTGGCCGACTGTGTATTCTTTGAGTTGTTAGGGGAGCACAAGTTCGCTCCAATAAAACTTGTTTTCCTTGAAGACAACTGCGTCGTCTTTGGCTTCGTGGCATCGGGTAGAGGTGCGGGGTACATGCACCCTACGTCCTCGTCAAGCCGACAAGCAAGCCCTACTCATGTCAGCCGTCGACAGAAAGGTCTTCAGCCAGAGTTTGGACTGCTTTCGGGTAAAGTAAAGAAAGAAGACGTGAAGACCACCATGATCAACGCAGGCACCATGAACAGCGCTACCAATCCAGCCCTCGTCCTTCAGCAACCCAGGGACCTCCATCATTTCATGGGTCACCTTCTGAGGATCCCGAAGACTGGCTGGATCAAGTCGAACGGGTCAGGCTGTTTAACCGATGGGACGACGCGGATACACTGAGGCAAGTGTTTTTCCACGTTGAAGATTCAGCCCGCACCTGGTGTAAAAATCATGACAGCTGCCTTAAGTCACGGAACGATTTCAAAACGCTAAGTTTAGCGATCTTCGCTATGGGTGTGCGAAAAGAGCGGGCTGAAATATTGCTGCAGACGAGGACAACGCACCCTAACGAAAGCATTGTTTTCGTCCAGGAGGTGAAGAGGCTTTTTAGGAGTACTGATTCTTGCATGGCAGAAGAAAAGAAGTTACGCTCCTTGATGCGCGGTGTAAAGGAGGAACTGCTTGCAGGACTTGCCGACAAGCCGCCCAAAACCGTCGCCGAATTTGTGACCGAAGCTAGTGCAATTGAGAAGGCACTCGAACTGCGTGCTAAGCATTGTGACCGCAACCTTGTTCGTGCGGCCAATGCGAGCTGCGTCGACAGCATGAGGATTTCGGCACACAGCCTACGCGAGACTATCCGCACAGTAGGGAAGGAGGACCTGCGGAAACTTCTCCCAATGCCGACGCAACCCCAAGTCGATTCCCTTACAGACGTCTTTAGGGAAGAAGTGCAGCAAGCCCTGGAACATCAACAACGCCAGAAGCACCCCGCGAGCCGTAAGGCATGCCCTACGAGGTTGCTGCCCGTCGACCTCGCCCACCTGCACGCTATCGTCACGAGGCTCGAAAGCGTCGTCCCCTGTCACCGGCGCAACCACCTGTGGTGCAACGCCCCGCCCCGAGGAAGACCGACGTGTGGTGAACGCCAGATAATCGTCCGCTGTGCCACCCCTGCGGAGAGGCCGACCACATCTACCATCGCTGGCCCTACAAGATGCTCGGTTTGCGAGGTTTCTCCTTCCGCGCACCACGGCGCCCGCTACCCGGCCGGCACCCTATAGAGATCGAAGAATACCTGTCGAACAGCAGCCGTGGCCCAGCCCGTTTCAATCGTTAGCCGTCACCAAACACATACCCAAAACCGCCGTTCCAATGCTGAATTCACACACGGAAGTTCTTCCAGCTCAAGCGGGGGAAACTAAAAGCAGCAACTTCTAGAGGGGAAGTTGCAACACGGCGGAAAAATGAAAACCCTCAAACGACGCAATGACTTGCTGAAGACCATGATTCGCGACATGCCCTGAGACCGACGACCTGATTTACCCTGGACGTGACTCCCGAACACGGCGAAAACGACACGGTGCTACGTGTACCCGACATGACCAAGCCTGCCGCTGAGAAAACGACGATAACGATGACGTGTAGTGCACAATCGTCAAGTCACACTAGCCAAGACAAGATACCCCGACGCACCGGGAACTCGAGAAAGGTGCCGCGGTAGTCCTACCTGACCCAGCAAAAACTTCAGCAATAGCGAACTTCCCAACACCGACAGATAAGAAGGGCGTGCGAATAGTTCTCGGACGGTGCGCATACTACCTACACTTCTCTCAAATTTAGCACGCATTGCGGAGCCACTAACGTGACTGACGAAAGAGAGCACACCTTTCAGCTGCAAATACGCCCAAGCGAAAGAATTCTGCGAGCTACAACAACGACTGCAAAACCCGCCCGTGCCCGCTCATTTCGACGCAAACGCCGAAACGGAGATGGACACAGACGCCAGTGATGTAGGGGTGGGTGCCGTTCTCGTCCAAAAGCAAAGCGGTGGCGAAAAAGTAATAGCCTTTGCCAGCCGTGGTCTGTCGAAGGAGGAGAAAAACAAATTTGCCTCTGAAAAAGAGTACCTGGCTATTATATGGGCGATTTCAAAATTTCGCCCGTACGTGTATGGAAGACCATTCAAGGTTGCGACAGACCACCGTGCGCTGTGTTAGCACGCCAATTTGAAGGACCCATCTTGTCGACTTGGGTGGTGGAGCTTGCGCCTGGAAGAATTAGGACGTTACAATCGCCCATAAATCCGGCAGGAAACACTCTGATGCCTGTTGCCTGACCCGCGCCCACGTCGACCCACCCCCGCAAGACTCCGATGAAAACCGCGCATCCATCAGAGTTGTGACGGAGAGCGACCTTGCCGCCCAGCAGCGTGCCTAATTACGTGTCATGATCAACTACCTGGAAGGGCGCAACGTCGCCATACCTCAAGCGATCTAACGTACCAGCATTCAGACTGTAAAACACCGTCCCCGAGAAGAATTTCAGCCTGAGAACGAGAACGAATTACCTCCTTGCCATCCCCGCGGACCCACCTGGCAAATTTTGAAAGCCTGCCACGACGACCCCTCTTCTAGACATCTGGACACATGTCGCACTATTGGAAAAATCAAGGCGATATACTACTGGTCCCTCCTTGCGTCTGACGTCATTCACTACGTCCGGAGCTGCCATGACTGCCAGCGACGAAAAACGCCCCGGACAAGGCACGCCGGATTTCTACAGCTAATTGCCGTCCCAACGAAGCCCCTCCAACAGATTGAAATGGACCTTCTGGGTCCGTTCCCGACGTCAAAATCCGAGAGCAAGTGCATTGTGGACTACATGACGCGCTACGCAGAGACGGCCGATGTCGCCAAGAAGTCGCGAAGTTCTTCATAAACCAAATTGTGCTGCGACATGGAGCCCCAGAAGTGCTAATCACGGACAGCGGAACGGCCTTGACTGCCGAGCTTATGCAAGGAATCTTAGGCTACAGCAACACGGATCATCGAAGAACTACGGCGTACCACACCCAAACGACAAGACTTGTGGAACGTCAGAACAAGACGATCGCGGATATGCTGTCTATGTAGGTTGACGTTGAACATAAGCCTTGGGACGAGGTCCGCCCCTATGTGCCGTTTGCGTTACAACACAGCGACCCAGGAAACTACGGAGATGACACCGTTCGAGCTTGTCTACGGAAGACGACCCACTACGATGATCGAAGCCATGCCTCTGCACATAGAAGACGACGACCTCAACGCCGACGTCCAAGGATACCTTCAACGTGCGGAAGAAACCCGCCAGCTCGCTCGAGTTTGTATAGGTGACCAGCAGCTAGTGGATGCCGAACGCTACAATCTCTGATGCCGAGTACCACCCTGGGGATCTTCTGTGGGTTCGGACTCCCATCCGACGACGCGGACTCAGTGAGAAGTTTCTGCGACGCGATTTCGGACTATTTCGGACCGGATTCGACGATGTGTTGGCCAACTTACTTACGAGGCGATTCCCAATGGTGATTCTGGACCATCACGATGACGCGCGCGGCCCGAAGTCGTCCACGTGGTTCGCGTAAAACCTTTCTACGCACGATGACGAACTTTTATTTTTTTATTTGTTCGGACTGTCGCTGGTTAGCCTGGGGTCGATGCACTGTTAAAGGGGGGCAATGCCGGGAACCATGCATTCGGTTTCTTTATTTATGTTTTGCTTTTACCGCCCGACTGCGCCGGTATGTGTTATCTGTCTCCCAAGGGAAGCGCGTGTTCCACTCTTTCTTACAATGCCGCATGTGTTATCTCTTCTGATAGGGTGAGCGTTCCTAATGTGAACAGCCTGGAATATTCCTGTTTGATTCAATTTTCTGGATGTAAATCGACGTTTCAAGAAACACTCGCGCGGAAAGAAAAACGGATGCAGAACAGACGCCGCGGGATTTGACACGGCGACGCTCGCCTGTACAAGTCACTTTGTTGACTGCTGCTTCCCGGCCTGTGTATTCTTTGAGTTGTTAGTGGAGCACAAGTGCGCTCCAATGAAACTTATTTTCCTTGAAGATAACTGCGTCGTCTTTGGCGTCATGACAATAGTTTTTTTGAACGCAAGGGCTTTAGCCAACAAAACTGATCTGGAACACTTTTTATTTTTCCGAAAACCCTGGTGTATTGTTCCTAACTGAGACGTGGTTTCATGATGAAATTACTCAGCGTAGCATTTTTCCGCCTGCTTACATAGTGTTATGATGGGACAGAGATACTTGAGGTGGCGGAGTAACTATCATTCTAAAAAGAACTACAAGTTTCATGCTTTTTTACTGCACTCTACGGGAAATGGTATGGTGCCGTATTACCTCAGCCAACAAGGTGTATTCGATAGGGGCGGTATATAGGCGACCTCCACTTCACCAACATTTTGGAATGACTACAATTGTCTTCTAAACTAGCATGTAAATGAAAATACAAGGCTAATAATTTCTGGTGAGTTTATATTGCCACCTAATATTGGGAAAATCTATAAACGGGCCAACTGAAAGTAAATAGTACGAACAAACTGATGCAGATTATGTTTTTGCATAACCCTATTCAAATAGTAAATAATTTATAAGAGTTACCACAAAGTCGCAGTAAGTTTTGGACTTGAAGTTCATATCTGGTGGAGTGGCAGACTAAACTGTACCAATTGACTAAAGTTTATCTGATCGTCAGATGGTCTGCTTGAATATATCCGTGAGCGCAAGGGCCTCCGGAAAACCTAATGAATTGGTACATGTTAAAGGTTATGGTCGTGCGGAAGACACGTCCAGCCTAGACGTTTTGGAGAACAGATTTGACGAATTTAAAATAGCATCCCACCCCAAAAGTGTAGAAGGACTAAGGCAGCCTCCTAAAGGTATTATTTGCTCAAACACCAACGAAGAAATCAAAACAGAAAATCCTGCATCTAGAGATATAATTAACCTCAAGCGCAAGCAAGAAAGGTAACGAAAAAAGAAAAACAACCCTAAGAAAATTTTAATAATTAAAAAAGTCTGAAATCCACTTTAGTAAAATCAAACAAAACGTTCAATAAAACGCTCATAGATTTCCTCAAATGCTAGCCACAAAAGTTCTGGCGATACGTTATAGATAAGAAGGGCGCAATCGAACAGATAATGGATGGCGAAGTATTGTTGAAAGAGAAAAAAGATATCGCGAACCAATTTATTCGTTTCTTCCAATCAGTTTTCACAAAGTGCAGCGGTGACCATAAGAGCGAAATACTTGTCTATATAATACAGTACCCAATGGAAGACCTGCAGATTAGGATGGAGGGTGTGTTTGAGCCCTTGCTAATGTGGGACACAAAGAAATCATGGGGCCCAGACGAAATACCGACAGCATTCCATCAACGCTATGCTCAATGCATGTCCTCTTACCTGCAGCTTTTGTTTGAAAAATCATAAGGCGATAATTCAGTATCTCTGGACTGGCGCAACGCGAACGCTGTTTCGATACACAAAGGTGGAAATGAACTGTACGGAAGAAACTACAGACCCGTCTCGCTAACATCGGTGTGTTGTAAAGTATTAGACCATGTGATAGCGAAACACATTCTTAAATTTTTAGTAAAAAAACAATTTGCTACGTTCACTTCAGCACGGCCTCCGATCTGGCCTTTCGACCGTAACGCAATTATCGAAACTGTCCATGACTTTTGCGAGGCTATAGATGAATTCAAACAGGTAGACAATATATGCATATACTTTGCGAAGGCATTCGACAAGGTTCCGCATCATAAACTGCTCTAGAAATTGCGAAGGGTAGGAATTAGTGAGGGTACTGTTTCATGGATCAAGGAGTACTTACAAAATCGTTTTTAATGAGTGAAAATCAGGACAAGCGTATCAAAGAATGCGAAGTTCTGTCTGGAGTGCCTCAATGCGCTGTTTTAGGACCGTTGTTGTTCCTACTTTCCAATAATCATATTCGTGCCATTGTCAACCAACCTGTTAAGATGATACTTTTCGCGGGTGATTGTTTGATTTATTCTCGTGTGCTATGCCCCAATGATCAGATTGAACTAAACAAATGCCTGGAAGCAATAAATTTATGTTGTCAAGGTTGGGGCATGAAATCACTTATAAAAAAAACAGCATATACGCAAGTAACAAGAAAGCGCGAAGTTCTAAGATTTGAATATAATATAGGGGAATATGCCTTGACCGAGGCGCAGAGGTTCCCGGTACTTAGGGTTACAGTGGCGCGTAATCTCGACTGGCGCATTCATGTTCATAATACCTACTCCAAAGTATATCAAAACTTTCTTTGGCGGAAGCTGCCAAACGCGGCTAAAAAAATTCCCGCTCGGGGCACATTGAGAAATCTTGGTGATGGTGACGACATCACGGACCCCGAGCCCCCATACTCACGCTGTACCCGACCGCGGCATTGAATGTTAAGGTAAAGGGTAGAAACCTCAAACGGTTGCCGTGGGCGTCGTGGTCAAGCTCCGGCGGATGGGCTCCCTGTCTGTTCAGCAGGCAGGGAGCTCCGGGACCTCTTTGACCATCAGGGTAAAGTCAAACAAGAAAGTACCCCCGTCCCCTGCTTTATACTATGGCGCATGGTATTATCTAAACCCCTTCTTCCTAGAGATCGGGCCCCGAAAAGGTCCCGCACCGAAGCAATCTTTAACCCCTACCGAACCTCGTCTTCAATAACACTGACAACTTTCCTCGCTTCCTAGTCATGGAGACAGTTGACAAAGCCACCCCAATAACTCCGAAATCTGTGTTCCTGATCGCCAAGTTCATTGAAAGTATATTTGGAAAAAACTGCGACCCAAAAAAACTTGCATCTGGTGACATGCTTTGAGGTCCGAACTAAGGAACAATCTGCTAACCTTCTAACACAAACAAGCATAGGTGACTTACAGATCACTGTAACACCTCACCGAACCCTCATCAGCTGCCAAGGTATGCTCTCGGAAAGTTAACTCATACATGAAACTGAGGCAGATATTCTTGACGGCTTGCGTGAGCAAGGAGTGACTGGTGTTAGACGCATCACAATGAGGCGCGATGGAAATGAGATCAAAATCAAACAAATCATCTTGACTTTCTATCATAGAACGGTCCCCTAATCTGTCAAAGCCGGGTTGCTCCACTGTCAGATAAAGGCGTACATCCCATACTCGCGACGTTGCTTCAAATGTCAAAGGTACGGGCACAGTAGTAACAACTGTCGAGGGCAAAACACATGTGAGAAATGCTCGAAGCCCGACTATCAGACAGATGAGTGTAATGAAACGCAAATTCACTGTGTTAACTGTGAAGGATCCCACCACGCGTACTCCCGTTCTTGCAAAAAAATAAAAAATGACAAAGAAATCATAAACCTCAAAGTGACCCACAACTGGTCTTACGCAGAAGCTCTAAAAAGACATTCTACGCTTCCCTCAGGAAGTTACGCTGACGCTGCTCACCGGGGGGTGGGGTGGCGTCAGGTTTCGGTGGCGATCCAGTGCAGCAACGCTGACCTGGTCCTACCCCGCCCCCCACTGGGCTGGCTTCTGCTGCCCAAAATGTCGTACCACAGCCTGTGGATTCCACTGCTGCTGCGGTGGCAACGCACACTGTATGTGGAGACGGCTTGCCTTCCGCTTCTGCGATGCTGTCACCATTGGGCACAGTAGGCAACGAGGCGGAGGCCTTGCATCCACATCTACAAGCACAACGCCGCTACAGCCGCCATTGGCCCGCGCAGGAAACACGAGTGCAACTCCCAAAGGTGTACGGCAAAAGGAGGGAGGTCCTGCATTTGCTCCTTTGCCGTCCGATGAAGGGATGGACGTAACACCCAGGCCAGCTCGGTCAGCTGTTCAGCCAAACGAGCAGCGTGGCAACATCGGCCGCGGGAAAAACCCAGCTCCGCGCATAACTGGCCCTAATGCAGGCTCAGTAACATAGATAACACCACCCGTCTGCATCACGCAGATACACGCTGCACACTCTCTTCAAACACTTATGGCAGTACAATGCATTGCACAATGGAACTGCAGGGGCTTAATGAAAAACTTACATGACATATACGAAAGTCTTCATAAAAACCAATCACCCATCGAATGTCTTCAGGAAACGCACTTACAATCGAAATAAACAAACTTTCTGAAGCGCTATTCTGTGTTTAGGAAAGATAGAAACGACTGTTCTCACTCCTCTGGTGGTGTAACTATAGGTATACAACATTCCATTTCCTGTCAATTTGTCCCTTGCACCACAACCCTCGAAGTGGTTGCTGTACGTGTAATATTCGCCGACAGGATAATAACGATAGCTTCAATATATATTCCCCCTGACTTTTGCCTTTGCAGTCCAGAATTTGAATCCTTAATTAACCAGCTACTGGATCCATTCCTACTGGTGGGCGACTTTAATGCCCACAGCAAACTGTTGGGATCTGAACGCGAAGATGGCCGGGGCCGTTTAAATTAAAGATTCTTACTCTCGTCTGGTGCGTGTATATTTATTAAAAAAACCAACATACTACAGCACAACACACAACACCTACTCACACATCGACTTAGCAATAGGTTCGTCTATCCTCTTCCCTTTGTTCGAGTGGAATGTGGACTCCAACCCTTATGAAAGTAACCCCTTCCCTGTCACTTTTACGTGTGTAGATACACTCCCTGACAGTTCTATATACCATAAAAGGTGTAAAGAAACCCGTGCAGACTGGGAGGCTTTTAAGCAAAGATCACAGCTGTCCTAAACATTCATAAAACAGTTACATATCGATGAAGCTTGCAGAATTGTCAAGGCCCACAATATAGAGGCTGCCAAGAGTTCAATCCCTCAAACCTTCGGTACTCCTCAAAATCCCAGAAGGCCCTGGCGGAATGAAGTGTCTTGAAACACACGTAAAGCGCAAAACAAGGCCTTGGGGGAACCTCCGAAGGTACCCAACCGCACAGAATCTAATTGCTCTAAAGCGTGCCAATGCAGTTGGAAGGCGTATTCAAAGCGCAGCCAAAACCAACAGATGGAGAACGTTTGTGGGTTCTATTAACTCTTACACTGACACAAGCAAGGTGTGGAACCGAATAAGAAAGTTCAAAGGGCACAAAACAACCTTACCCCTTGTTAGCACCACTGGCAACACACTAGAAGACCAGGCAAACACACTAGCCAAACACTTTCAACTTATATCAAGCTCTTCACATTACACAGACAGATTTATCAGGTACAAAACATCTGCTGAACGTACATCTATTAGGACATCAAGAAATCGTGACAAGACTCTTACAACTGTCAATTTTCTATCCACGAGCTTAAGGTTCCCTTGGCGATTTGTAAGACACCACCAGGTGCACACCAAATCCCATACACAATGCTTCAATACGTCCACGCAGACACCCTTGAAACTGTCCGGTATTTGTTTAACAAGATATGGTGTGTAGGACATCTTCCAAGGACTTGGAAAGAGGCAATTGTGGTACCATTGCTCAA
Organism: Haemaphysalis longicornis; assembly: GCA_013339765.2. NCBI lineage: Eukaryota > Metazoa > Arthropoda > Arachnida > Ixodida > Ixodidae > Haemaphysalis > Haemaphysalis longicornis. Next base: position 9,709,302 of record CM023454.1, read on the forward strand.
ACAAGAGAAAGATGCCTCTTCTCCTTCTAGTTATGGGCCAATAGCACGTACCCGTTGTTTAAGCAAACTGTTCGAGAATATGGTTAATAAAGGCTCATGTACTTTTTAGAATACCAGGGTATTCTAGATAGCTGCCAGGCGGGTTTCCGTTCGGGAAGATCTACAACCTACCAGCTTGTGGCCTTGGAATCATATGTTAAAGATGCTTTTGTCCACAGGCAGCAATGTATGTCTATTTTCTTTGACTTGGAGAAGGCGTACGATACTGCATGGCGCTAAGGAATCCTGCGTGACCTGAAAGCTTACGGTGTATCTGGAAATATGCTCAACACTATAGAAAACTATCTGTCAGAGCGAACATTTCGCGTAAGGGTTGGATCATCACTTTCTAAAATACACACTCAAGAAAACAGGGTCCCGCCGGGTGAAGTACTGAGTTGTACACTTTTCATTGTCAAAATGAACTTACTCCAAAAGGCACTGCCACCCACAATTTTCTACTCAGTCTGCGTTGATTATATTCAAATGAGCTACAAGTCTTGTAATCCATCAATCGTCGAGCGGCAGTTACAACTTAGTTCTAATAAAGTGGAAAAGTGGGCCGATGAAAATGGTTTTAAGAATAATCCTGAAATGAGCACATGTGTACTGTTTTCTCGGCAGCGTAAAGTGCAGCCTAACATTGAAGTTCGTATTAATAATGTAGTTATTCCCATGAAAAATGAACACAAGTTTCTGGGTAATCTGCTGGACAAAAGGCTCACATTTATCCCCCACATTAAACAACTCAAAATTAGGTGCCCTAAAACCATGAACATAATTAAAACACTATTCAACTAATCATATGGTGCAGATAAGACATGCTTGCTCCTTCTTTTCAATAGTTTAGTTCGATCACGCATAGACTACGGCAGTGTGGTGTATGGTTCTGCTTCGAAAACAGCTTTAAATATTCTCGACCCAGTGTGGCATTTAGGGCTGCACCTTGCGTCTGGGGCTATCCGGACAAGCTCTATAGAAAGCCTGTATGTTGCAACCGACCAGTTGTGCTTAGAGCAACAACGCACATACATGGCACTTTTGTACTACGTGAGGGCAACGTCGATGAGGAATCATCCCTTCAATACTATTGTTCAAAACACATCTGAAAGGTTGTTTTGCAGCCGTCCTTCACTTCATCTGCCTTTTTCTCTCCGAGTGCAAACAGAGGCAGAGGACCTTGGCGTTACCCTGACCGACACCTACAAAACAAACATCACTGAGTTTATTGCACCTTGAAATCTGCTCCCGGTCATCTGTGACGTGTCTTTCAAAGAAATTGAGAAAAAAAACGCACCAAAAGAACTCGTTCTGCAACCCTTTTTACACTTACAGTACAAGTACCAGTACATTTCTTTTTATACGGATGCCTCAAAGTCTTCCACTGCAGTGGCATGTGCGGCAAATGGTCCCCACTTTTCCAGCACAAGAACGGTAAACAGGAACACAAGTATATTTACGGCAGAGGCACATGCTATTTTAATAACTGTAGAACACAACACAAACAAAAACACAACAAACCATTATATTCACAGACTCCTTAAGCGTTGTAACAGCATTACGCTCTGGCAAAAAAAGTAAAAATGCGATATTGAACAGGGTCATTAAGAAATCATGTCAGCGTATGCTTTAAAACAGACCATAATAGTGTGCTGTGTGCCTTGACAAGGCGGAATTCCTGGTAATGAACTCGCTGACCAGAGTGCCGCCGCAGTAGCACTGCGCTGTGAAATCGATGTTCCTCAGCTGTCCTATCTTGACATAAAACCGCTCATTCGTAAGGCACTTCGAAAACGCTGGCCGCAACACTGGGACACACAGACAGAAAACAAACTCCACTATATAAAAGACCAAATTGGCAGCTACTACACAAAAAAACATCACAGAAACACAGAAGTGTACATGAGCAGATTACGTATAGGTCTTACATATGCCACTCATTCCTATCTTTTTAATGGAACCCTACCGCCACGATGCAACAGTTGTGGACATCGTCTGTCAGTAATGCATGCTCTCATTGAATGTCCCCACTTCCACAGTGCGAGAAAGAAGCATTTCCGGGAACTGTACGCTCACATGATTCCAGTTCACCCATCATTGTTTTTAGGTGATAAACCCTTCATTCCAAGTAAACGTCTCTTTGCTTACCTTGGAGACATTTGATTCTTAAAAGGCATCTCATACCACATATGTTAGCAAAGCCCCTCAGTGGGGGTAGCTTTGATTGAACATTCATTCTTTACTCTAACGCCATAACCATCTGGTTCACTCCAGAGTTTGTTTTTTAAATAAGGGCTCTATACACCCCGCAGTAGTCTATCACATTTCTATTTTACTTACATTTTATACCAGAAACGACGCAACCATTGTGTTGGTGCTTTTTGGTCTTTGTTGCCCTTGCGCCGGAAAAAAAAACATCATCAGCGAATAAGCAAATAAAGTTAGTTGCCGACAACAATCTCTTTTTCAGTCAAATCAGCCAGCGGTTGCAGCGCGTACTTTGTGAATTTTGTTTGAAAAGTAAGGTTGCAGGATTAACAACGCAAAGAAATCAAAATTATTATTAAGTCAGCATGCCGTGAAACGTGGCTCAAGGTTGTAAGGTTCGACAGCGATGTCTTGTAAACAGTAGGCGACTACGTCGAACTTGGACAAGGTATAAGTGCTGATCCCATCCATGAACAAGAAATTACTGGCAGGGTAAGCATTGCGTGGGCTGCATTTGTTAGAACGTTTAATATCATGAGTGGTGTAGTCCTTTTGCCACTCAAAAATCTGGTATTAACCCAATGAGATCTTCGAGTAAAGGCGTGCACGGCAAGAACATGGTGCCTGACTGTACAGATCAAACGGAAACTTTGATCGGCCGAATGACTCATGGAAACAGCACTTCCAAGAGCAACACTCAGCGATAAAGAAAGAGCTATGGGACAAGCTCAGGTAGAAGACATTTTACCAAAAATTATGCGAAGAGAACGGACATAGGCGTTTCACTTCATGCGCTCAAGGGACAACAGGTGCTCAACCAGTTTGCGTATGGGCTGCCAATAGACTGTACGCGCAACAGGTATTGGCCAAGGACGGGACGGTCCCATGAGCTAGAAAAGTTTCTGAAGGAAGGATGGAGTTACGTAGTATTCGATAGACATGCTTGGAGATCTGAAGGAGTGGCTTTCGTTCTGCAGTGCACGCCCACTTCCTGATAATGATTTTGATGACTGATGATGACGATGCTGATGCTCATAACAGAACACTCTTGACCAATGAAACATCTGAAGATACTTTTACGAAGTTTAAATCTACAGACGAAAAAAACAATAACTTTTTTCTCATGCGACAATAGCACGCGTGAAGGTTCGAGTATGCGCTGACAAGTGAAAAATCGAAATGTTTCATTCCGTTTCTTTCACGTGCGTTTCTACCAAAGTCGTTCGCGAGCACTTCTCTTGTCCGTGTGAATAATAAAATTCAGCGAGCGGTGTGCGGCTTAGTACCAAAACTTGACCTACTTATACACCTCTTATCTGTTTGCTATCAGCAATAAACGTGTGTTACAATTTTTGGAGAAAAACTGACGTTTTGGAAAAGCAAGCGAACGCAAAAACTGGGATTGGGTATCTTTGATAGTGGACCGATACCACACACAGTCCATGGGATGCGAAACTTACAATAGTACCTACGTGGCACGTCATCTGCTCTCGTTGAGATCGGCTTGTCTTCGACAACTACACTTGTCTAGACACTGCTTTCATGGGTGACAACAGAAAAATTAGGTGCGGAACACCGGATAAATTGGAATAGGTGCGAGAAACCAAATCATTACTGTTACATGAAAGAGCACAGAGAAGGCGAGTGTCAAAAACAGCATGTTTTCAATGATGTAGTCGTTAAACGAACCCCGTTTACCTCGTTGATTGCGAAGCAAATCAACTGACTCAGTCGCAGAATACTGCCTGGATGACGTGTGTTTTGGACATATGGCTTTGCATTAGCGAGTTCTTTTGTTGGTTGATGCTATCTTTGGGAGCTTTTTATATTTCGTTGTATGTAGTGTGCGTAGCGGTGAGGAATGAATTATTACGTGGCACAGAGGGAGCAATGCCTCAATGAAAGCCAGCTTTGTGCCGCACCATAGCCCCGCATTGTAGTATTTGAGGCAGTATTTGCCTCCGTTACCTTTCCACTGTCAACACGTACCTTATGAATACTCAACCTACAAGCAGCCCGCATTCCTGTACACGTATAAATTATAGATAGAACTGGTGCTTGTGCAGCCAAGGAAACTCGCTACGTGTGCGTGTGCTTTCTGTTTCCCCGTGTTTTGCTCCGCATTACAAAGTGATAATTTCCCATTGAGCGGAGATGCAGAAATATTAACCCTGTCGATCGTGTTGGGCACACCAGAATTTCAGCTTCTTTTATAGAAGTGCTGCTGATATCGTCAACTGATTCACAGGCCCCCTAATGCGTTATTGCAGAGCCTAAATTTCACGTTTTCCTCTACCATGGGCAATCATACCAACCAATAATTCTTTGATTGTGAACACTGGTACTACAATTTGGGGTAAATATCGGTCAAGCAGAGTAGTCTCCTTCTCGATGTTTGTATGGTAGCCATGCTATGTGCGATCCCCCAGTTAAAAATAGTTGTCCTGTATTTGCGCCATGCGAGTAGTTGATAGACTAAGACGTAAGTGTAGGTGTTACCGTGTTCGCGTGTGACAGTACGTCAGCTACCTGCGCTGAGACCCGGCGTTAGAATCCCCTTACTGCCTGGCCTCTTCAGTCAAGCACCATGCCTTATAAGAAGGTGCATCGTCACCCTGTTATTTACACCAACTTCTACCATGATGCAGCAATATTTTCTTCACCAAGAGAAACCACGACCCTTGGCACAATAATGCATTGAAACCAGCGTTTCCTCGCTGCTACATCAAAGCTGCCATGTGCCTTCAGTAGAGCAGCTCCGTGGCAGAACACGGCAACTCTCCGCCTCATTGTGAAAACATGTCTTCTCTCTACCCTCAATCTAAACTGACTGCCAGCCTCCCTGCTCAGTACAACAACCAGTCCTTGCAAAGCTTACTCTGCAAAAGCAAAGGTTGTTTATCTTTACCACACCCTAGGTTTCCCCGCCCAAACTTGCAATAAACCACTCCAATAAGTTCCGGCAGCAGAATGACCGGCTGTTAGAAGCACTTTATCATGAAGCAGGCCTTCATAGCAGAAGTTATTAGATTTTGCAACTGTCAAAGTGCGCACTTTTTATTCGTTGGCAGACAGACCGTCGTAGTTCCTAAAACCATCGAGAAGTATTTGGTCGCCATATGTGTTTCAGTTTTTCCTGGTGTTTGATTTCATATTTTTTTGTAAATCTGCGTCCTCCCCCGAGCGCATATTTCTTGCGTTGGCTGTAGTGTCCTTGGAGCACTGGCCTATGCAGCGAGATGCCGAATTAGCAGTGGCGGCAACTAATTAAGATACGCTTGCTAATAGGAGAGCCGAACAAAGAAACGAAAGAGCGACACGACTTCAGGCGCGGAAAATAGATAAATGGCGATCGCAAAGCATGGCAAGGGCGTTAATGCCTAGGTTGCTCTCAAGTGCGCGTAAGAAGAACGGCACGCTCTCAATGTCGCACACTGCACACGTGCTTCATAATGGCGATGCAGAGTATTGGCGTTATACGGGTAGAGAAACCTACATTGGGCACTGGTGCCTCTTGCGCACCGGCCACAACAGCAGTTCCAGAATCGCTCACAGAATTTGCGCCTGCTAAGGAGTTAGTTATCTAAAGCGGAAACAATAAATCATAGTTTAATCAAAGCATATAACGTCGGCATGGGGCACAACAACACACCCCTTATGAAAGTACCCGTATCCCAAGAAAATCTACGGGATTATGGCTTTCATAACGCGGGCATAAGTTGTGTAGTAGCAGTGGTAGCTACCTCCGCCAAGACATGTGAGATGGAGAGCCAAAAATACGACTAGTAGAGCCAACAGCCAAGAATCGGAATTCCCCGCTGCCTTCAACACTCCTCCTTGGAAGCGGCATAACTGATAAACCAACCAACCTGCAGAAGCAATACAAATGACATTGCAAAGCCTTTAGTAAAACAAGAAATATAACCATGCTCAGCATGAAAACTTGCAGAGCACTCTCACAAAGAAAAGCGAACGCAAAGCGCCTCAGGCATTCTGCTAGAAATTTAGGCTGATGTTGTGAAAAATCCATAGGAAAAGCTTTTTTGTCCTTCGATTTCCTTGGGTTGAGTTTGTCGTGAGTGCGTGAACAATAGCATTCGTGTGCCACCAATTTGCTTCGTTTGAAAGTTGACTCTCAGCACATATAAACCGTTTGGGTTGATAGTGCGAAAAGTGTAGTGATATTAAAAACCTTATTCTTTCGGTGTCTCCGATTTAATCATTCTGGCACTATTTTAGCTACAATAACCCGCACTCAACCTATATTTTAGAGAAAACATTTGGCGTTGGATTGTTTACTTTAAATGAAAATATTCCGCTTACTCTGCTTTTATTTAGTTCTGTCTTTACAAAGAAGGGTTTGCATTCAGGCTTTAGCCTGCTCACGGATTGTTTACGAGGTTTCTATATTGGAATATTTATTAACGTTGGTCCTAGAATGCGTGTAAAACTTTGGGGTTGAATGAAAAAGCAGGTATGCAACGTGGGTTTGTTCTGTTGGGTTGGCTTTTCGGCTGTAGGAGAATAAGAAAACGGAGAGCGCGCATCTATTTTATTTTGTCCTGAAACAGGTTTTTCTGGATTGACTAGGGATATCAGTACATAAAAATAAAAGAAGAAATAAATATTTGTACATAAAATCAAACCGTATCACTTAACAGATTAAAGAAAATGTGGATATAATGTTTACGTTTTTCTATGCAACAAATTGAAGTACAAAACCAACGCTGCCAAACATTGAAACTCAAATTACCAAAGTCGCTTGCCAACGACACCTTCAAAACAGCCTACATTCAAAGACACCGCCCGCAAAATGGACGCAAATGAAGCACTTCGCGAGGCTAATGCCACGGTGGAACGGTCGTTATCTTCCATGATTCGATAGTAATATCAGTGCTTCTTCCAGTGGGAGGCCAAATCGGATTTGAGGGTAAAGACCTCTTACAGTGTACGTGTGTTGTATGATTATTGCTTTAGTAAAAAGCTGTTGCATAAGGTGGTTTAGAAGGCATACAAGCAAGGAATAGAAAGTTAATTTACTGCCTAGGCCAAGTCGTAATTGAGGGTAAAGACCTCTTATTGCGGACGTGCGTCGTATGATTATTGCTTTAGTAAAAAGCTGTTGCATAAGGTGGTTTAGAAGGCGTACAAGCAAGGAATAGGAAGTTTTATTTAGTGCCTCGTCTAAACGACGCAATGTGAGAGACACGCCTGATAATCTTATTAATCCAGGCTCCATACCGCCAAGGAAAAGCGTTTTGTTCTACCAGCGTTTGGTGTTTAGGGACACCACCACACGTTTTGTGTCCGCATAAGGAAAATCATCCCGACAATGTGGTTGTCTTTCATTGCGTTTTGGCGTTACAGCATCGTCATTAGTGAGGCATGGAAACTTGGATTAAGTAATGAAAATCAACTTTTTCTTTCACACCTAATACAGGTTAACCAGCATTTATGGAGAAGCAGCAGTAAATGCATTCCCTGACGTTTTTCCCACCAGGTGGTATCCCTTTAAATCTCAAATGAAAACTGAAATTATTTCACTCCTTCCACAAAAAGACTACAAGAAGCACTACAGCCTATATTGGGTAAGTGCAGAAAGCAAAAAAAAACTTGTAGTTGCATCGTGGGTTATGCAGTGTTCATATCTAGGCAATTTCATTTCGAGTGCCTGAGTTGAAACTTTATTTTCAGCATATCAATGCATACAAACCTGGATATGTTAACAAGGCTGTGGGGCAATTTTTGTTGGCATTTTAAGCAGCCATACATACCGAGGCACTGTATTTTATTAAAACATATCAATTACATTTATCATACTTTGGCAATACTGCGTAAATCAATTCGCTTTGTCAACAAATCTTAGCAATAACAAACTCAGAACATGGCGTTTTGCCTAAGTGAGTCGACATTTAAAATAAAAACAATCCTAAATCATATTTCCTAGTGCGTGCCTTTCTCTTTGTCCAAAAAGCCTGGTTGTGATGAAGGAGTCATTTATTAAAATGCGGATTTGTTCGGTCACGAACCACTGAAGATATTTAGTGGAAATTTGAATCCGCTGCCACTCAAGAATGCAAGAAGCTTTGTACGTTGACGTTGCTACAACCTGGGTATGATATCTGCCCTAGTGAAAGGCTTGGTATAAACTTCGATCACAAGTGGAATTTTAATTCATGGCTTAACCTCGACACATGTTTGTTTTTGGTTTGTACACGTTTTGTTTTTGGTTTACAAATGTTTGCTTTTGGTTTGAGTGGTCGCGCGGCTGGAATCGTGTCAGCCCAATGTCAAATCGACTGTTCGTTCAGATTCTTTTCAGCGCGGCGCCGAATTTCAGCTTAATAAATGATACCGCAAGACTCGACACGGCAAGCGTCGTCACCCCTGGGCCTAATTCCTTCGGAGACTGCGGAGACTGCCCTTGCTCTACGATGACCGCTGGCCGTCAGCACGCTCTGTTTCGATGACGTCAACAATACAGTGTATAAAACTCCAGCCACCCTCCAGCATCTTCAGTGGGTGCGCTTCTGGCTTTGTGTCAGCACGATGTCAAACCAGCTGGTTTTTTTCGTGCAGATTTTTTTATGCGCGGTGACCAGCTTCTTACAGGATACCGAGACTCAGGAAATCAAGCTTCCCCTCCCGGAGGGTGTGCACATGGGCCCATGCTCTACGATCACCGCTTGGTATATCAGCACGTCCAGCTTCGATGACGTCAACAATACAGGGAATTAAACACCCGTCACCCTCCAACATCTTCAGTGGGCGCGCCAGCGGGCCTCGTGTCAGCACGATGTCAGATCCCGGGCTCTTTTTCGTGCAGGTTAGTTCTAATATTTGTACGGTGAGAACAAGCGATCGTATTTTCGTCCACCTAGAGTGCCCGCAGAGTCTTGGTACAGCATTCGTGACAGTGCGGAATTGCTTGTTGTCTTTGCTGATGTTTTCTGGTGACATTTAGGCTAATCCAGGGCCCACCGCCGAGCAGTTCCTAGCGCAATCACTCAAAGTAGAAAATAACATCCAACAAAGGCTTGGTGTTATTGAATCAGGAATTAGGTCTACTGAAGCATCAGCACTGGTTATCAAAGACGGTGGTAAAAAATCTGACCTCAAAAAAGTGTGCAAAGTTTAGGAATAGTATTGTCGACCTAGAGGATCGGAGTAGAAGGAATAACCTTCTAGTATTTGGTATTTGTGAAAAAGATAAAGAAACTGTTGATGATGTTCAGGCAACGTAGGTACTTGTTTAGGAACATAATGGTGCACATATATCCTTCCTAGAACGATTGCATAAGATTGGACGCAAACACCCTAGCAGTGGCTGGCCTGGTCCTTCACTTTAAAGCTCATTGATCATCGTCAACAGTTATAATACACGTTAACTGGTCCAAGCTCAAAGGTAGCCACATCTTCATCTCAGAGAACGTTGTTTTGGCCGCGCAGCTAAAACGAAAGGAGCTATCTGGGCTTAGAAAGTCGGAAAGACATCTGAGCTTAGAAAGTCGGACCAAAAGGTGAAACTGGTTCCCGACAATGTTGAAATTGACAAACAGCTTTTTCATTGGGTTAACTGTTAGGGTAAGCTGGTTCCTTTTAATAGTAGGGGTAGTAAGTAGACCTTACAGACATGACCGGAAATCAGGAAAGCGAAATCCCTGCAATGCATGCAGCATCTTAAATTAATCTTTCGACTTGGAAAGCCTCATGGCGACATATAAAACCGATTTACTTCTAATACTGAAACCTGCCACAATCCGATGTTATCGATGAAGAAGTGACACCTAAAGGTTATAGAATTTATCGCAAAGACAGGGACTCGCAAGGCGGTGGTGTTGTGATCAATTACCGTCAATACGTTCGTGTAACCAGGTTGGCAGATATTTCGGAAATAGAATGCGTCATTATAAAATTGGAGCTAGGCGAGCTGAGTTAATTATAGGCAGCTTTTACCGCCCACCAAGTGCAAACCACGAATTCTGTGATAAGCTCAATGAATTATTGTGTACATGCAAGGCCATTCTAGGAACGTGGTACACACTAGTGATTTATTATCCCTAAAATTGACAGCTGCAGCGAATTTCCTAAGCTTCTTACTACAGATGCCGAGCGTTTTCGTGACGTGCTAGTTTTCCACGACCTCACTCAACTGTACAAAGAACTCACACACACCATGGCGATACTAAGTCAATTTGAGATTTGTTCATCGTGAGCAATGGTGTTCATATTCGGGATCCTGAGGTGCACGTTCTTGAAGGATTATCCCCCCACAATGTGATATCTTTGACTATACAACTAGGTCAAAGAATAAAATCTAAAAAACCTCTCTGGTTCCCTTGTTCACACAAGCTAATGACGTTAGCATACTTCATGTTATTGATGAGCCATTTTCTATATTCATTTTTTTTAAACGGGCGTGTCATCGGTAGACAATTTATGGCGTTTTTTCAGGAAGCTTGTTTTTAAGTGTATGAAAGACGTTCTAGCAACGCGGCTACAAGTAGCCAAAGCTGAAAACCCGTGGACGACACGTGAAGTAGTCCCCCCCTCCCGACGCAAGGCGAAAAACATAAGGATGCAGTGCACGCAATGCCCTTCCACTGCAAATATGAATAAGCTTGCTGCTCTGCGCGCGCTGCTTAGACATAGTACCAAAAGGCCAGAGAGGGTAACTATGGTATATCAATAAAAATTTTTCTGTTATCTCCTCCTGCGAAATTCAGCAGACATTTCCATAAAAGAAAAGCATCTTGTTACGTGTGGATATTACAATGAAACAATTACAGACAAGACAACTATTGCCCAGCTATTCAATAGTTTTTCACTTCATTTTTTACAAGATATGATGGCACGAGACCCCGTTTTGATTTTGTGGAGACCATACCTCCGATTGGTAGTATTGAAATATCTGAACAGGGCCGATTGGCACTATCACTGAAAATTGACGTTAAAAAAACCCCAGGGATAGATCATATACCGAATACATTTCTTGTGGGGTAGGCCGAATGGTGTTCCAAATACCTCTGCATTATGTTTAATAAACCCCTAACTGCATCCGAACTTCCAACAGGTGGAAAATTTTCAAAAATATTTCCCATACCTGAATAAAATAACACGTCGTCAACCTCCTGTTACAGGCCCATTTCCTTGTTGTGCACTTGTGCAAAATGGTATGAGCACATCATTTTCAAACATATATCGCTTTTTTGGAAAACCATAACATAATAATTGCATGTCAATACGGCTTTCAGAAAGGCCTTTCCAGAACCACGCAATTAGTGTAAACTGTTCATGACTTTGCTGCAGTATTAGATAAACAGGGGCACTCTGACATTAAATTTCTCGATTTTTAAAAAGCGTTTGATCACGTATCTCACTAAAAGCTACTCCTGAAACTTCAGCCTATTTTAAAAAACGACTCATTGCTCTCTTGGGTAGAAGCCTATCTTTCACACCGATGCCAAAGTGAAGACATTGAAGGTGTCCGCTCATGTCCGCCGCCACTACAGTCCGGTATTCCTCGAGGATCCCCCCTAGGGCTATTATTTTTCGTAACCTTTGTTGATGATATACTGGATGCCCCCTCCGTAAAGGTACGTTTATAAACAGACGATTGCGTTATGTATCAAGAAGATTACAGCTCTGATGACCAGGGCCTTTTAAAGACATCGCTCGAAAAAATACAAGAATGGCGTGAAACATCACAAATGAAAAAAAAATTCTAAAAACTGTACCTATGACCATTTGGCGAAAGCGAGAGCCTGTTAAATTTACCTACTCCATCAAAGATCACGTGCTTGCAATTGTAGATGAATTGAAGTATTTAGGTGTTATTATTTCTTCCGATTTGAAGTAGAACCAACATATTGCATACATTCCAACGAAAGCCATGCACAGCCTTGGGTATCTGAGGAAAAGTTTACACAACTCCACGCAGGAAATAATATTGGTAGCCTATAAACTTACGTTACACCCAATCTTGAGTGCCAGCGGATCGTTTGGGACCCTTATACTAAGTTGAACATTTCTAAATTAGAAAACATTGAGAGGAAAGCAATTCGCTACCTGTATATTATATAAAGTTGGCGTATTTTACCTAATTTACTTTTGGAAAAAAGTGAACAAATTGGAACTAAGAATATAATACGACAAGCTTGGAATTCGTAGGTATGGTTATATTGAACCAGTTACTAGGCGTTCCAGTCGTTCGCAACACTCAAAAAAGCTAAAGGATGCAAAACCGAAAGTTTAGGAATTTGTTCTTTTCCCGTAGTGAACACAAGTGAAATCGGTTTAAAGCTGACGTTGAAGAATGCCGGACTGTCAAATCATTCATGACTGCTTTTAAAAATAACATTTTGTGTACATTTTTCTTGTCCAAGAACATCCCCTTGCATATATTGTAGTGTCTGTCTCGAGTTGTAGCTTGATGATCATTCTGTGAAATTGTGCTTTGTAGATCTTGTAGGTTTTCCTGGTTTCCTCCAACAGACACTCACAAGTGATTTCTCCTCTTTCTTTTTTTGTAAAGCACGCACGGGGCCCCTTGCGTAATCTTGGTGACGGTATTGGCCACACCACGGATCCCGAGCACCCAAACATAAGCTGGAGCCAATCGTGGCGATGGGTTGTAAAGTGAAGGCTAGAAACCTCAAACGGTGGCCGTCGTAGTGCAGGTCATGCTCCAGCGGATGAGCGTCTAGTCTGTTTATCAGGCAGGGAGCTCCGCGACCTCTCTCGGTATCAAGGTAACCCGAGCGAACGCTGTTCCCCTAATTTTATACTATAGCATGTGGTATTTTCAAAGGCCCCCCGAACGTGATCGGCTCCTAAAAATGGGCCGTACCTAAGTTTCTTTTCCTCTTTTGCCTTAGATCTCTCTTCCAAAGCCCCATAATGTCTCATCCTTTTTGATAGCGAAACCCCTGGATAAGTCAAAATCCATAACATCCCAGTCTGTTTATCTCATTTCCAAGTTTCTCGAAAGCCTTAAGTTTCTCGAAAAAGCTCGCAACCGGAGAAATCTCAATTGAAGTAGAAAACAAACAACAATCCTCTAGCCTGCTCAAGCATGTGCGCATGGTCGATGTTGACATCAAGATCCCGCCTCACGGCCGCCTTAGTAGCTCTCAGGGCATGATCTCAGATCGGGATCTAGTAAATGACACTGAAGCAGATCTGCTAGAGGGCCTCCGAGATCAGAGCGTGACAGCAGTGTGGCGAATCACCATACGTCAAAATTACCAAATAATTCCAACCAAGCACATAATCTTGACGTTTGACTGTTCAAAACTTCCTAAATCAGTCAACGCAGGTTTCGTAAGATGTCAATCGGATCCTATGTGCCAAACCCACGCGCTTCTTCATGTGTCAGTGGTATGGGCACGACACATCCTCTTGCCGTGCAAAACTGACGTGCGCAAACTGTGCAGCTCATGATCACTTAACCGAAAATTGTGCATCCGAGAGCTTCACCTGTGCGAACTGCCTGAGACCGCACGCTTGTGAAAACTTCAAGCAAGGAAAACAAATCACAAAAAAATTCCCCGCATTTCCCCGAGGGGAGGAATGTGAAAGTGCGAATGCACGAGTTGAATTTGCGCGGTTCGGTAATGTTCGCGAAAGAGAGATCACACACACACACAACTACAAAGAAAAAAAGATGCATTTATTCACAGACACCTATTTGTGTTGTCGTTGTACTTGATTGCTAGAGCGGAGCTCAGCTTTGAAATTTCGTGTCAGTACTCCTTTAAGCGGGTGCATTAGCTCTTCTCACGCCCGATTCCTGGCCAATCCCCGACGTGGGTATGTGCCATGTCAGCGGCCAGGCAGCGCGCGCCCATCTCCCCCCGTTGCCAAGGAAGACGAGGAGATTCCTGGCCAATCCCCCACGTGGGTATGCTATGCGGACATCGCCGGTGGACGCAGGTTCAGGGTCGCTTAAGAAGTGCATTAGCACTTAAAACAAAGTCAACAAGAACATCGCCTTCGCAGAGGCAAGAATGATGTTCGCCTCTTTCCCTGTGGTGAAGTACGCTGACCCAGAGCGACGGGGGGTGCACCGGCATCTGGTTTCTGCGGGGACCCAGTACCGCGAGTCGGACTTGGTCTCGCCCGCGCACCCGACCAGGTTGCCTCAGGCAACCCAACAGGCCTCCGACCATTCGCTGAGCCCGAAGCGGCTGTGGTGGCAACGGGCAACATCGGGACCACCGCCTTCCTCACCCTGATTGCTTCCAATGGCGGTTGCGGAGGCGATGTACACAGGGGTGTCCCGCATTCGCTCCCACTTTTGCCGCGCCGTCTGAGCCATCTGCGGCGGTCCGACACTATCGGCGGTAGCGGCTCGGAGAAGAAAAGACACCTGAATAGGTGCCAAGCCCAGGGCACCTGGTTCATTGGGCACCCCTAGGGCATCCGTGGATGAGATGGACGTGGGACAGTGGCTCACTTTGTCGCAGCGGAATGAACGGGGCCCTGCGTCCAAACCTGTAGAGAAGCCTAAAAAGCCCCTCCGAGAGCCCAAGCCCCGAAAGGCTATACATAAACAACACACCCCAGGAACTCCAGACACTTCATAATGGGAAGAGAAAACATATACCAATGAAACTGCAAAGGCCTTCTTGACAATCTTGACGATCTATACTAATTACTGCATGCTCAGTGTTATGTGGGTTCAGAAGCCACATTTCAATTCCAATCATAAATATCTTGAATAGGTACATTGTGTTAAGAAAGGGCAGGGATGGCTGCCCACACTCTTTTGGCAGTATGGCCATAATCGCCCGCAAAACCATAGCATGCCACCCTGTCACTTTGAACACTGTTCTTGAGGCCATAGCAATTCGCACAATAATATTGAATTGGTTGATAACGGTATGCTCCAGATACATTCCTCCGGATCTTCACTTTCGAGCTCTGACTTGGAGGCGCTGATTGACCAGCTGCCCGAACCACACATCCTAACAGGCGACCTTATAGCACACAATTCTCTTTGGGACTCTTCTCGCATGAAGGCCCCAGGTGGCCAGATAGAGAAGTTTTTAACTACCTCTGGAGCATGCCTTTTGAACAAGAAATAGCCTACTTACGATAACATAGGACACAACACGCACTCATTTGTTGACTTGGCTATTGGCTTCGCAGTTCAATTTCCTTGCCTCGAGTGGGGTGTGGGCACTGACCTATAAGTCAATGACCACTTCCCCACCACCTCAGTAACATATATAGATGGAGGCCCATGCACCCCATATTTCCAGAACAGATTCAATGAAGCAAGAGCTAACTGGAACAGATTTAAAGAGCCATGCAAACTACACTACACATCCATAGGACACCTACACATAGGTGAAGCCCCTCAGCTCCTCACGGCGCACTTCCTCGACGCTGCCGATAAGTTTATTCCCCACGCCTCTTGTGCCCCACGCAATGAGAGGAGTCCGTGCTGGAATGAGTCACACATGTCTGATGGGGCTGAAAAACAACTCCTGCTGCCCATTTACAGTACCTTAGAAGGGTTACGGCTTGCCTATGGCAGTGTCGTGTATAGGTCAGCGACAGAAACAGCAATGAAAATGCTCGACTCAGTGCTGCATCTTGGCATCCGCCTCTCGTGTGGTCCTTTCCGCACTAGCCCAGTCGAGAGTGTGTATTTCGAGTGTGAGAAATGGTGCTTTGGGCATCAGCGGGAGTATGTTGACTTGCTTTATGCATCTAAGTTTGTATCTCTCACAAACCACCCTTTTTATCCCATCATGAATGATACATCAAACTTGAAACTCTTTTTAAACAGGCCATCTATTTCATCGCGTTACTCTCTCAGAGGGAGGGAGGAGGCTTTTGCACTCAATCTCCCCCTTTCCGACACGCACAACACACCCATACCTAATTTCATGTCACCATGGCGTCTTGGTTCTATATCATGCGACGTGTCATTCATGCAACTAGAAAAAAATATGGTACCCAGCAGTAAAATTTTGCAGCACTTCCTGTTTCCTACAGGACAAGTACAGGTGCGCACAATTGTTCAGCGCCGCGTCGAAAACTGATTCTACTGTCTCTTGTGCAGCGCATAAACGAAATTTTAGCGTAACTGAAACAATAAACTTTCATAGCTGTATTTACACGGCTCAAGCGTAGGGCATTTTACTCATTTCAAATTACATCATCAAACATAAAATTCCAAAGTCCATGGTGTACACAGATTCTCTAGGAGTTGGGCGGGCACTGTCATTTGAAGGTCATATAAGAACTATGTGATCAATGTTCTTTTAAAGATTATGATGACTGTATATCCTTCAAATTCAGAAACAACTATATGCTTGGCACCAGAGAACTGTGGGATCCCTGGCAACGAGACCGCTGATAAAATGGCTGGGGCTGATGTTTTAATGACGACAGTTTACAAAAAAACAGTACCGTACACCAACCCAAAGACGCACATCAGACGATAGCTTCGTAACACCTGGCAGCTACACTGCAGTCAACAAACAGACAACTACACGTAATAAAGCTACAATTAAGATGCTACAAAACTGACGCAAACAACAGATACACTGAAGTTGCCCTGGCTAGGCTGCGAATAGGCCACACACATGTAGCACACTCCCACCTGCTCACTGGAACTTCGCGACCCGTGTGCAGCAGGTATGGAAAGGACGTTATCATAGTCCACATACTAATCACATACAAAGCACTTTACACTACTCGACATAAGCATTTCTTTGAATTATAAAGACGACACATTCCACTGCACCCTTCATACTTTTTAGCTGGCGAACCAATGTTTTCTAGTCAACGTGTTCTTATATTTTTCTCTGAGGTAAACGTTCTACAGCTCTTGTCATATAACGTGCAATCAACCTTGCCCTATACACCAGCCATCTCCATTGCCTTTTGTTTTGCGTCACTTTTACTTCTTCTGACAGATTTACGCTCTCACAAACTATTGAATAACTTGTTCTCTGGCGCTCTTCTCTCTTGTTGGCCTTGATCCCTTCAACACCATCCATCATAGTAAAAGTTTGCGTTCTGCAAAAAATTTTTCGCTGACTTTGTCTTGTTCAGCTGGGATGAAATTGCTGCTGGAAAGATGCCGGTAATTCCCCGCACGAGGCACCTTGGGTATTCATGGTGACGGTGAGCAGCGACACCGCGGACACCGAGCTCCCAAACATAAGCTGTGTCCAACCGTGGCGAGGTGTTTAATGAAGGGTAGAAGCCGTAAACGGTGGCCGTCGGAGCCTTGGTAAAGCTCCGGCCGATGGCCTGCCTGCCTGTCTACCAGACAGGGAGCTCCGGGACCTCTTTGACTACCAGGGTAAGGTCAAAGGAGAAAGTACCCCCGTCTCCCCGCTTTTTCCTATGCCATATGGATAATTCAACCCCCCCAAAACGTGATCGGCCCCCGAAAAGTGGCCGCACCGTAGTTTCCTTTCCATCCCTTCCAACAATCCACATTCCGAAACCTGACAGCTATGCTCGATTCTTGGTTATCGAGGCAGTTGACAAAACAAACCCTCTTTCTTCTATGTCCGTATTCTTGATCAACAAGTTCCTGGAAGGCATCCTCGGCTAATCGTTCGATGCTAAGAAACTCCGTACCGGTAAAGTCCTAGTGATTGTCAAGACGCAGCAACAAGCCACTAACCTCCTGTCGCAAACCTGCATGGCAGATCTGGCCATCTGAGTCACTCCCCATCGTAGCCTCAACAGCTCTCAAGGTGTGATTTCGGAGACCGATTTGTTGAATGAGACCGAAGCTGATCTGTTGGAAGGCCTGAAATATCAGGGTGTAACAGCTGTGAGGCGTATCACCGTCAGACAAGACAAGCAGGAAATCCCCACATAGCATATAATCTTGACTTTCAACCGTTCCACACTTCCTGAATCCATTAAAGCAGGCTTCATCTCGTGCTCCGTTCGAGCGTACATCCCGAATCCGCGTCGCTGCTTCAAGTGCCAGCGGATCGGGCACGGTACTAACTCGTGTCGGGGCCAGCCAACCTGCGCTAAATGTGCCCAACACCATCTCACTGATGACTGTACATCCAATAAATTACTCTGTGCCAATTGCCAAGGACCTCACGCTGCCTATTCACGAACCTGCGAGCGGTTCAAACTTGAGAAAAAAATAATATTCGAGATCACGAAATACATCACCTTCCCAGAGGAGCGAAAGAGGTTCGCCTCTTTCCCCCTGGGGTGGTACGCCGACGCAGCTCGCCGGGGGCGGAGCAACATCTGGTGTCGGCGGGGACCCAGTAACGCGAGTCGGACTTAGTCCCGCAGCCGCCCCCCCCCCCCTGGGTTGCCTATGGCAGCCCAACACGCCTCCGCACCGCTCGCTGAGCCAGCAGCGGTTGTGGTGGCAACCTCTTTCGCCGGTTCGGTGCCGCTCCCGTCACTGCCTCCCCGTCCTCCACTGCGTTGAAGGGTGCCATGGACACCACGGGCTCCGCACCGGCTTCCACCGCCACCGCACCGCCCGTGCCACTTCTGGTGCCCCCGACATCTGCGGCGGTGGCGGGTCAAACGAAGGGCCCCCGAAAGGGGGCCAAGTCCGGGGGGCCTGGTTTGACGGGCACACCCAGGACATCGGGCGACGAAATGGACGTCGTGCCGATCTTGCCTTCAACGCAGCGCAAGGAGCGGCCTCCGACGTCCAAGCCTACAGAAAGGCCCAAAAAGCCCAATCCAAGAGTCACAGCCCCGAAAGACGACACATAAACATACACAATCCAGTAGCTCTCACACTAAATAATGGGAAGAGAAAACATAGTTCAATGGAACTGCAGAGGCCTTCTGAGTAATCTTGACGACGTGTATGATATTCTCCATGCCAATCAGCCATGTGTAACGTGTGTCCAGGAAACACATCTGAATTCCAAACACACAAATGTATTGAATAGTTACCAGGTATACAGGTATACGCAGCTCGCCGGGGGGCGGAGCGGCGTCTCGTTTCCACAGGGACCCAGTTCAGCGAGTCTGACCTGGTCCCTCCCCCGCCCCCCCCTGGGTTGCCTCTGGCAGCCCAACCCGCCATCACGCCGCTTGCTGAGGCAGCAGCGGTTGTGGTGGCAACGTCTTCCGTCGGGACCGGTGCCGCTCCCGCCTCTGTCTCCCCATCCTCCAGTGCGTTGGAGGGTACCGAGGTGATGGACACCACGGGCCCCGCACAGGTTCCCACCGCCACCGCACCGCCCGTGCCACCTCTGGCGCCCCGGACGCCCTCTGCGGTGGCGGCTCAAACGAAGGGCTCCCGAGGGGGGCCAAGTCCGGGGGGCCCGGTCCGTCGGGTACCCCTCGGACATCCGACGACGACATGGATGTCGGGCCGTTCCTGCTTGCAACGCAGCGCAAGGAACGCGTCCCGACGACAAAGCCTCCCGACAAGCCAAAAAAGGCGAGAGTCACAGCCCCGAAAGACGACACATAAACAAACACACACACACTCCAGTAGCTCTCACACTAAATAATGGGAAGAGAAAACATAATTCAATGGAACTGTAGAGGCCTTCTTAAAAATCTTGACGATGTATACGAACTACTGCATGCTAATCAGCCAAGTGTAATGTGTGTTCAGGAAACACATTTGAATTCCAAGCACACAAATTTCTTGAATAGTTACCTGGTATACAGAAAGGACAGGGTTGGCAGCACACACTGTTCTGGCGGTGTGGCCATAATCGTCCGAAAATCTTTAGCATGCAACCCTATCACCTTGAATACCGTCCTCGAGGCTGTAGCCATCCGCACAATAATTTTTAATAGGTTGGTAACAGTATGCTCTATTTACATTCGTCCTTATTATGCACTTTCGAGCTCTGACTTGGAGGCGCTGGCCGACCGGCTGCCCGAACAGTACATTCTAACAGGCGACCTTAATGCACACAACTCTCTTTGGGGCTCCTCCAGAACGGATGCCTGAGGTCGCCTGATATAGAAATACGTTACATCTTCAGGAGCATGCCATTTCAACAATAAACAGCCTACATACCATAACATAGGACATAATACGTACTCACATGTCGACTTGGCTATTGGTTCTGCAATTCTCTTTCCATGTCTTGAGTGGGGTGTGGGTATGGACCCATTAGGTAGTGACCATTTCCCCACTTCATTAACGTATATAGGTACAGGCCCAAGCATTACATCTTTATATAAAAGGTTTATTGAAGCAAGAGCTAACTGGAATACATTTACAGACATCTAAACTACACCACACATCCATAGGACACCTACACGTAGTAGAAGCTACCCAACTGCTCACGGCGCACATCCTCGAAGCCACCGAAAAGTCCATTCCCCACGCCTCTGTTGCCCCGTGCAACCAGCGGAGGCCGTGGTGGAATGAGGAGTGTAGGCGGGCGCGAGAGGCCCAGAACAAGGCGTGGGGTATCCTTCGTCGGTACCCCACGTCGGGTAACCTCATTTTGTTCAAACGGGCTAAGGCGATAGGAAAACGTGTACGCCGTGAGGGAAAACGAGAAGAGTTGGCTTTCCTTCATAACATCAATAAACTCCTACACAGACTCACGGAAAGTATGGAGGAGAATACGCAAACTCAGTGGACAACAAACACACAGCCTGCCTCTGGCCAGCACAAAAGGGACACACTCGAAGACCAGGCTGACACACTCGCACAACACTTCCAACACGTGTCCAGTTCAGGACACTACACCAACTTTTATGAAACACAAACAAACGGCCGAAAAGAAGCCTATACTAGATAACAATAGGTCAACATCTTCTTATAACTCAGAGTTTTCACTCTATGAGCTGAGGGCTGCTCTGAGCACGTGTAAACCGTCAGCTCCAGGCCCCGACAACGTCACATATACAATGATACAACCCCCACACGCAGACACACTTGTAACACTTCTACATCTATATAATAAAACATGGCTTTCGGGGCACATTCCACACTCTTGGAGGGATGCCATAGTAGTGGCTTTCTTGAAGGAGGGAAAGGACCCGTTGTCCCCCTCAAGCTGTTGTACAATAGCCCTGACGAGCTGCTTGTGCAAGCTTCTCGAGAAGATCAATCGCAGGCTCGTGTACTTCCTTGAATACAACGTTCTTCTCGAGAGCTGAGAGGTAGGCTTCAGGGTGGGGCGATCCACGAACGATCAACTCGTAGCTCTTGAATCGTATATAAAGGATGCCTCCGTTCATAAACAGTATTTTGTAACTGTTTTTTTCGAGCTCGAGAAGGCCTACGACACCGCTTGGCGGTACGGGATCCTCAGTGACCTCAAGTCATTCGGTGTCTTGGGTAACATGTTGTCAGAAGGAACGTTTCTAGTGAGAGTCGGTGGTGCACCCTCAAGGGTTCACGTACAAGAAAATGGCGTGCCACAAGGTGGTGTGTTAAGCTGCAGTCTCTTCATAGTTAAGATGAACTCCCTTGGGAAAGCATTGCCGCCTACAATCTCCTATTCTATGTTTGTAGATGACGTCTAGATATCCTATAAATCATGTAATATGTCTACCTGCGAACGTCAAGTACAGCTTGGTGTCAAGAAACTTGCCGGCTGGGCAAACAAGAATGGTTTTAAATATAATCCAGCAAAAAGTTCCTGCGTTGTGTTCTCCAGGAAGCGTGGGGTCCATCCTAACCGCGACATTCATCCTAATGGCGTGTCGCTCCCTGTGAACAAGGAGCACACGTTCTTAGGTGTGGTGTTTTACCACAAACTCACATTCATTCCCCACATCAAGATACTTAAAAATAAATGTTTCAAAACAATGAATACACTTAGTGTCTCTCCCGCCAATCATATGGTTCCGACAAAGAACTCCTGCTTCGCTTGTATACTGCTTTGGTTGGGTCTCGTTTGGACTATGGCAGTGTGGTGTATGGGTCGGCGACTAAGACAGCCTTGAGAATTCTTGACCCAGTGCTACACTTGGGGCTTCGTCTCGCCTCGGGTGCTTTTCGCACTAGCCCTGTCGAGAGTTTGTATGTCGAGTGTGATAAGTGGAGCCTTGAGAACCAACGAACGTACATGGACTTGCTATATGCTTTTAAAATTTCATCACTGAACAATCATCCTTTTTATCCTGTCTTTAACGATACATCAACATCTCTGCTCTTTGCAAATCGCCCATCCATTCCTCTGCCCTTTTCACTTAGAGTGAGAGAGCGAGCCTCGGATCTCAGTGCTTTGTTTTTAGATGTGTACAGGTCATCCTTTTCACACAGTTTACCGCCTTGGCAAGTACGCCCCGTGTCGTGCAACCTTTCTTTTATTACACTTGACAAAAATTCGGTACCACGAGCTGCAATACTGCAGCACTTTCTGTCTTGGCAGTTTATATACACATGTGCGGAATTTTATAGTGACGCTTCTAAAACCTACACTATGGTGTCGTGCGCTGCTCATGGTCCAAATTTCGATGCAGCCAGAACCATGAGCGTGCACACAATTTTTTCAGCAGAAGCGTATGGCATTTTACTGATTGTACGACACATTCTTGAAAATCAAATTCCCAATTCCATAATCTATACAGATTCCTTAAGTGTTGTTCGCGTACTGTCATCGCACAAGCCCCCCAAAAACCACACAGTTAATCTTGTATTCAACACTATCATGTCCGTGTATGCACAAAAGCATGAGCTGCTCCGCTGCTGGGTCCCAGGACACGCAGGGATCGCTGGGAACGAGTTGGCAGACGAGAGGGCCGCTGCTGCTGCTGCACTCAGAAACACTGTAGACATTACAACGACACCCTACACAGACCTCAAGCAATACATAAGACAGCACTCTGCGCAGAACATGGCAAACACACTGGGACGGACAGACAGACAACAAACTACATGTAATAAAGCCACACTTGGGACGGTACAGAGCTGACTCACACAACAGACACACGGAAGTCGCCTTGGGTAGGCTGCGGATAGGGCACACCCATGCGACGCACTCGTATCTGCTGACGGGATCTTCTAGACCCCAGTGCAGCAGGTGCGGAGAGGCCCTATCCGTGTGTACATACTAATCACTTGCAAGGCACTTCACACAACACGAAACAAACACTTGAGAGAACTCTACAGACAACAGATTCCCCTACATCCATCGTTGTTTCTAGGCGACGATGCCATGGTTTTCGTGAAACGTGTGTTTGATTATTTGTCAGACGTGAAGTTTTTAAACCTCATTTCCTATCACGCATAATGAAATCTGGCCCTATACACCAGCGATTACCATTTTCTTTGATTTTACCATGTTCGGTTTACACGTTTTTATACCTACCCTTGTGTGGTAATCACTTCTGTTCAATAAATAACCTCTTCTCTGGCGCTCTTTGCCATCGTTGGCCTCGCGCCATTAAACACTAACCATCATCATCATCAAATGCCGGTAATTTGTCGATTTAAGTGGGTTGGTACTTCTGTACAATGTTATCTCTTTGCGCATGCGTGTTTCATGTCGCAGTAACGCTGTTGCCTTCTTTTGGAGGGCTTTTTCGTGTGTTCAGTTTGTGCCTACAGTGAGACCACTACACATAAGCCTTTCAAGGTGAGGCACATACTTGCTCCCTTAACTGTTCATGTCGCGTTTTTTTTTGTTTTATTACGCCTAGTGCCAAGGACGTTGTTCTATTTGTGCGCAGTCAATTGTAAATAAATAAATAAATTAATTAATAATGAGAGACGAGGGAAAGCGTGACCGGTTTATTCGGACACTCGGACGAAAAACCCCAACAAGTGCTGATGATGATTATGTACAGGTGATGATGATGCCGGGGCCATGAGAGCTAGCACTGATGATAGTGTACCGATTACGAGGAAATGTCCGTAATGTGTTGAAGAGCACAGATTCGTGGTCAGGGTGTCTCACATAATTACCCCTCCGCGGCCGGAAGCGGCCACCTGGCCGCGACTTATTGTTCTGTCCTGCGGTTGAACGGCTTGAGGCGAGATACATGTACGATTTCAGTACCACGGCGGCGCCGACCTGACGACTGTTCTACTGGCGTCACACGGTAATTAACTGGCGAAGTCTGTTCTGTGATTCTGTATGGACCAAGAAAGCGATGAAGGAATTTCTTGCACAGACCGGGTACACGAACAGGGGTCCATAACAATACTTCATCACCTGGCCGAAATTGAAGAGAGCGATGTGCGACATCGTAGCGAGCTTTGCGTTCTTGTTGTTGACTTTCGGTACGACTTCGCGCGAGTTCGCGGCAGTGGGTGAGCCGTGAAACGTACTGCTCACGAGATGACATTTCAGAGGGGACAGGAGCATAGAAGAAAGTCGACTCGAAGGTAATACAGGAAGAGAAGCCAAAGACTAAGAAGAATGGTGAGTATCTAGTCGTTTTTTGCGTTGCAGTATTTTACGCAAAAGTCGGAAATGGCAGGGTGGTATCCCAGTTGCGATGATCAGGGCTCATGTACATCGAGAGCATGTCCGCGAGGGTTAGATGGAATCTCTCTGTTAATTCATTCGTCTGGGGATGGTAGCTGGACGTTGTCTTGTGCACGGTTTTGGAGGGACGCAGAATCTCTTCGACTACAACGGACAGAAAAGCCCTGCCGCGATCGCTGAGGAGGACGCGTGGCGGGCCATGGCGCAAAATAAGGTTGGGCAGTATAAAGTCAGCGACTTCAGCAGCCGTTCCAGAGCCAATGGGTGCTGTTTAAGCGTATCGTGTCAGATGGTCGACAGCCGTAACTATCCAACGGTATCCAGATGGCGTTGGAGGTAGTGGTCCGAACAAATCGAAGCCGACGGTCCCGAAAGGCTCTGACGGACAAGGGAGAGGTTGAAGTAGTCCGGCAGGAGGAGTAGTTGAACGCTTGCGGTGCTGGCAGGAGGCGCACGAGTGAACGTATTTGGCAACAGAAGTGAAGAGGCCAGGCCAAAAGTAGACTACGTATTCGCTCGTGCGTTTTTGCAAAACCAAGGTGCCGAGCGGTAGCTGCATCGTGGTAGGCTTCGTGAATAGGGCACCGGAGTGTACGAGGCACAACGGGGACCCATGTTTTGCCATTGGGATGGTAATTTCGCCTGTAAAGAACGCCATGAAATAGTGTGAACTTACTGAGTTGGCGATGCCCACGGCTGTTTGGAGGTATTAAACGACCGTCGAAATATTCAATGATGGGGCCACAATATGCGTCTGCGCGTTGCAGCGACGGCAAATCGACGCGTCCCTCAATGTTTGAGGAGATAACGGGGGCCAAACAAAGTGCGTTATCGGCGGGCTCCTCCGTATCGTAAGATGAAGAGGACAATAGGCAACGAGAGAGAGCGTCGGCGTCCATGTGATTCTTCCCTGACTTATACACCACGGAAAAATCGTACTGCTGGAGGCGGAGAACCCAGCGGCCAAGGCGTCCAGAGAGGTTTTTCATGGTGGACAACCAGCATAGCGCATGATTGTCGTTCACCACTGTAAAATGACGGCCATGAAGGTAAGGGCGAAATTTCTGAACAGCCCAAACGATGGCAAGGCACTCCTGTTCAGTTATAGTGTAATCCTTCTCAGCAGGTGTCAACGACCGGCTTGCGTAGGCGACGACCCTCTCCCGAAGTTTATCATCACTTTGGAGGATAACACCGCCATTGCCATGGCCACTAGCATCCGTGTGGAGTATAGTGGGCTTTGTTTCGTCAAAGTGGCAGAGCACCGCAACAGACGTTAGAGCGGCTTTCAGATCTTCAAAAGCACGTTGACAGTCACCGGACCAAATGTACTGGGCGCCACACTGTAGGAGATAGTTCAGTGGGGACGCAATGGTGGCAAAATTCCGGACAAAGCGGCGGAAATACAAAACCAACCCGAGAAAACTACGGAGGCGTTTTTGTTGGCGGGGACGAGAAAAGCTGACAACGGCAGCGATTTTCTCAGGATAGGGTCTGATGCCATCTCTACTAACGACGTGGCCAAGCACCTTGATGGTTTTGGTAGCAAAGCGGCATTTTTTTTAGTTGAGTTGAAGTTTGGCGTTAGAAATGCATGTGAGTACCTCGTCCAGACGCTTAAGATGTTCTGTAAACGTCGACGAGAAGACAAAGACCTCGTCCAGGTAGCAGAAACAGGTCTTCCATTTAAGTCTTTTGAGCCCCGAATCCATCATGCGTTCAAATGTCGCCGGAGCGTTGCACAACCCGAATGGCGTGACATTAAATTCGTATAGGCCATGGGGAGTTGCAAATGCGGTCTTTTCTTTGTCGGACTCATGCATCGGGATCTGCCAATAGACAGAACGCAAGTCAAGGCTCGAAAAGTATTCGGCTCCTTGAAGGCAGTCCAGGGCGTCGTCTATGCGTGGCATGGGATATACATCCTTTCTGGTAATCTTGTTGAGGGCACGATAGTCAACGCAAAAGCGTACGATGCCATCTTTCATCCCAACCAGCACGACCGGGGACGACCAAGGACTACATGAAGGCCGGATAACATTGTGGTTCAGCATGTCAGCCACATTTTTCTCGATGACTTGCCTTTCTGATGAGGAGACGCGATACGGGCGACGGCGAACAATATACGACCCTTCGGTTTCGATGCGATGCGTGGTCGTGGTTCTGTGAGGAAGAACGGTTGATTAGGATTCGAACGATGCACGGTGCTTATTTAAAAGCTCCACGACTGATAATTTCTGTGACTCTGTCAGGTCCGGGCTGACGGTGACTGCAAGAGAAGGCTTCGAGGACGTAGTCACTGAAGCCAGCAATTGTGGAACCTTGCGGAAGCAGAACGTCGTCTGCAGTGGTGTTTTGCACAGGTATAAGAGCTTGCCCTTCGGAAAAAACGAACGAGACACGCGGCAACAGCAAGTCCACGGGAAAGGAGGCGGCTGCACGGAACGACCAGGACATCACCGTCAAGTATAGTGCTAGCAGAAACTGCAAGGATGTGCTCACAACGGGACGGTACGACGTGATCGGTCGTCAGAACCAAAGAAATTGGCTCTGCCAGGAAAAAGTTGAATTATGAGTATCTGTGATGGTAATAGCAGGAGTTCGACAACAAATAACAGCGGACGTCGATGAAAGAAAGTAGTAGCCAAGAATTAGGTCGTAGGGACTCGTGGAGAGCACGGCACACTGGATATGATGACAGATCCTTCAATGGAGACACGCACTGTATATTATGCAGAAGGATCGATGCGTGCCTCGATTGCACCACGTAATGAGGGACCTCTAAACGGTGTTCTCACCTTGCGTAACCTTTTGCACAGATGAGCATGAATAATTGAGACGCTTGCTCCAGTGTCCACCAACGCTTCGATGCGGATGCCTTCGACGAATAAACACCAAATGTTCGAGGGATGCTTTGGAGGAGTTTTTATCTTTTCCCTGTATGCAGTTTCCCCTCCAAAAACTGCATGGCTTAGTTTTCCAAGAGACGAGAGCTGTCGTGCACGACGGGGCGAAGCGGCGATACAGATCGGCGGAAAGGCGAGGGATAGCGGGGTCGTTGATCACGTGAATTGCGCTGTATCCCAGGGGAATCGGCTGCGGGAGTAGTCTGGCGGGTCGGAGATTGGTAGCCTCCCTGGCGATATCCATAACGAGGGCTCGTTAAGTCGCGCTCGTATGTGTCGTAGCCACGCCGTTAATCCTGTGCACGCCTGCGACAGAACCGAGCAATGTGGCCGCGAATTCAGCAGTAGAAACACAGTGGCCGGTTAGGTGGGCGCTCGGAGCTCGGAGGTCTCCACGTGCGATAGTACGGCTGCAGCCGAATGGCATGGTTGATCGTTGCCACATATCCGGGCAGAGGCTGCGACGTAACCGGGGCCATGGGCAGGTTCGGCCTTCCAGCGACTTCCGAATAGCACGGTACGGCATAATTGGCGGAAAGATGAGGCACTGACCAACCAGGCACACATGCAAGCTCCTCCTTAATTATCTGTCGAAGATTGGTGCTTGCTGAGTGGTGAGCAGGAGCAGAAGCACACATGGAGGCTCGGCCGTCAAGCTCCTCCCGAATCAACTGCCTTATAAGCACGCGAAGGTCTTCGTCGCCTAAGCGCGTGGCCGATGTATCCTGCTGAATGCGGATCGACCGCAGATCGTCAAGACGTTGGCAAGTAGTGGTGACATCCGAGACGATTCTTGGGTTCTGAAGGGCGAGCGCAGTGAAAGCGAACTGGTTAATACCTTTCAGTATCTGGCGTACGCGGTCCGACTCTGACATATCCTTGTTGACCTTCCGGCACAGCGCGAGAACATCTTCGATGTAAGAGGTGTAGCTTTCGCACGGGTGTTGCACGCGCGCTTCTAGTTTCTTTTTCGCGTCCTCAGAGCGAGCTGCGGATCTCCCAAAAATTTTGCGAATCTCGGTTGTAAGGTCGTCCAATCGGGTAGGCGTCCCGCGTTATTGATGTACCACGTCTTCGCCATCTCGGCGAGAAAAAAGCCGACAGTCAGCCGTTTTAGCTTGCTGTCCCACCCGTTATATGCGCTGACTCTCTCGAAGTTCGCCAACCACTCTTCTACATCATCCCCACGAAGGCCAGCGAAGTAGGACGGATCTCGCTGGTGGCTGATAAAACATTGCGGGGGAGGCGTAGCCGTGGCGCTGGCTGGATCGACCGTCAAGGCCATGGTCTCCTGAGGCAGACGGCGGCCCGAACGGAGCTCCAGGAGCGGCGCTGCAGAGGTAGACTGTGAAATTGAAAAGCACCCTCTATCACTTGAGAAACGATTGAAAGCGTGACCGGTTTATTCGGACACTCGGACGAAAAACCCCAACAAGTGCTGATGATGATTATGTGCAGGTGATGATGATGCCGGGGCCGCGAGAGCTAGAACAGATGATAATGTACCGATTACGAGGAGATGTCCGTAACGTGTTGAAGAGCACAGATTCGTGGTTAGGGTGTCTCACAATAAATAAATAAATAAATAAATAAATAAATAAATAAATAAATAAATAAATAAATAAATAAATAAAGAAACGACTACCAAGGAGAGATCAAACCCGAATACGTGAGGTCAGAATCATAACGCCGCAGCTACAGGGGTAGCGCTGGTTGTGTATTGACATAGCGTTCACTGGAAATATTTTAAATCCAGAGCATTTCTTTACCTCACGATGTCACCCGTTCTAGTTGTCCATCGTAGTCCGCACCCCTCCCCCTACACTATACAAAAAATATTACTTACCGGCGCCTGGTTTCGATCCCACGACCCTGCGGGCGGAACGCAAGGTACATG
Organism: Haemaphysalis longicornis; assembly: GCA_013339765.2. NCBI lineage: Eukaryota > Metazoa > Arthropoda > Arachnida > Ixodida > Ixodidae > Haemaphysalis > Haemaphysalis longicornis. The sequence continues at coordinate 9,738,737 of CM023454.1, forward strand.
GTGCTCTACCCACTGCGCCGCAAAGCCGACACAGAATGGAGGGCTACGAACGCGCCTTATATGCTTGACTCATTCAAACTACGTCAAGAAGCTGCTGATACAACGCATTCACTACCTGTGGGCGGAACGCGAGGTACATGGTGCTCTTCACACTGCGCCACAATAATCATACCCACCTGCGAAAAAATGATGTCACGTTACCACGTAATTACGTCTCCTCATTTATTTACAATACAACAACCAACAGCAACAAGTGCAACAACATTAACGTAACGCAAAGTACTTAACGTCGTGCGCCCCCCGGAAATGCTCTGCATTTGATCGTGCCCCTCGTGAGGGGGATGTTTAGTTTCCTGCCGCAGCAAAAACCAAGCAGCCTCCTGCGCAGTTTGTGGCGCATACCCACTTGGGGGATTGGCCAGGATCGTTTCATTTACTACATGCCGGTTACGACAGGGTTTGACTCGAACAAATTTTTTAAATCACTTTGCCGCAACGTCATTGGACCCGCTTCTATGCGTCCGAAATTCACCTTGCGATCATTAATAGGGACGCTGTCTGCAGCTTTGCCGTCGTGTAGCGTTGGAAAGCAGTAACACAAAGAACAGCTGGGTTAGGCCAACCGGGAGAGAGAGAGAGAGCGCCTCCTCTCTAGCCTGGCCGTACACGAGAAGCCGTAGATTTCGCCGCTGCTAGAGCGCTCGCTCGCCAACGGAGCGAGAAAGCTCTGGCAGAATCCTGGGAATCGCGCGCTTCCTCGCCGAGAAAGGGTGCTTAGATTTGCATGCAAAAGTTTTTATAGAAGAAGTAGTAAACTTTTTTATTTAACACAAAACCCCAAAGAGCAACAAAGCATAATCAACCAGTAAGTCACCCAAGTCAGCCGGTCAGTCACGCAATTAGCCTCTTAATAAGGCGATGACGATAATATCGATGGTTTATTATTAGCCAAGGCACACTAGGGCAGAGAGAGCCAAAGAACGAGTGCTTCATTGAGTACTGAAACCGCAAATAATTAATCCCCGGAGTAAACGCACAACAGAACAAAATTAAGGACGGCTGAGTTAAGGGAGAGGGTAATTATGCTTAACAAAAGCTACAGAAGTTATACTTCTGTTAAACGTTAAAGGCATGTTTTACAGATAACCTTGATACGTCAGCGATAAAGTATGATAGGTGCAGCGGAATTTGTCATCTCTAGAGGTCAAGGAAATGTTTTTGTCATGTTGTGTTTAGTTTCTTGCATGTTATTAGGATGTGGACTACGGATATGCCTTTTCCACATAGGCATCAAAATGATCTTGAAGATCTAGTGGGCAGGAGGGAGTGCGTTACATGTGTGCGGCCATCCGTAACCTAGCCAATCCCACTTCAGCGTGCCTGTTGTGCGAGTCAGTTTTTCAGCATCGTAAGTGTGGTATTATTACGTTTATGTGTTGTTTGTGACTCCAGTTGGATCGCCATGTGTTACGAAGATCTTGTCTGACGTGTCGCTTGAGGTTGGTTTGAAGTACTGTTATGTCGACTTTGTTCATATAAGCAGCCGCAGCAGCTATTCAATCGGTGGCCTCATTGCCAGTCATTCCACAGTGCCCTGGACCACAGCATATATTTAAGATGTGAGACATACGTGGTCATTTTAACGTTACAAAGAAGGCTGATACAGTTTTTACAAGGCTCTCTAGATTACACTGCAGCACAAGGCTTAGAAAATCGGCGCAACAACACACTTGGGAATTTTAGGTTGGGTCATGTGATTTGAAAGCAGTCACATGCCGTGCGCTTCTGCCGAACAAATAATATTTGGAAAATTTATTGTTTAACTTCCAATCATTATATTGGCTAGTGCTCACAGCAAGAGCCAGAAGAACCCATTTTCGACAAGTCTCAGATAAATTCAGCGCACCTGTACTTGTCCTGCAGGAACAGGAAGCGTGACAAAATCGCAATCATGGGTACCCACTTCTTTGCACTTGCGTAAACGACAGGCAGGATGAAACAGGGCGCAGATAAAATGATGGAATATAATTTTGGATGGGTGTCATGTGCGTGTCCTAAAGAGGGACCTTGAGGTCAGAAGCTTTTTAATTGCAAAGCATCTCTTTGTCGACCCTCCATCGTCTGGCGTCCGCACCTCTCCTCCTCTCCACAACAGCTGTGATAACGCCGCCCTCTCTCCCCTCCTCTCCACACAACCTGTGCGCTAGCCCGCGCTGCTTCTCCTTTCCCCTCTGCACACCAGCTGTCCAATCACGTGCATGCGCCCTTTTCCTCTCGATTCTCTCTGCTCTGCAAATAAACCCGTCGCGCGTTCCGCTCAGTTGCTTCTTCGGTACTGCGTCGTCCTATGACTGCAAATGGACGCCAACGATTCCGTCAGCGAACTGTCTGGGACACCTTCAACTAGCGCCAGACACCACACTGTCAGAACCACAAGCACCTCCAAAGAGAAGGTTGCACAGAGGAGAGCTCGCGACGCCGAACGTAAAAGGCAGCATCGAGCAGCGGATTTTTCGCTTCGAGAACGAGAAGCGGCTTTGAAACTCCAGCGGCGAGTAGCTTATTCAAATGGAGTTCGGCAACGTGACAACGCTTCGAAACGCCAGCGCCGAACAGCGGATTCCTCGCTTGGAAAACGAGAAGCCTCCAAAAGGTCCCCACTACTCGATAAATAAAGAAAACATTTAATACGCTACTACACGTGTCTTTACTCTCACAACCAATTACCACGCTACTACTCTACGGCTTTGCATCCCCTCAGCGTTCCCACGTGGGAAGATGGTGTACTTTTTTTCTCATTTTAGGAGAGAACGCTAAGACAAGAGACTGTTCGTATGTTGCAATTTGTTATTTGATTTGTTATTGAGATACACAATCTTAGATAGTTAAGGCAAGACAGCATATTTTCCATTAAGCCCTAAACCCCATTTTTCACTCTAAATAGAGACTCTCGACAGCGCTAGTGCGGAAAGCGCCACTGCGAAGTCACAGAAGCAGCCCTGGGTTGAGTATTTTCGGTATAGTTTTTATTTTTCCTGTAGTCGATACTGCCATAGTAAAACCGGAATCCTATCAAGGCAGTACACTGACGCAGAAGACGTTTTGTCGGCACGGTAGGATTGGTGTGAGGGGGTTTAAGAATGTGAGTTGTTTTATGCCTTTTTTCAAGTTGATTTAGGTGTCTGACAAATGTCAGTATGTTATCTAGCGATATACCTGAGACATTGTGCTCTTTTTTAACAGGAGTTGACACTTATAGTTATACTAATTTCAGGTTCCAGATAGAACCTACCCATCCAAAACCCGAATACTTTTTTTGGTGGGATTCGTCAGCAGCAAGCTTCGTCACCTGCAGCTGCAGTTGAATTTCAGAACTTGACACAGCACCTCATTGAAAAGATATACGCATGATATCACATACAAAAAACAAGAAAGGGTTCGTGGCAATGCCTTCCGAAGCGAGTTCATCTTAACTGTATATAGTGGGAAGCTTTAAACTCCACTCTAGATGTACCTTTTTTCTGAACATACACATTGGAAAGTTTACTACCTGTCCATACACGAAACCGTTGTTCCGACATGTTGCAATAATGGGTGTTCAGTGAGTGGCCCGAAACACTGAATGAGATTACGTCACTAGAGCTGCCGTATCGCTAAGCCGTGTCGTAGTAGTTTGCCCTACCAAATACAATTCTAATGCCGAAGTGTTTATGAAGGCATATTTTTCGCAGTGTTGTAAGAGAACTTGATCGTTGGTAAACAGACTCTGCAACCTGCGTGACAGTTTTCGAGAAGACGATGGTGGTCTGAGAGTACGTACTCTTTTGTTAATTATCTTCTCAAGAAGCTTGCACTGAGAGGTTCGTCACCGCAATGGGCGAATATCTTGCTGGGGAAGAAAGTTCTTTCCTCTCCGTCAGGTAAGCTACTAGCCGTCCTCCAAGACATTCAAATATGCCCCGAAAGACAAACGTTGTTGTAAAATTGAATGAGCATTAGGAGTGTGTGCCTGATATGTTATATAATTGGATATGTGATGTTGCCTGGGCTTGGATCTGACGGTTGGCTTGTGCTCAGAGCAGCCCTCAGTTCATGAAGCGAAAATTGTCAGTGATAGGAAGTGGCTGTCGTGCCGTTATCAAGTAAATGCTTATTTTTGGCCAATGATTTGCGTTTATGAGCGAGTTTGTGCAGTTTTTATAACATGACACTTGTTTAACGTTCTATGCAAGGATACTAGCCTGGTCTCTGGGTGTCTGCTGTTGCAATGACGAGGAGTAGGCTGTGTGTGTAGGAGCGCACGCTATCTTGTTTTTCCTCCGGGGGGACTGGTTTTCCAAAAGCGTTTGCCCTTCTGAACAAAATGAGGTTATCTGAAATGTGATACCGACGAAGGATACATGCTTTTTTCTGGGCCCCTAGCGCCTGCTTGTTGTCCTCATTCCACGACGGCCTCTTTTGGTTGCGCGGACACAAGAGACGTACGAAGTGAACATTTGGAGGCGTTGAGGACGTGCAACGTGAGAAATGGGGTTGCCTTTTCAATGTTTAGGTGTCTTTTGAATGTGTAGTGCAGTTTACATGTCTGTGTAAAGATATTCCAGATGGCTTTTGGTTAGTTGAACGTTTTTTGGGAAGGTGAAGTGCTTTAGCCTCTACATGTATTTTCAGTAAAGTAAAGAAGTAGTGACTATCCTACGGGTTTGTGCCCACGTCCCGCTGAATAAATGAATACAGAACTCCAGATTGAATAGCTAATCAACGTGTGTGTCATGTTTAGCGCACTCCCTGAGAGGGGATGCATCAAACCCCACAAAAGGGATAAAAAGAACAAACAAGTGCCGATTTGAATGGGTCACCATGAGCGCACCAATGAACGAATGCCGCGCTGAAACCCCGAGGCTTCATAGTCGTATATGACGGCTCACTGGTCTACCAATCAGAGGACGCCGTGCCTGAGATAAGTGGCGTGATGACCATACGTGATGGCACAAAAAGTCTAGGACGAATGAGAGCAAGCTGTGATCAAGCCCAGAGTGGTTAAGAGCCGGGTGCACAAGGAGCAGGGGGAGGCAACGAACGAAGAGGCAGAAAGAGCACATGAGCTTCAAGGAATTAGCCAGGGAGACGCGGCCAGGCCACCGACTATGCCTAAGCCTGGCGGGAGCGCCCCGACTTCGCATGGGCTGTGTCATCCCAGGCGTACCACGAACCTGCGTCTTCGTGGCCCCAGCGGTGGAGGTCAGGCCCCTGCGTCATACATTCACGCTCCATCGACCTACGCTTGAACGTCTCTGAAGGGGTACGTTCGTGCCGAGACCTACCTGGGAACTCCAGCAACCGTGGCTACAAGGGAGTAGCCACCGAGGAAACTCTGAGTGAAGCGCGGAACCCACGCCGTCCAATGAACCACCCCACGCAATTACCGCCGGCATGAAAATGAGACGACGACGGCTACGACCGAGTCGCGGCCATTCAAAGGTGCGACACATCAGTGCCGACGACATGGTCGCCGAGTCATTTAAGGACGCAATCTTAGGGCACAACTAGGGAGTTCTGGTGTGAAATGAATTAACTTGAACTTGATGTAATGAGTGCATTTTAACAAATTGTGTAGAACATTATTATAGAGACTTTAGATTTTGATTTCAATTGTATTGTGGGATTTTCAGTCAGGGTTTGTGTGTTGTTTGGCTGAGTGGAATGTATTTATTAAGTGGTTTGCTTTATGGTTTTTCAAGTGTGCATTGTGTGTTTTGTCAAACCCGTCAATGGCTTTCTTGCATCCATCTCTCTGAGCTGGTCAAAACAACCCACCATCCATCACGTAAAAGGTCATAAGTTTTGTCTACTAGATTAGAATATGAAAGGTTGTTTTTGTTTAATACTCATGCTCCTGAAGAGGTTAAAAATTTTCTATATCACCACGGCGTACATCCGTGTGGGCAGAGCTCCAAAGAGAGTTTTGGAAATTTATATCGCCTATGAGCATGAAGGGTTCGGGTAGTTGATCTTTAAGGCCATCTAAATCGGTACTTGAGAGCCGGAAGTGTGGAGAGGGGATTAGAAAGCATACCGATAAAAGCTTGTGGTCGAATACGGTTCGAATGGCAAAAGCCTCAAATACAGCCCATAAGTGGATGCTGCGGCACGCCAAAGATTGTAGGGGAATTATGGCCACACCAAGGTAAGATGTATTACCGCTATCCCTGCTCTTCTTAATACCAGACAAGTGTTCAAGAATTAGGCAAGCTTGGAGTTTAATTGTCTCTTTTGGGACACATCACACCTGACTGAATCGAATGCAATGTCACATGGAGAGTCTTAAGGAGCCTTTTACAGTTCCATTGAATCACATACCTCCATTATGTACCTTTAAGAGCTACTACTAGGTTGTGTGCGTGAGGTCATGTTTTTATTTTGGGGCTTAAATTTTTGAAGGGGGCCTTTGGGATATTTTGTCCCCTTTGACGACGGAGCTCCTACCATGCGCTGCAATGCAGAAGGTACGCTCCGACGTCCATCTTATTGTGAAATACAATTAGGATGCCCTAGAGACTGGACATGTGTGTAGCAACATTTAGGGCGCCCTTCGTTTCACCACAATCACCGAAGGCATCACGGGCGCCAAAGCCAGAACAGGCGGGGGGAGCATTGCAGCGGGCATGGTTCCCTCCGCGTCCATTTTCTGCAGGCCCGCAGTTGTTCTAGACACCTCAGACGGAAACAGAAGGGGCGACCCCACTACCATCATTGTGGGTTGCCACCTCAAGGTATCCGGTCCGACAAGTGGCGGGGTGTTAGGTGCGGCTGCAACCAGTAGGCTCGATCAAGTCAGCCGGACTGCATTGCGTTTCTATTGAAACCGCGCGCCACTCCCCTCCAGGGAGCTACGTAGGCGTATCTTCCGGAGGAGGAGTGCAGCCATTTCTGGGCCTCCGTAGAGCTGATTTTATCCTTGACCTTATGGGTAACTATATTTGTACAGCCTGAATTTATCACACGATCGTCAATAGGTGGGCTGATGTGAATGGCAATTACCACAAGTCGAGTTTTAGTATCACAGTTTTCTTTTGGAGGGTGAGACTGAGCACACTTCGTCCATGTTTATCTGCACCATAAACAGTTCGTACCGTCTCGATACCGCTAGCATTTGCGGCAGCGGCGTGGGTTTGCATGTACGGTTGCGCGGGGCAGCAAAGAAGCCTACCGTCACATATTCTGGAAGTTGGGTTTTATCGAAGGTGTGCACGATGTTCTTTGTTTTTGTTTGTTTGCCGCCACTTCTTACTCTGATATGGTTCAGTGCTGTGATCCCTTCGTCATGCAATCCTTCCAAAATGTTCGTTTCTTCTTCATTGATCATATCGAGTTCAGAGATGACTCCTTGAGATGAGGTTAGTGTTCTGTGAGGCGTGATCATGAATTTAGGAGTGATAGTTCATGGATGTTGGTTTGTGTAAGGAGCTTTTTTGCCTGCACATTGTCGCTGACTGCTGAAGAGGACGCCTTCGGAAGTAAAATGTTTCGCCTTGTTCTTCTTACCAGGAACACATGCGAGAAAATTTGAATTGAGGAAGGCTGATTTCTTACTTACAAGTGGTTTTTTGTCCACGAATGGCATAACGAGGGAACCTGTAAATTTATCACTGCTTCGAAAATAATTGTTAAGTGAATGTTTGCGAGTTCATTTTGTGCAGGCCCTTTTCAAGGCCGGAGCACTTCGTGAAAGAAAGGCAGGTTTATAAAAACTATACGGCACCAAAAAACCCAAAGTTATGGGTCAATTTTCCTTCACCCTTACCCTCATAGCTTAATTGATTGTAGGTCTAACGCGCCGCTGCAACGCAGGCGGTGAGGCGCACCGTAGTGGAGGGATCCGAATTAATTTTGACCACCTACGGATCTTTATGTGCACCGCAATCTGCTACACATGGGAGTTTTTGCCTTTCGCCTGCATCAGAAAAGCGGCCCCCGCGGCCGGAAATCGAACCGGCGACCTTGTGTTCAGCTGCGCAGTGTCTTAGCCCCTGAGCTACAGCGACGGGTCTCACCCTAATAGCAAGAAACGTCCACGAGCTCTCACACCCGTGAAAAGACAGGAAGCCCTTCAGCCGGAGCTTAAGCGAGGCTCCAGCGGTCACCGTTTGAAGTTCCTACTATTCATTTCAAAATTCACAGCCATGGTAGGATAGAGCGTGAGTATGGGAGCTCGGGGTCCGCGGTGTCGCCAATACCGTCACCTTGAATACAAAAGGTGCCCCGTGCGGGGAGCCAGCCAGCCGGCCAGTCTGTAAGCCTCACATTCATTCATTCATTCATTCATTCATTCATTCATTCGTATAATTCATTCAAACTATATTTATAGAGTAAACGGTACAACATCAATTGCTGTCACACCGGTGAAAACCATTCGCACTGCACATAAATAACACCTTTTGAGACACAAAAACGCGAAAATATATTGCGAATAATGAAGAATTTTGATAAATGTGCAAAACAAAATTTCTTTGTTATAAAGTTTTTGTTCTCGTGTATGTATTATTGTTGGAGTGGATGTTGTTACACAGTTTTAGCACATTGCACAGAACAACTATTCTTCACTGCAACAACTAGATAGATCATCAACAGTGGAACAGACTGGAATGGTCTCTTCGAGTGGTGAAATCGCTTCTTGAATTTCTAGATCACTTTGTATGTCAAAACTTTAGAACAATAAATATTTTATGACAAAAACATTTGTCAATGTTCATATGTACCTAATTTTAAATGAAAATTATTGGTTTATAGAAGTGCGTATATTAAGCAGCAGTAATGAAACACCGGGTGATCTTGGACGCAGAAGCCATTTTCTATACGGAAAAATAGTTACGCCCGATTATCGGTGGTGCAGGCTTAAATTCTTGTAAGTTTTCGGTAACTTTATTTCTGGAGGAATAACTTTGTCGACAGTGGGAGTGTACCGCCTTGAGGTTACTCGAGAGTTCAGCCATGGGTCGGTGACGGTACTCAGCACCCACTTCATCTTTTACTTAAGGTACTTTTGGTCGAACATCTAAAATGTACTGATACTTTAGGATGAATCTTACAACGGGGATTGCTGTTTCTTGCATCGTGAGAATTTTAACATTCACAAACAGAAATTGGTGTGGTATATTTCATTGTTTATTTTAAAGGACAAAAACAAGCACCCGGCGCTGTGAAACTTTTCTTACGTAAGTGCTTTCCCTCTGAAAAACAGATTTGTACCAGCGCAATATGTGCCTTGGTATTTTTCTGACAGAAAATGCGCACAATTTTTGTAATTTCTATTTGCAGGAGTGTCAACCTATTTCAGCAGTTAAAGCGCCTGTTTCACACTTTAGACCGATCTGTTAGCATGATGTGTGAACTCGAAACACGGGCAAAGTCGGCTTCGAGTGCATTCACTGACGATTCCGCAGAGGAAGCTTCTATTTCTGCAAAAGACGGTTTGCTCTGAAATTAGGTTTGGCAACGGAATATCTTGCCGGTCATACCAGCTAAACAAGTTGACCGGCGATAATTGAAGGCTACGAGCCTCGGTTTTTCAAAATTGCTGGTTTGGGTAGACTTTGCGTCCTTACCAGAATTGTTAGCTAAGGTTCGGGTAGCTCACAAAAGCGGTGGGGTAAAGTTTATCCTTCAAAGAATCGTTTGTGATTACGCTTGGATGTTGCGTGAGGGAATGTCGTGCCCTTGAAGGAGGAGTGTGTAGGCCCATACGGCTGTGACCTTGTGTTGTGTTGCGGGCTCGCGCTAATAACACTTTGCACTTAGGGAGTCTTTGATGGTGCAGTGAATCATTAACAGATCCTCCCGAAGACCAAAACGCTTTTTGTCACCTTTCTAAAGAGTTGTTATCTCTATCTTGAATGTGTGCAACTTTGCGTGTAATCATTAGCATTACGGCGTCCAAGTTTAGACACTCTATTTTAGGTTGCTTCAAATGTAGAAAACACGGCGGATAGTCTTATTAGTAGAAGGTACCAGGCCACAATATGTCTATACAAACGCACACTTAGAATTTTAGTTTTCTCGAACTGCTCGACGAATGGTTATGGTTACAGTTGGGCAAAGTGATCGTAGTTGGATCCAGCGTACTTCCAAAATGAAAAATTTTGCGCCCTTGAATTCATTGTCAGGCAGGATTTAGGCGGAATACCAGACACACGCATACACCGATTTCCAAATTGTCCATGCCTACTCTCCAATGGACAAAGTGGGGACAGTCACGTTGCGAGCTAAACTTCTTACGTTTCAAATGAAGCCATATTTACATAACCATTCTCTGAGACCAATCATAAGTACACATAGCCTGATCGCAAATCACAGCATAAATCGCGCTGGAAAATTAGGTGGGCATCCTGGAAATCAGGTGGGAGTGCTGGAAAATCAGATGGGCATAGTGCCTAATGCTGGAAAATTTCAGGTACAAGGTTTTTCTAGCTTGGAGTTGGTGGGAACTCTGGCGGTAGGTGAGGTGGGCACGGCCGCTATCTTGGACAATATTGGTGGCCTCGCTTGTCAGCGTACGCACCAGAAGCATGCGGGGGCTAATAGTGTCGACATACATGGCCGAAGTTAATTTACAAAGATGGAGGTGAATGCAGGCAAGAGCATATCAGCGCGTGAAAAGAGTGGCGTAGAAAACGGCAGTGCACGTGGATTAAGTGCGGTTGCTGTGACCGGAATGCGAACCTTGCGATTGTTCGAAAGCACTGGAAAGCACACCCGCAGTGCTCATCACTACGGTGCGATCATGTTTGTACACACATGTACGTTCAGTGCTTAGCGAAAGATTTGTATACTTCAAGCTTAAGACCCAGTAGAGAATCTTTGCCTGATTTAGGACCTTTACCCAAGCCTAGATACGAAGTGTTACCATAGCAGGCGTGCGCGCGCAAAAGCTGGTGCGCCAACTCGGCAAAAATATCAGCGATACGAATGCTATGCTGAACTTGCTCATATTCGAGATGTGCCGTTTTGGATTGAACGTTGCTCGCACGACAGTCGAGAGCGCGCACGCCGCGCTCACAAATTGAAAATCGCCGTAGCTTTCCGATGCGTGAGGTGCCACCATTATTTCCACAGTCAATGCAGTGAGAAATACGTTGTGTTCATTAAACAAAATCTGCAACCACCTACCAACCTCCCTCAGTGAATTTGCGTATATTTCTGCAATCTGGCAGCAAGCTGTTGGTTTGGTATGGCCATTAAGCATTCACGTCCTGCACGCCCTGCAAGCTCTTTTCTGCTTCTTTGGAATATAATTGCTCAATTACAGTCGATCAGCGAGTAGCAGGATTTCCAACCCAATTACATTTCCTTCACAGGTCAAAGCCACAGCTGTGTCACTTAGTTCATGTATTTAACATAGAAAAGACCTCGACCGACATTCATTTTATATCTGCTTCATTTCCACTTCAATTCTTCCCATTTTATTTGGATAATGGAATGGTAAAAATATGTACGCAATCCAATGTAATAAAACGAATTCAATTTGGGACAGTCTGAACATTTTCAGACATCGTGTTTTAAAGCAAAGCTTTCTCGCTCTATCAGCCAGCGGGTCTTTAATGGTGTTCGGGACAACAAGCTTCTAACGCGTCGGAGGCGGTGGCAGGGGCGAGTGGGGGGGAATTACTAACGTAACTATTATAGGTCATTATAAATGGGAATCACTTAGCTCACATGCCCCATTGTTTCGGTGATTGCGCTTGCGTTGCGCGGTGGCCTAGCCCCAAGCTAGCACATCAGGATGGCTAGGTACTGCTGTCTCAACCTTTGAAAGACGCTCCTCCGTTTTCTTTCCCCCGACTCACGGCCGGGCTACAGTGGTGGCGTCCGCAGCTCTGGCCGACGCTGCTGATGCGTTAGGGACGGCGCGCCAGCAAATTTCATGTAACCGTTGGCAGAATCTCTCGCTTCATTCTTTGTAGAGCCACGTGTGTGAATTCAAGGGACGTGGCATGGGCAGTTGTTGGGGGGGGGGGTAGTTCATAGCTTTGCTTTCCAAACACCTTAAGAGCGTGGATTGGAGCCATTTTTTCTTCCTAGTCTAAGTGTGCGTGTGTGCTTGTCCTTCTTTTTCAATTTTGTACCCTGCCTTTATTTCTTCGCTCTCCTTTATCCCTCCTCTTCATCTTCCTAACATCCCTTTCCCCCACCCTCCAACCAGGAGGCGTTCTGGTGGCAGTGTCCACCCATAGGCAATAAATTAAACTGGCTGGGGGACGTTCCTTCCAAGTTTAAGTCGAGTTCAGTATTCCTTTAAAGGTAATTGCTCTCTGGTCAACGTAATGACAGGAGCTTCGGGAAAAAGAGCGCTGCAAATTACGACAGAAAAAACAAGAACGACGAGAAAGATGCGCTTTCTCTCGTCGTTCCTCAGTTTTTTTCTGTTGTGGTTTGTAGCGCTATTTTTCTTCAAGCAATATGCACCAACTAGTCCAACGGCATATATTTCTGAAATGACAGGAGGATTGCAACTGTCACACTACCAATGCAGAAGTTCAAGCCAGAATTGGCAGAGAAAAAAAGTCTTCCTCAATTGCCTAGTAACACCTTGGGTGCAGTGCATGTATTCCACACTGAAGCCATTTTGAAGGTTTAGACCTGCACAAAGAAAAGTGTAAATAGAGGCTGTATTTTGAGTTGCCTGTTCATACAGGAAAAAGCACGGGACATCAACAGGCATGAAGCCGGTTCACTCGAGAAAGTAAAACCGAAAGTAGCAATGCACAGCGCAAAAATCTTTAGTAGCATTATATAAGAATAGAACAAAATCCACAAGATATAGCTGACACTTATACAATATTCAACAAAAGAAATATGCCCACAGCCCTGCAACAAAATGAGAAATAATGTCACATGGCACAAAGCCACTATTAATTTTTTGAAAGAATAAAATTACCACAAAAATAAACAATAAAATAAAAGCCACATATCCAACCCCGCCCTAGTAATTAAAAGCTTGACTGTTGAACATTAACAAACAAAAAAACTTTTATATGCAAAAGCCTCAATGCAGTTTTATCAGCGTTCAAAAACTAATGACATATAGAGGAAAGAAAAGCTTGTAAGGACCCCTAGCAACCCCTGCGAATTCTAAAATGTCAGGTGAACTGTCTCTGTCCTTGTGTCCTTGTCCTTGTGTCCTTGGCTGTCCTTGTGCTTCCGTTCCTTCGTCTTCGTCTGAGTTTGCGCTGGTTGTTTCCAAGAATGTTTTTCCAACTCACCCAGCTTGCAAATCTTCTGCACCTCAACATGCCAGTGGCTGACTTTAGTACAGACACTTCGTACCGGCATTGAAGCGCTGGTACACAGAGGCCATCTTTCACGACTTGTCCGACATTCAAGGGTTTATAGTAGTGGACAACTGGACAATTAAGTAAAAGTGCAGGAGGTTTTATTGGGAAATCAAACCAGAAGTACAATGAGGGCCCCCTAAAAATGTCATCTTCGGGTGTTACAACAGGCCTTCTTTGCCTTTTTTTAAGTTTTGTTTTCCTCCACAGTAAGAAGTCGCTATAATTCTAACAAGTGCTGTCCGAAAGGATAAAAACACGGTTCGCATGCATGAATTTAAACGAATGTTGGTTGGCTTTTAACACATGTTCTGAAACAGTGCAAGGACGTCAATAAAAGGGAAGGCACCAGGAGTTATCGATCCCTTTTCAGCCCATCGTAAGGCTCCTCCTAATTGTTAAATAAATCCAGCTTGTTCGGTGAGCCACAGCATCCTATCTATACTATGCAGCATAATGTTCATCATGTTGCATTATTCCGTTCAGCAAGATTTACTAATGAACTTGTTATAAAAAGATTGTAAGTGCTGGGTTTATTTCGCTCTTTACATTGTTTCAACTAAAAAATCTTGTAGCTTAACTCACAGGTTTATCAATGCAGATGGCCTTTTTATGCGTTTCATAGTGTCCTTGTTATTTCTTACAGCCGTTTTTGATGTTCTGGCTTGCGGCAGCTCTGTCATGGTGCACCGCATACTCCCTTGAGGCAAAGTATAAAGAAATAGTGAATAAAATGAAACCATTGAAATACTTTTTACATGCTTCTGTGCTAACTGAGGTAGCTACCCTAGTCGCTGGAACTTGGCTGATATCATATGGGCTAGTTTTGAGGTAAAAGAGAAAGGAATGTTTTTCTAACTGCATTAAAAATTTGTAACATCGTCCTGAGGTCTGCATCTTCGGTTTTCTGAATAAGCGAACATAAAAAATTATACCCCCCTCCGAGTGAAGCAGCTCTTCAGCTTAATAAAGGTACACTGACCTCTGCGCTGTCTTATGTGCAGGTGCTCTGTGCTAATAATGTATATAATATATAACTTTACTATTTCAGTTGAGTCTAGAGCCTTAGTTTATCTGTACTGGGCAGCGGAAAGAAGAGTTCATGTGCTGTTTCCAGCTGCTGCACCAATTACCTTCCAATCTCCAGCGATAAGTGTGCTGGCGCCACCACCGCTCTCCTTGTGCTGTCCTTCATGAAATAGGAGAGAACTTGTATCTTTAAGACTGTTAAGTTATGCTGAAGTACATGCTATCGTAATGAAGAAAATATCACCGTGACATCTGTCACTTTTCACATGCTTTTATGCTATCTCGACTTTTATAACACTGATCCGTGATCATTGTATGCCTAGTATCAACTTTTCGCTTATTCACCCAGACGTCTGACGGGGTAAATACGCTACATTTCTGCTAAATGTATCCCTCAGACATCGCTATTTGGCATAGAGGATTGTGCAAGTGCAAGAGAACTTTTGAACAAAAAATTTTAGTTTTGAAAACGAGTGTAAGCCTATTAAAAATCATAAAATATTCTGTGCACCCTCAACCTTAATCCTGGGAAGTAATGAATAACTCAGTTCAACATTGTCACGAAGCCAACGACGACGCAGTTGTCTACAAGGAAAACAAGTTTATTGGAGGGAACTTGTGCTCCCCTAACAACTTAAAGAATACAGGCGGCGAAGCAGCAGTCAGGAAAGTGACGTGCGAAGGCGAGCGTGACGAGTGGAATGCCGCGACTTTTGCTCAGCGGGAATTTATCACTCGGCGCGAGGGTTTCTGGACTAGTCGAATTGTATCCAGAACACTGTAGATCAACGAAGATTATTCTAGGGTGTTCACGTTAGTTCGGAACGTTCTTCCTGTCAAAAGAGATAACACATGCGACACAGAAAAAAAGAGCGGAACACGCGCCTCCCTTGTCACACACAACACCGATAACAAAGACCGGCGCAGCCGGGCGGCAAAAGCAAAACACAAGTGAACAAACCCAATGCATGGTTCGCGGCATTACCCTCCCTCGAAGGGTGCATCGAGCCGGTGCTAACACAAACAGTCCGAACAAAGAAAAAAATAGAATTCCGTCATCGTGCGTAGAAAGATTTGAAGCGAACCACGTGGATGACTTCGGGCTGTGTCATCGTGATGTTCCGGAATAACCTTCGGGGATCACCTCGTAGGTAAGGTGGCCGACGACACGTTGTAGAATCGGGTAGAGTCGGAAATACATTGGTAGCAGTTTCTCACTGTGTCCACGTCGTCGGATGAGAGTCGAAATCCACACACGATCCGCGGGGCGGTACTCGGTGTCTCTGCGTCGGAGGTTGTACTGTCTCGCATCTACCAGCTGCTAGTCCATTGTGCCAACTCGAGTGAGCTGGCGGGCATCCTCCGCCCGCTGGTTATCCTTGGATGTCGGCGTTGAGGTAGTCTTCTTCCACGTGAGAAGCATGGCTTCAAGCATCGTAGTCGGCCGTCTTCCGTAGACAAGCTCGAACGGTGTCATGTGTGTGGTTTCCTGGATAGCCGTGTTGTACGCAAGCATGACATACGATAGGACTTCGTCCCAAGTCTTGTGTTCAATGTCGACGTACATAGAGAGAATATTCGCGATTGTCTTGTTCAGGCGTCCCGTTAGTCCGTTCGTTTGAGGGTGGTACCCCGTCGTTCTTCAGTCATCCGTGTTGCTGTAGCGTAAGATTCCTAGCATAAGTTCCAGAGTAAACGCCGTTCCGCGGTCCTTGATTAGGACTTCAGGGGCTCCATGTCGATGCACAATTTGGTTTATGAAAAACTTGGCGACTTCTTGTGCAGTCCCTCTCGGAAGAGCGGCGGTCTCTGCGTAGCGCGTCATGTTTTCTGTCGTTACGACAATCCACTTGTTCTGTGATCGTGACGTATGGAAGGGGCCTAGAAGGTCCATTCGGATCTGTTGAAATGGCCTCGACAAGACGGCGATCGGTTGCTGTATTCCGGCGGTTCTTGTTGGCGGCGTTTTTCGTCGCTGGCAGTCGAGGCAACTGCGAACGTAGTGGGTGACGTTGGATGCAAGTCGGGGCCAGAAGTTCTTCGCCTTGATTTTTGCAATAGTGCGAGCTGTTTCGAAATGTGTGGAAGACGGGTCGTGGTGGCACGCTTCCAAAATTTCGTCACGAAGGTCAGCGGGGATGACAAGTAGAAAATTCGTTCTCGTTCTTAGGCTGATATTCTTCTTCACGAGGACGGAGTTTTTGGGGCTGAATGCTGGTAAGTTTCGCTTGAACGCCCTAGGCACGGCGACGAGGTAGTCGATCATGACGCGCAGGTCGGGGTCGTCACGCTGGTGGGCGGCTAGGTCACTTCCTGTCCCAACTCCGTCTTGTGGTGGTGGGTCGACGGGGGCGCGGGACAGGCAGTCGGCGTCGGAGAGTTTCCTGCCGGATTTATAGACTATTGTAACTTCCAACTCTTGCAGGCGCAAGGTTTACCGCCCAAGACGGCCAGACGGGTCGTTCAAATTGGCGAGCGAACACAGCGCATGGTGGTCTTTTACAACCTTGAATGGTCTGCGATACACGTACTGGCGAAATTTTGATATGGCCCAAATGATAGTAAGGCACTCTCTTTCGGAGGCAGAGTAGTTTTTTAAACCTTCGACTGACCACGGCTTGCATAGGCGATTATCTTTTCGCAACCGCTTTGATTTGGACGAGGACGGCTCCCAAACCTATATCGCCGACATCCGTGTGCAATTTTGTTTCGGCGTTTTCGTGGAAATGAGCTAGAACGGGTGCGTTTTGCAGGCGTTGTTGCAGCTTCCAGAATGCTTTTTCTTGGGCGTTTTCCCAGGCGAAAGGGGTTCTATCTTTTGTCAGGCGCGTGACTGGCTCTGCAATGCGATCGAAGCTTGCAACGAAGCGCCGGTAGTATGCGCATAGTCCGATAAATCTTCGCACGCTCTTTTTGTCTTTCCGTCTTGGGAAGTTCGGTATGGTTGATGTTTTCGCCGGGTCAGCAGGACTGCCGCAGCGTTGACGACGTGTTCCGAAAACGTGAGTTCGTCGTAAGCGCAGCGACACTATTTGTGCTTCAGCGTTAACCCCGACGAGCAAATAGCCTCCAGTACAGACTCCAATCTTGCAAGGGGCTCATCGAAAGTCCGTGCGAATACCACAACGTCGTCGAGGTATACGAGGCAGGTGGGCCACTTCAGGCCAGCTAGAACAGTGTCTATGACCCTTTGAACCATTGCAGGCGCCGTGCACAGCCCAAAACGGCATCACCTTGAACTCTTATAGACCGTCCGGGGTTATAAATGCAGTCTTCTCTCGTTCTCTCTCGTCCACTTTAATCTGCCAGAAGGTGGTCTTCAGATCCATCGATGAGAAGTACTTGGCGTGGCAGAGGTGATCGAGGGCGTCGTCGATTCGTGGCAGGGGGTACACGTTTTTTTTGTGATTTTGTTCAGTCTGCGGTAGTAGGCCCAGAAACTAAAAATTCCATGTTTTTTCTTCACGAGTACGACTGGCACAACCCAAGGACTTTTCTATGGCTGTATTATGTCGTCGGCTTAGCGGTCATCTGAAGACACGCGGTACGGTGACTGTCGGGTAGGTCGGTCTCATCTTCGGTTAGTATCCGGAGCTTCGCCAAAGTTGTCAGACGTAACTTGGAGTTCGACGAAAAACACTCGCTGTAACGATGAAGCAAAGCCAATAACTGGTTCCCTTCTTCTTGCGGTAGCGCCGTATTCACGTCGAAAGAATGCGGAAGCTTGAAGGTATCTTCGGGTGCGTGTTCAAGGTCGGCGACTGCGATCACGCAACTTACTTGTTGAATTTCTTCAAGTAATGCAATTGCAGCTCCCATGTTTAAATGCTGGTAGTCCTCGATGAAGTTGGTGACCAAAATGTAGGATCTGCGTTGCTTAAACCGCACAATGCCTCTTGCGACTGACACACCGCGGTCGAGAAGCAACGTTTGGTCACTCTCAACGATAGCGTCGACGTCCGGAGCCGCATCTTCACAGTAGATGGTGATCATTAAGCTTTTGTGGGGTGGCAGGGTGACATGATCATCGGCTATCCTTACAGCTGAACGGTGTTCGGAGTTCGGTTGCGGCGTCATGGAGTGATCGGAGGAAAAAGGTATCGACTTTGTCTGCAGAACCGTTATTGCGCCGTTGTCCGTAAAAAAGTTCATTCGGAGAACTACGTCGCTGGAGCATATAGGCAAGACAACGAACGCGGCAGGGTACGTCGTGCCGTCTATGATGATGCGGGATGTGCACGTTCCACTTGGCGTCACGAGGTGGCCTCCTGTTGTGCGTTTGTGCGGACCGTCTCATCTGGTCATAACTTTCTTCAGCTTAAATGCAAATGGTCCACTCATTACTGAGTAGTCGGCACCCGTGTCTACGAGGGCGACTACATCACAGCTATCGATGGACACCTTTAAGTTCAATGCCGCCTTTTTCGAATCCCGGGTGCGTCGGGGCGTCGCATCTCAGATGGTGTGTGTTGACGGTCGGGCACTGTACGTCGTCGTCGTCGTCTTTTAGGCGGAAGCCTCGGTCATGTCGGGCACGCGTCGCGCAGTGTAGCTGTCGTCGTGTTCGGGAGTCTCGTCAGGGTTAAAGGGGCACTGACACAAAAATTTTGCATCTTGTTTTTTTTGTTGCGATAAGTAGCTAGTGACCTACTTATAACCTGTAGAAACCTCATTTGCTTCAGCGTGCGACGGTTGTTTAATTAGAGGCATTTTCAATGCGGCCAGTCGCGGTTTCGGTTTCAGCGAGTGCCGCGAAACGATGGATTTTGTGGATCTTGTGTGAACAAAGCTGACCACGTGACCGTCGGAGGGATATCACAGAGCAGAGCCGCCTTATCACTGTCGAATCCGCATCGACGGCAGTTTCTGCGAATGCCCCCACGTACTGATCTCATGAGGCGCTTAATTAAAAAGCGACCGTGGATGTGACGCAGGCGCTGCGAGTGCAAATGCTACTGCTGCTAAAGAACGACGCGCGATGCTCGAGATGGTGGGTGGCAAGACGCGCGCTGGGAGCAGCCGGCCGGTCTGCCTACAGGTCCGCCTACAGATGTGTTCGGCTTAGCACTGCGGCGGATATTCGAGTGCCGCTCTCGTAAGCGGTGAAAATGACAATTTTTAATGCAACCCGCCATCGCATCATTAACTCCTTTCTCATGTAAGCCACCATGGTCGGGACTTGGGGACAATTTCGTGCAGCGGTAACAAGCTATCACTCGAGCTACCTGCGCCGGCCTGGTCCTTTTCGCGGCCGTGGCCGCCGCCTGCACAGCGACCGTGCGGCTAGCTCAGTGGGCTTTTCGTGCCTCCGGCGCGTTTTCGCATCCAATGGTAATAAACAGTAATAGAAACAGAGTGCCTGGAATCGCTGTAGAACTTTGGTCGCGGCCAGCTGCCCGATGAGCTGACGAAATCACGGCGCCTCCGCCGCCAACGATCGGATCGTTCGTTCTCGAGAGCAGAAGCTCCGCCCTCCGGCCCTCCGATTGGAGCGGCGAGCCATGCGAGCCGGCGGAAAACGCCGGCAGTGCAGAAGCGGCAAACACAAACTCGTGACGTTGTTTATTTACACAATATCCTCGGGATGTCGATTGCGCGTGGTCCTCTGCTGGCTGCTCGGTTGCGTTTCGCACACTTTAAAATTGATTTTAAATATGTTCTAGGCTGTATTCGCCGCTGATATTTTGCAGATGATGTATATGTGTTCCCACCAATCTATCTCCGAAGTTATCTCGCCTTCAAAATTTTGTGTCAGTGCCCCTTTTTAAGTCATGTCGTCGGGATGAGGGCATGTCTTGAATCTGTGTCTTCGGCGCATTCTTGCGTCCTTGGATGGTTTCCGGTTTTTCAACGTAGAGCAACTTCACATCCAGAAGTTTCTGCTTGTAGTTTCCCGCGCGTGGGCTGGAGGACGTTCCACGGGCGAAGTCAGCGTCGCTACGGCGGTTGGGCGACTGGTGTAGGTAGGGCGTAGGTCTACGGTTGAAACGGGCTGAGCCACGGCTGGTTTCAGATAGATACTCGTCGATCTCACGTGTTCGTTGGCCAGGGAGAGGCCGAGGTGCGTCGTTCGAGAAACCACGCTGTCCGAGTCTCTTGTATGGGCAGCGACGGTAGATGTGGTCAACCTCTCCGCCGTAGTAGCACAGCGGACGATTTTCGGGCGTTCGCCACACGTCGGTCTTCCGTGGGGCGTGGGGTTGCACTGCAGGTGGTCGAGCCGGCGACAGGGGACGACGATACGGAGCCTCCTTACCATAGGGAGCAGGTGAGCGAGGGTGACGGACAGCAGAAGCGTAGGTCATGGCTTGTGGTTCGCGAGTTGCTTCTGTCGTCGTTGAAGTTCCAAGCGTTTGCTGCACTTATTCTCTAATAACGTCGGTAAGGGAAGCGAGTTTGGGTTGCGGCGGCATTTGGAGCACTTTCCGCAGCTCCTCCCTTAATATTGCGCGGATAGTCTCGCGTAGACTATCTTCGGGAACGCGGATGCTGTGGACGCAATTCGCCTTGGCTATCCAACAAAGTTGCGGTCGTACTGCTTACCACGCATTTGGAGGGCTTTCTCATTGGTGTTGGCTTCGTTCACGAATTCAGCGATGGTTTTGAGTGGATTGCGGAAAGTTAAGCCAACAGTTCCTCCTTCACCCCGCGCATTAAGAAGCGCAACTTCTTTTCTTCGGCCATGCCAGGGTCAGCATGTCTGAAAAGCCTCGTCATCTCTTCGGCAAACACAACAACGCTTTCGTTAGGGTGCCTTGTCCGCGTTTGCAGCAGGACCTCGGCCCGCTCTTTTCGCACAACCATGGTGAACATTGTAATATTGCGTTCTGAAAACGCTGCAAGTCTCCATGGAGCTCTCATGGTTTTTGAACCAGATACATGCTGATTCCTCAAGGGAGAAGAGCACTTGCCTCAGTGTATCCGCGTCGTCCCATCGGTTAAACAGCCTGACCCGTTGGACTTGCTCCAACCAGTCTTCGGGATCTTCCGAAGGTGAGCCATGGAAGGAAGGTGGCCCCGTGGTTGGTGACGAATGAGGGCAGGATTGGAAGCGCGGGTCATGGTAGCTGCTTTGATCATGGTCTTGGTCACGACGCCTTCTTTCTTCACTTTATCTGGAACCATTACAAACTCTGGTTGAAGGCCTTGCTGTCGGCGGCTGACACGAGTTTGGCTTTCTTGTCGGCTTCACTATGCCTTAGGGTTCATGTACGCCACACCTCTACCAGATCCCATGAAGCCAAAGACGACGCAGTAGTTTTCAAGGAAAACAAGTTTATTTTAGCGAACTCGTGCTCCCCTAAAAGCTCAGAGAATACAGGCGGCGAAGCCGCAGTCAACAAAGTGACGTGCGAAGACGAGCGTGTCGAGTCGAATGCCGTGGCTTTTTCTGAGCGGGAATTTATCACTGGGCGCGAGGGTTTCTGGAATAGTCGAATTGTATCCAGAGCACTGTAGATCAACAAAGGCTCTTCTAGGCTGTTCACGGTAGTTGAGAACGTTCTCCCTGTCAAAAGAGATAGCACATGCGGCACATAAAGAAAGAGCGGAGCACGCGCCTCCCTTGGCATACTCTACACCGATAACAAAGACCGGCGCAGCCCGGCGGCAAAAGCAGAACACAAATAAACAAACCCAATGCATGGTTCGCGGCAATATGACCCTGACTCGTTCTTTAAAAATGGTGCCACAGCCACCATGTATAACAGAGCAAAACAGAATTGCAAACAGAAACTGGCCACGGGAGCGGCGTTGCTGTTCAAATGGCTAAACGATTTCGCCTTCGCCATTTCCAGGTTCTGGCCTGGTTTCTACAAGCTGTGACGGCAGCGTGCGGCGCTAAGACAAGCCCTGTCTCACCTGTCTTGCTGCACCTGGCCGAAAACAGCAGCCATTCCATCTGTGACCACTTCTTCGTCAGCATGGACCTGTGCCCGTCCAAATGGTCCGTGACAATGACTGCCACCTTGCTGCTATCAGCACAATCTACGAGGGATATTAACAGCTACACCGGCCAGCACCCTTTCAGTGGGCACGGGAGAGGCGTTGCTGCTCAGATGGCTGAACGATTTCGCCTTCGCCATTTCCAGGTTTTGGCCTGCTTTCTACAACCTGTGACTAAGCCTTCGGCGCTAAGACAAGCCCTGGCTCGCCTGTCTTGATGCACGTGGCAGAAAACAGCAGCCATTTCATCCGTGATCGCTCCTTCGTCAGCATCGACCTTTGCCCGTGCCAATGGCCCTTGACGATGACTGCCACTTGCCGATATGAGCACAATCTAGGGGGGATATAAACAGCTACATCGGCCAGCTCCCTTTCAGTGGGCACAGAAGCGGCGTTGGTGCTCAGACGGCTGAACGATTTCGCTTTCGCCATTTCCAGGTTTTAACACGCTTTCGTTCTATAGCAAGTGCAGTAGCACTCGTTGTCTATTACTGCTCCCTTGCCCATCTGCTTTGAGTTCAATTTATGACGAGTGTGTAAATACTGTGCTAATGATGATGAGCTGTGGTGATGTCGAGAGGAACCCTGGGCCCCCCGAAAATCTCCCCGAAGGGGCAAAACAGCTTTTGTCGAGTGAAAGCGGTTCCCACAACGGAATTCTGCAGTACTTGGAAGATACAAAACGACAATCACGTGAGCCTACGAAAAGACAAGCCTAACTAGCACAAGGTCAAGCCACCTTACTGCAGGCGGTAAACGACGTAAGAGCGGCACAGGCATCTCTCCAGAGCAGACGTTTGGATTTAAGTGAACGCTTGAACAAAATTGAAGCCAGGTTGGGCGATATTGATCGCAATGAGTCCGGCGTACAAAGCGCGCAACAAGCCATTGTCGAGGTGTCTTGCAATTTTCAAGATCGCCCCGACGATCTGGAGGACAGGGGCCGTCGAAATAATTTACGTTTCTAGGGTGTTCAGGATGCTAAGGAAATCTGGACTGAATCAGAAAAGATAAATTCGAATATATTTGCCCAAAACGTTGCCCTAGTAGGACCTAACTCAATCGAGCAGGCTCACCACTTGGGATGAGCTTACAGAGCACAAATGCAGACCAATTATGGTACAGTTTAGCAGCTCTAACAACAAACTAAAGATACTGTCCCAACGATCCAAACTAAAAGAACGCGACGTATCACCGACTGAAAATTTTTCACCGGTGACAAGACAAGCTAGAAAAAACTTCGGCAATGCGCCAAAGAGATGCCAGGTTCCCCTGTATTCAAAAGTCGTTGCCACAGGTTGCGGGAAATTTTCGCTAATAATATAAGTAGTGCTCCGAATGCCGGCGGCACCAACACCCCAGGATCTACCTCGGGCATACGTGCGCACAGCAGCCCGACAGTTTCTTCTAATCGCGCAGCCGCTTGTTCAAATTGCCGCAGCTGCTCTCGGCAATCAGCATCTGCTAACTGCGGAGGAGCTGTAAAATTATCATCGACTCAAGTTGTATGTGCCAATGTGAAAAGTGTTATGAGCAATAGGCCAACTCAGCTCTATCGTCAGCTCATGCGACACGGACATAAATGTTTTACCCGAAACATCGCTATCGGCTAAAGAGCGCACCAGCGAAATATAATATGGCAGCAAGGGTTACGAGTTTTATTGATGCGACAGGGAAGGATGACATGGTGATAGCAAACTTATTGCTATAGCGCATGGAATACCATCTTTTCCCATAAATGTTCAAACAAATTTGGAAACAGTTTGGGCCTGCGCTACTTTCTCTAACACGAAAGTTATAATTGGTGCCTGTTACCACCCTCAGAACGCATCAGAAGGGTCTGTTGAGTAACTACACGATCTTATCTATATTCTTGCCTGTCCGCTCCCTTCGCCGCTAGTTCTAGTGGGAGATTTCAATTTTCCAAATGTAATCTGGTCTGGCCCGTCTCCCATTCTGAATTTTTTTTCTACGCAATCGCAGAATTTTTGGAATATTTGTTCGTGATTTACACTAACTCAAGTGGTCACAGAAACAACTAGATGCTTCCGGGATTCTTCTAGCACACTAGATTTATTTTAACGACTCACCCAGACATGTTGTCAAAAATACCCTACCTAACTTGACTCAATGATCACTGCCTATTGCACTTTGCGTCCATAGTGTCTGCCCCATGGAGTGTAAACCCAACGAAAGTAATTGTCGATTATAATAAAGCAAATTTTGCTGCTATAAATGCTGAACTGGCTGTCTATCTTGGCTCTTATCTTGCTGAATTCCATCAGCGGAGCGTGCAAGAAAACTGGGAAATATTTTGCGCTAAAGTGAAAGAACTTATTTGTGCACACGTACCAAAGAGACGAATTAAATGTAATTCCACCACGCCGTGGTATACAAAATCCCTGTCCAGACTTTATAATAAAAAGAAACGTCTATTCTGTATCGCAAAGCTGCATAACACAAGTAATCCATGGTAATTATATCGTAAGGTTAACGCAGAATATTGCGCAGCAATCCGCGATGCAAGCGAACATTGTCTTCGTAGCACTTTGCCAAGTATGTTAGCCACCAATCCGAAGAAATTTTGGAATAGCCTAAATAAAAGTGACCAGAAGAGTATTATCACTCTAACTGATTCTTGTGGCGAAAACATCGAGCCTTCAGAATGCCCTTCGGTGTTTAATGTTGTTTTTCCGCGCGTGTTTATTTGTACGGCCATTGTACCTCCTTACCCCTATATAGAGCCATGCAGCTTCCCTCCAATGTTTCCAGTCATTTTCGAGCCATCAGGAATCATGAAAATAATTGATTCCTTGAAAATACCTTCCTCCTGTGGTACCGACAAAATAAACTCAAAGATTCTTAAATAGACCAAAACCTACTCATCAATATTCTTGGTTAAAAATTTCGAACACTCTTTAAATCACGGAATTTTTTCTTTGGAATGGACAATTGGAAGGGTTTATTCCCCTTCACAAATCTGGCAGCACACCCAGTCCTTATAACTACCACGCGATATTCCTGAAAAGCATACCATGTAAAATGATGGAGCATGTTCTGCACCGCAACATGTTTTCATTTCTAGAATCCAATTCTTTTTTCCTGGCGTCCCAACACGGCTTCCGACGCTCATATTTTTTGAAACCCTGCTGCAGATATTTACTCAATTATTCCCCTCCATTTTAATCTTCTTGGCCCGACTGTAGTTTTTTATACTTCTCGAAAGCTTTTTGACAAGGTGAACCACAAATATAAAAATGCTCAAACTGTCCACCTCATTTTGGATTCCAAGGTACTGACATGGATTATTGTTTTCTAATTGGCGCTTCCAATATGGTACTGTAAATGGTCATGATTTTCATTTCAGGTGTCCCACAGGGATTCGTTGTAGCGCCCTTGGTATTCCTTATCTTAATCAATGATTTACAAGACTCCATTTCCTTCAGTATTCAGTTATACGCAGACGACTGTGTTGAGTACCGTAACATTACCGATCGAAAAGACGAACAATTACTTCAGTCTGATCTCGACGCCATTTCAAAGTGGTGTGCAAAATGGGGAATGGTATTAAATGAGTCCAAACGCAAGTCAAGGTACGTTTCGCGACGGGAATAAATCCCAACAATGTAAATACTAAATGGCTCTATACAGAAGTTGTCAACAGTTACAAATACCTAGACGTAATTATAACCCCAACGTTGTCCTGGCAACAGCAAATCGACACAATTACAAATAATGCCGCGAACAATGTACGGGTTTGTTTATTGTTTGTTTTTAATGCCCGGCCGCCACCGGCTCTGTTATCTGTGTCCCATGCGAAGGGCGTGTTCCATTCTTTATTTTTATGCCGCACGGGCTATCTCATTCAGATAAGCAGAGTGTTTCACCCTAACGCCGCTAGACCAGAATAATCTTCTGTGATCTACAATTTTCTGGATGCGAATCGACGGTTCCAGAAACTCTCGCACCGAAAGATAAAAGCCTGCACAGCAGACGCCGTGGCATTCGATTCTGCGACGCTCGCCGACGTACGTACGTCACTTTGTTGACCGCTGCTTCGCCGCGTCTGCATTCTTTTCAGTTGTTAGGGGAGCACAAGTTCGCTCCAAAAAACTTGTTTCTTTTCCAAACAACTGCGTCGTCCTTGGCTTCGTGACATCTGGTGAAGGTGCGGGGTACGCACCCTTTATGCCCACTACAACCTCTGGAAGACGCCAAGCCAGTCCAACAAGAGCCAGCCTCTGCCTGCAAGATTCACCACCCGAGTTCGGTCTACTACCGGAGAAAGCGAAGAAGAAAGACGTCGCAGCCAGCACCATGGCCTACCAAGCCAATCCTCCTGTCGTTCTGCAGCAGCCACGGGAACCGCCATCATTCCGAGGAGCCCCCGAAGAAGACCCAGAAGAATGCTTGGAGAAACTGGAGCGCATCCGGAAATTCAACAGGTGGGACGACGCAGAAACATTCCGGCATGTTTTCTTTTACTTGGAAGATTCGGCTCGCACTTGGTTCGAGAACCACGAGAGCTCCTTGACAAGCTGGGCTCAGTTCAAAAGTGAGTTTACTAAGACCTTCACTACCGTCGTGCGGAAAGAAAGAGCCGGCCTTTTGTTGGAAACGCGCACGCAACACCCAAACGAAGGCGTCGTGATATTCGTTGAGGAGATGAACCAGCTATTTCGCCGCGCGGACCCGGAAATGACGGAAGAAAAGAAGTTGCGCTTCTTAATGCGAGGAGTGATGGAGGAACTGTTTGCTGCACTTGTCCGAAATCCGCCCAAAGCCGTCGCCGAATTCGTGACCGAAGCCAGAACCAATGAGAAAGCCCTCGAAATGCGTGCTAAGCAGTATGACCGCAACTTTGTTGGCGCGGCCAATGCGAACGGCTTTGGCAGCACGCGAATCCCGGCCGACAGCCGACGCGAGACTATCCGCGAAATAGTGAGAGAGGAGCTGCGGAAACTTTCCCAACGCCGCCGCAGCCCCAAGTCGCTTCCCTCAACGACGTGATTAGAGAAGTGCAACAAGCGTTGGGAACTTCTACACCATCCGTGGTATCCCGAGAGCCACAAGCTATGACATACTCCGCGGCTGTTCGTCGACAGCCGCCCTGCTCCAACACGCCGTCAAGAGGCCCCGCCGTACCTCCGCCCACTGTCACCCACCCGACCCCCGGTAGCCCGAAACCAGACGCCGAGGAAGATGGACGTATAGCGAACTCCCGATAACCGTCCTATGTGCTACCACTGCGGAGAGGCCGACCACATCTACCGTCGCTGCCCATACAAGAGACTCGGACTGCGTGGTTTCTCCGTCGACGCACCTCGCTCTCTCTCTGGCCAACGACCACGTGAGATTGACGAGTATCTATCTGAAGCCAGCCGTGGCGCAGCGCGTTTCAACCGTTCGCCATAGCCCTACCCATACCAATCGCCGAACCGCCGTAGCAACGCTGACTTTGCCCGTGGAAGGTCCCCCAGCCCACGTAGGGGAAACTAAAAGCAGCAACTTCTGGAGGTGATGTTGCTCTACGCCGAAAAACCGGAAACCCTCCAACGACGCAAGGACGCGCCGAAGACAGCGATTCACGACATGCCCTCATCCCGACGACCCGACCAAACCCTGACGGGACTCCCGAACACGAAGAAGCTATACGCCGCGACGCTTACCCGACCTGACCGAGACGTCCGCTGAGAAGACGTCGACAACTGCGACGCACAGTGCCGGACGGTCAACACGCACAAGCCCAGATGCGACGCCCCGACGCACCCGGAAATCGAGGAAGGCGGCATCCGACGTCAAGGTGTCCATCGACGGCTTTGATGTAGCCGCCTTCGTAGACACGGGAGCCGACTACTCCGTATTCAGTGGACCATTTGCGTCTAAGCTGAAGAAAGTTATGACCAGATGGGACAGTCCACTCATACGCAAAGCAGGAGGCCACCTCGTGATGCCAAGTGGAACGTGCACATCACGCGTCACCATAGACGGCACGACGTACCCTGCGGTGTTCGTCGTTTTGCCCAACTGCTCCCGCGACGTAATTCTCGGAATGGACTTTTTGACGGACAATGGCGAAATATTCGATCTGCAGACGAAGTCGATCACTTTTTCCTCCGACCACTCAATGACGCCGGAATCGAACCCCGAACATGGTGCAGCTGAAAGGATCGCCGATGATCACGTCACCCTGCCACTCCGCGCAAGCTTGATGATCACTGTCTACTGTGAAGGTGGTGCTCCCGACGTCGACGCTATCGTGGAGGGTGACCAAAGGTTGCTTCTTGACCGCGGTTTATCTGTCGCAAGAGGCATTGCGCGGTTTAAGCAGCGCAAATCCCACGTTTTGGTCACCAATTTCACCGAGGAGTACCACCATCTAAACAAGGGCGCTGCAATTGCATTATTCGAAGAAACGCAACAAGCAAGTGACTTGATAGCTGTCGCCGACTTTGAACATGCACCCGACGATACCTTCAAGCCTCCGCACCCCTTCGACGTGAATCCGGCACTACCGCAAGAAGAAAGGAACAAGTTATTGGCTTTGCTGCGTCACTACAGCGAGTGTTTTTCGTCGACCTAAAAAGTTACGTCAAACACCACTGGCAAAGGACCGGATAATAACCGAGGATGGAGCCCGACCTACCCGACAGTCACCGTACCGCGTCTCTTCACACGAGCGCGAAGCCATCCGGACTCAAGTCGACGACATGCTCAACGACGACATTATACAGCCATCGAAAAGTCCGTGGGCTGCGCCGGTCGTACTCGTGAAGAAAAAAGACGGCATGCTGAGGTTCTGTGCTGACTACCGGAGACTGAACAAAATCATCAAAAAAGACTTGTACCCCCTGCCACGAATCGACGACACCCTCGAGCACCTCTGCCATGCGAGGTACTTCTCATCGCTGGATCTGAAGACAGGCTACTGGCAAATTGAAGTGGACGAGAGAGATCGAGAGAAGACTGCATTCATAACCCCGGACGGCCTATACGAGTTCAAGGTGATGCCTTTTGGACTATGAACGGCACCAGAAACGTTACAAAGAGTCGTGGACACTATGCTAGTTGGCCTGAAGTGGCACACCTGCCTCGTATACCTCGACGACGTTGTGGTATTCTCCCGGACTTTCGACGAACACCTCGCAAGTTTGCAATCGGTACTCGAGGCCACCCGTACGTCCGGGTTAACGCTGAAGCCTGAAAAGTGCCGCTTCGCGTACGAGGAACTGAAGTTTTTGAGCCATGTCGTCAACGCCGCGGGAGTACTGCCTGACCCGGCGAAAAGTTCAGCCAAAGCGAACTTCCCAAGGCCGAAAGATAAGAAGGGCATGCGCAGATTTCTTGGACTGTGCGCATACTACCGGTCCTTCGTCGCAAACGTCGCACGCATTGCAGAGCCGCTCACGCGCTTGACGAAAAATAGCACCCCTTTCAGCTGGGAAGACGACCAAGAAAAGCCATTCTGCAGCTGCAAAAACACCTACAAAGCCCGCCCGTGCTCGCTCATTTCGACGAAAACGCTGAAACGGAAATACACACGGACGACAGTGATATAGGCTTGGGTGCCGTCCTTGTCCAAAAACAAAGCGGGTGCGAAAACGTAATAGCCTATGCCAGCCGTGGTCTGTCGAAGGAGGAGAAAAACTACTCTGCCTCCGAAACAGAGTGCATCGCTATTATATGGGCCATTTCAAAATTTCGCCCATACGTGTATAGCAGACCGTTCAAGGTTGTAACAGACCACCATGCGCTGTCTTGGCTCGCCAATTTGAAGGATCCCTCTGGCCGTCTTGAGCGGTGGAGTTTGCGCCTGCAAGAGTTCGACGTCACAATCGTCTATAATCCGGCAGGAAACACTCCGACGCCGACTGCCTGTCCCGCGCCCCTGTCGACCCACTACCACTAGAATCTGATGAAGACAGCGCGTTCTTCGGGGTTGTTACGGAGAGCGACCTAGCAGCCCAGCAGCGTACCGACCCGGACTTGCGCGTAATGATCGACTACCTCGAACGACGATACGTCGGCGTGCCTAGAGCGTTCAAGCGGAACTTACCAGCATTCAGCCTAAAAAACTCCGTCCTCGTGAAGAAGAATTTTAGCCCCGGAACAAGAACGAATTATATACTTGTAATCGCCGCAGACCTTCGTGCGAAATTTTGGAAGCGTCCCACGACGACCCGTCTTCCGGACATCTCGGCACAGCTCGCACTATTGCAAAAATTAAGGCGAAGTACTTCTGGCCCCGCCTTACATCCGACGTCACCCACTACGTTCGGAGTTGCCGTGATTGCCAGCGACGAAAAACGCCGCCGACAAGACCCGCCGGACTTCTGCAACCGATCACCGTCCCGTCGAGTCTCTTTCAACAGATTGGAATGGACCTTCTAGGCCCGTTCCCGACGTCACGATCAGAGAACAAGTGGATTGTCGTAGCGACAGACTACATGACGCGCTACGCAGAGACCGCCGCTCTTCCCAGAGGGACTGCACAACAAGTCGCCAAGTTCTTTATTAACCAAGTTTTACTGCGACATGAAGCCCCTGAATTCCTAATCACGGACCACGGAACGGCCTTTACCGTGGAGCTGATGCAAGGAATCTTACGCTACAGCAACACGGATCACCGAAGAACGACGGCGTACCCCCCCCAAACGAACGGACTAACGGAACGTCTGAACAAGACGACTGCGGATATGCTGTCCATGTACGTCGGCGTTGAACATAAGACTATGGACGAAGCCCTCCCGTATGTCACGTTTGCGTACAATACAGCGACGCAGGAAACTACGCAGATGACACCGTTCGAGCTTGTCACGGAAGACGGCCGACTACGATGCTCGACGCTATGCTTCCGCATGTAGAAGACGACGACCTTAACGTCGACGTCCAAGGATACCTTCAACGTGCGGAGGAGGCCCGCAGCTCGCTCGAGTTCGTATAATGAACAAGCCGCTGGTGGATGCCGGCTGCTACAACCTCTGACGCCGAGACCCCGAGTACTAACCAGGGGATCGTGTGTGGGTCTGGGCTCCCATTCGACGACGCGGACTAAGTGAGAAGCTTCTGCGACGGTATTTCGGACCGTACCAGATTCTGCGACGTGTCGGCCAATTAACCTACGAAGTGACCCCCAGTGGTGATTCCGGCACATCACGGCGACGAACGCGACCCGAAGTCGTTCACGTGGTTCGCCTCAAACCGTACTTCGCAAGATAACGAACTTTTTTAGTTGTTGTTTTTTTGTGACTGTTTGTTCGGACTGTCATTTTATTTCAGCATCGGGTCAATGCACTCTTGGAGGGGGGGTAATGCCGCGAACCATGTACGGGTTTGTTTATGTATTGTTTGTTTTTAATGCCCGGCCACGCCCGGGTCTGTTATCTGTGTCCCATGCGAAGCGCGTGTTCCGTTCTTTATTTTTATGCCGCACGGTCTATCTCATTCAGATAAGCAGAGTGTTTCGCCCTAACGCCGCTAACCCAGAATAATCTTTTGGGATCTAGAATGTTCTGGATACGAATCGACGGTTCCAGAAACCCTCGCGCCGAAAGATAAAAGCCTGCACAGCAGACGCCGCGGCATTCGATTCTGCGACGCTCGCCGACGCACGTAAGTCACTTCGTTGACCGCTGCTTCGCCGCCTCTGTATTCTTTTAAGTGCGAATGCACTTTATAAGCGACCCTGAATCATTCGTCTGCCGTCCCCGCTCCCCCTCTCCCCTAGCAACGGCGCGGAGGAGGAGAGAGAGCGTGCGTAGCAACGGTCTCGGCGTAGCAACGGTCTCCTGCTCGGCGTAGCTGCGGGCGGCGCGCCGCTGCGCCGGTTCGTCTTACTTACTTACTTTGCTCATACTTCGCTCGTACTCGGGCCAAAAAATTCTCAAGCATTTCCCAAGTGAGACGTACGTAACGTGCGAATGCCAAAGACTTTAACATAGCGCCCCTCCGGATCAAATCGGGTAACTTCGGGTAACTTCGGGCAAACTCGGGCATTCGCACTTTGCCATCTTCCCTCTCACTTGGGAAATGCTTGTCTTTTCAGTTGTTAGGGGAGCACAAGTTCGCTCCAATAAACTTGTTTCTTTTCCAAACAACTGCGTCGTCCTTGGCTTCGTAACAATAAAGCCAATAAGATGCTGGGAATTCTGCATCTTAATTTTAGCAAGGCCCCATCGTCACTGAACTTGTTGCTCTATAAATCACTTGTCCGCCCCAAACTCGAGTATGCTGCTGGTATTTGGGACCTGTGTTATGCAACTCTTGAACAGAAGATTGAGCTCGTGCAAAATAACGCTGCCCGCTTTATACTGTCCAATCAACACCGTACCGCCAGTGTTACAACAATGAAATCTTCGTTGTGCCTTCCGGCGTTGTCCTCACGTCGGAAACTGTTTCGTCTATGCCTTTTTCATAAAGTGTATTACCACCATTGCTTGAGAGAGCAACTAATTACATTGCCCACTTATCGTTATTTGCGCGTGGACCATCATAACAAAGTTGCATATACATTTTGCCAGACGAATGCGTTTTACCATTTATTCATACCGAATACTTCAACAGAATGGAATCACCTTCCATCAGAAGTCGGATCCATTTCCAATCATTCTTTTTTTCGCCAGACCTTGCCTGCATCTATGCAATGCTAAAATCCTGTGTGATTCTGCGGAACGTGGTTACCATTTTCGTTTGTTAACATGTGCAATGCGCTGTTTGTTGGTCAGTTCTTCCTTTGATTCCAGTGTAATTTGTTAGAAAGTTTGTGTATATATGCGTAGAGTACGCTATTCTGATGGTTTGCTTTGCTTTGTAATCCGCAGGCAAAAAATGCTGGCCATCTTTGCCGTGATATTTCAACTAACCATGTATTGTTTTGCCCACTCCCCCCTACAATGCCTTGGCGCGTGAGAGTATCTGAACTAAATAAATAAATAAATAAATAAACATCACACCAGCACAAAAGATAGGAGCATCCACAGGTTCATTTTTAAACAATCAAGTACAAGTTTGTTCGTGCGTAATAGAGCTAACTGTTAAAGAGAACTCCAACTAATCTGCAATGTGCTCGCCGTGGATCAAGCACAATGGGCAACCAAAATAGCCGTTGAAAGGAACCATGTTCAGCACAGCCGCCAAAGCTGGGACATCAACGGAGCAACTCAACACGACTGACCTGGTGACAAGTTTGTGGCTCCTGTATTTCCTTTCAGCAGCCTTATAGAGTTTACTTCCGCAACAAACTTGTCCAGGAACAAATGCGTATTCGGGTGTGCTGTGCCGAACTAAAGGCCTTCCAGAACACAGTTCTTAAACAGCAAATCAAAAAGCAGTTCATTTTAATGAACTGTAGATGCCAGACAGATGTATTCCAGGATTTCCAAACTGAGCTCCCATCGGTGTTTTTAATAAGTGTCAGATCGTCACGTTTTAGGCTTCGTTGTTCCTTCAGTCTTGCTTAACATTCACTGCTTGTTATATACGTTATGTTGCTTGCGTGCTGGTGAAGCTTCCCCAAGTTTTTATGAAGGTCTGCTATTGTCATCTCAATTAGGAATCTCACTTGATTATCCAGGTTCAGCATTACAAAAAAATGAGCCCTGGTCCCTAAGCATCCTAACTGTCTTCGAGTGGTTGCACAATAAGCAATGAGCCTGGTCCAGATCCACATGCATTTCAGCACTGCACTGCTCGCATACATAATGGTACTAAACGACATCTTGGGTCTCGTCCAGTTTTTGAAACAAGTATATGCTTGGGGGCAGAGCACTTGCTCCAACCTCATAGTTGATCAGTTTCGTCAGGTCGCCCAGCGCTGCCCACGACGGCCCGTGCGAAATGGCACATGCCATTACAGCAGTGATTGCACCCGTTTTCGTCACCTGTGAGTTTTGTAGAGTTTGGCCATCGAACTTGGCAAAGCCTGCACCGAGTAAATCATAATCGTCTGCAAAGTCGCCTTCAAAGGCGCCGACGGTTTCATCCTCGTCGCTCGATTCCCAGCTGTGCTCCAAGACGTAATCGTCTTCACGGTCAGGTGGAACTTCATCGTGTCCGCTATCAGAACCGACTACGATATAGTTGTTTTCCGGATAGTTAGGAGGTACTCCATCGTGTTCACAATGGCGACAACTTCTGGAACGGCGCTGGCGGCTGTATCGTGGCGGCTGTCTATCGTGCTCAACGCTGTGGTGTCCGTTGACGGATGCTGGTGCCCCATCTCGGAAACGCAAGCAGCTGCTGTCTGAAGCGCCGCTGCATTTTTTTCGCACGCTTGCAAAAAGTCTACACCGGCACTTGAAAATAGTTTTCCGCGTTTAAATACTGTTTCCTCCGCCTCCTCACTTTATCAGAAATCGCCATACAGCGCACTTCCCAGAAAGAATAGGCTGCATCGAGGCAGAAAGAGATGCGACGTATTTTCAGGAAGTGGAAGTACAGGCGTGGGGTATGGTGTTCAGCAGCGCTTTGTTTCGAAAAACAAAACAGCGGTTTCGTTTTCCCTCTTCGCTGTATTTACACTTACGATATTCTCAGTTTCGCGAATGGACGTGATAACCCAGGTGTATTTTTTTTTAAATTCGGCGTATGTCTTAATCGTGAGTCATAGCTAATAATTTTAATAACGGGGAGTGGTGATACTCGGATCTGAGCCTATTTCTTGCAATAATTTGCAAGATATAATTTCAAGAACAAAAAATTTTAAGACCCCAACGCTCCTCAAATGCAAAAGGGTGTGCTGTACGTTTTGTTGGTACTGTAACTTCAACAAAACACCTCTGACGTTGAAACTAAACAAGAAACACAAAACACAGGTGCTGTGTTGTGCGTTTGTTGCTTAGTCCCGTCACCTGCGCTTTGGCTCTTCCATTCCTCCAGCTTATCAAAGCTTCTCGTATTCATACTTTCGGCCGAAAGCGGGACAAAACACCGTCTTACAAGCAGGCTACAGGACATCGGGACCACAGCCGAAAAATACGGGACATGACCCGTTGAAATCACCAAAAGTGGTCAATTTAAATGTATGCGTACTGCTATTTCAGACGTATTTTGAAAACTTTTTTCAGCGTCGGCACTGTTGAGGCCAACGTCGTTTGATGCCAACTAGACCACTAAATTATTGCACTACAGGCGACGTCAACGCCCTCCTATTTTTTGGGTGGAGAAATGGAAATGCGATTGGAAGTTTGGCAGAAAGTAAATTAGGGTGACTTGTCGTATCGAAGGAATGGAGAGTTAGTTGAGCAACAGATCTTGGGAGTGGTATGCGCGGACAATGTATACTGTTGATATGCAGATAATGCGGAAGACCAACAGAAACTGAATGAAACATGTAGTGAAGAACATACCTAGGCCGAAATTTTATTCCTCAGAAATCGGGAGTATATAACGAATTAAAAATAACAAGATGCCAGTAGGGATTCAAAAGAAAGCCGAGCCAAAGGGATCTGGCTAAACGAAGAAAAATGCTACAAATGCTAGTGAAGAACATGTTAAAATGAACGGGGGACGAAACGCAGCGATGGTAAAACATCGAGCGGACAGGGCCAAATAATGGTGCCGGTGCTCAGGTTTCCAGTTCCCATATTATGCTTAAAGTATTTTCCTGCTGGGACTGGAAGTTAACCAGAACGCAGTCAGCCGATTAGCATTGGGAGCTCATGCACAGTAAGACAAAATATGCGGTGGTACAGGGTTGTATGAGCTGGAATTCTTTCAACGCCTGGGAAGCGCGAAGGAACATACGCATTGTAGAGATGCTCCGAAATTTAGCAGACAAGATGCGGTCAGCGAGAGCGCACAGGCAGCTGTACCTTAAAAGTGTGGACACTCAATCGCAGGAAGTGAACGAAAAAGCTCGTGACCAAATATAAAATTACCAGGGCAAATAATCAATCTTGGATGGTTACAAAGAAAGTGTGGGAAACATAGACGCTTTCGGGCAAAACGAATGGGAAACAAATTATGGGGTGCCAAAAAGCAGGCAAAGAGGAGGTCATAAAAAAGAACTTTTGCCACAACAATATCTGTGCTGCGTTCCTTTTCGACGCTAGAGCTGCAGCTCGCGTCGCTCCAGGATGAGGCAGCGGCCGTGGAAAATTTAAACAGTCAACCACATAGTAATGAAATGCCGAAAGATCCAGGCAGCAAGATGTTGAGAGGAAGTCATCCTTACTGGGGATATGGGTTTTACCGTTGATAGGAGCATTAGCTGGTCAGCACTAAGTATTAAGAACAAATACATTTGGTAGAAAAGCAGGGCCAAGTCGACCATGGCAATTGCACCATGAGATAGCGTCATACGAGCCGGAGGTTATCATAAGCGAGTAAGCATGCGAGTACGTGATAGGCCAGTTGGCGTATGCTGTTGGCGTATGAGGTCAACACGCATCATCATCATCCTAAAGCAAGTTGACCTGTAAAGCTACCCATAGGGAGGCACACCAAGTTCTTTCGTGGCCTGGCAGGACCGGCAGGACTGAGCTGCCTGGTTCGCCCTTGGAGAACGTTAACACGCTCGCGTACGTTACGTACGATGAAAATTTCAAGTGCATCCTACGAGGGCACCTGGATGAGGTTGTGCGCCAAAAGGTGAAGAGGACTTCGATGGTGCCAAGATCCGAGCGTATTGTATCAGCGAAGATCGGAAAGTCGGGGGTTTTACCCAGGCTTTGTTCACGCCTTGGCAGGTAAGCAAACACAACACGCCCTCTACTGCCCGAAAAAAACGTTTTAGTTGGCCTTTCTTATCACCGTAAACACATAAATATGCAGTAATATAAATAATCGCGCACGCGACTTGCCTGTGCAACGATCGTAACATGCGTCAGGGAATTAGTACCCAAAGGGAAAAAAATGCACGGAGGCCTACAAGAGCACGGCACGGTGACATTATATAATTCAAGTAGATTCAGTTATGCAGATCTGTAAATGTAACCTAACGCGGTCTGTTGGCGTGCAGATGTAAAAACATGCCGGATTAAGGGGTTAACATAAGCAGCGACAGCGAAGACCTACGCGAAAAAAGTAACTCAATGAGTACCGCAAACCGACAGTGTGGACATCAGTATTTCGATTCATTCAAGGAGTTCAAGGTAAAAAAGATACCTATGGGTATTTATACGTGTTACTTTTCAGACTCGCTGGCGTCCATGCGGACTAAAATGCAAAACATGAGGGAGCCTTTCCCAAGAATACTGAAAGCGGGAATGCCGAAAATGGGCAAGAAAAAGGTGGGTTGTCTGTGTGTGAGTCAGTAAATGTTAGTTCTGAGCGCAAGTTGCGTGAGAACCTATTTAACTGTAAAAAATACACGTAAACGTGAAAACACTAGCGATATTTTAAAATAAGTAAGCCTGTATGCGAAACATTCATTGCTTTATTTAGCTCTAGAGCAAGTGAATTACGTACTTTCTGCAACTTTTAGTCTGTGCCAACTGCCAAGGAGGCCAAGAAATTGAAGCTGGAGGACTTTTCACAGGCACATCCTGGAGGACTTCCAGACCTCGCAGAATGCATCGGTTTGTAAATCTTTTTATCGAAATTTATTTTGAATGGGCATGGCATGCAGCCTGATATTTGATTGCCTTGTTATCCCTGCTTGAAAAGCGGCAGAAATTTCAGCCAGTTTTGTTGCATGCTAATTTTACAGCGGCTCCGTTGTACATGTAAGGAGCACAATAGAATCGCGCCGAACGCCGACATTTTCTGCATACAAGAGGAAGCTATAAGTGAGTAGCTATTCACTACTTTTTAACAAAGACCCTGGGAAGCCATAAGTGCATTTTTACCTATTTGCCTGCCATGTGAAATAAAAGGCTGACAATAGTTTATACTGTCGAACGCCGTTGGTACGTTTAAAATGGAAAACGTGAGTGAGATACGTACAACCAGGGGAAACGTATGATCGGCCGTAGAACAAATAACAATCTAGAAGGTCATGTGTGCATCTAATGGCCTTTTTCATGTGTGCATGTCTATCAACGTCTGCTGGTACATGCTGCGGCTATTTGAGAGCAAGGGTTCCTTTTCTAAGCACTGCATTTTTGTCTGCACTGAGATTGTCCTTCCCGTGAAAGAAATACCGCACCGCTTCTAAGCCGACGACGGCCTCAGCTTAAGTGGCCACCGGAGACACCACCTCTTTCTCCTTGTCGTTGCCGCCACATTTTTCGGAGGTTTCGCCCAGCGCCAGTGCTGCTTCCTGGCGTGATTCTACCACGATTTATTCGAAAATTAGCGTTTCGCAAGTTAGGACATCGTTATACATGCGATAAAGGCCGCTCCGTTACCATGCGCTGCAGGAAAACCGCCACGGTGACCCAGGCGACCCGATTGCGGCTCGGCGCCTGCTCATTACGCCGTGGGTGCTGATACTCAGTCGGTACGCATGTGAGCACATTTTTTGTTACCGTAAAATGTACCGACCTGTTGTAGTTAGATAAAATCTTTAAAACTTTGAATGTAGTTACCTAAATATTTTCTTACTCAGGGATGTAGTAACCCGGAAAAAGCACCGCAACACTATGAGGCATTTTTAGTGTTCACAATTGAGACTGTAATAACCGAAAAATCGTATGAAATGAGAATGTGTCAACGGAGTCTTACTGTATATCAAGTGTCCAGAGTTCTAAATTCCCACGCAGTGCAAAACTTAACAAAACGTCTCTATGACCAGGTCAAGCTAAATAGATGTATGCAAAGGAAACATTTCATTTAGGTTGCCTCCTCCAGTCCTTCCTGAAATCACCCTGTGGTGGCTTTAATTTTCAGCCCAGTAAGTCAGGGGACAGGGATGCATCAGAATTGAGGGCTGCCCTCTACCTCACAGAAAAAGCGATGAAGAGGGAGAAGGAAGAGAAAAAGGAGGCGGAAAAGGAAGTGAAACGCCTGGCAGAACTTCAGGTTGCAAAGGCCATAAATGAAAGACTGGCGATAGCCTTACTTCACAAGATTGTTAGGCACATATTTCTTATTACTGTGTCAAACCCAAATTTAATGGCAACAGTACCTAGTTCTGATTGCACTCCTTCCACTCTGCGAGTCCAGTAAAGCTGTTGCAGGCACAAATGATACATGTACAGTTTAAGGGGGACTACTTGTTGCAGCAAAGGGGAAGCTTTGGCCAGGTGGTTTGTAGTGTAATTTTAACAGCGGGGTAGATCAGGAGAAAAGGGAAAAAAACGCGACGGACTCTAACTGACAACGAAGTGTTTTATCAGGCAGGAGAGAAGACACAAAAATGCATGCGCAAATAAAAAAAAATGACTTGTAGACATCATTTCTGTTATCGAAACAGGTGACCTCTCATTCTAGCAGCGCTGTCGGCAGTGAGCTTAAACATGTCTCGAGGTTTTTGTGAATGGTGAAGGCTTCAGCTATTTCAACGCTTTTGAAAATAATGTGGGGCTCACATTTGTTCACCTTTTTCTATACATGTGGCTCCCGGATTTCACCCAGAATTTTGTCACGCGAGCATCAAGTTTGAACGCAAGGATTCCTACGCAAGGAAAATAGCTGATGCCTTTGCCATCCACAAACATCTTGAAGCGGGCATAAGCACATTTGTAATGTTGTTAAGATGAGATGTTGCATATCTGGTGAGCAGGTATTATGCCCACGTCTATTTTCTTGGTACTTTGTGTCCAGATTCTTCTGTTTTGTTTACAGTTCGAATAAAACATGAACATTTAGTTAGAGCTCGCCCTGTGTTTCTCTGCTCTTTCTTTTGCTGTATGTTCGGTTTAAGTACACAGATAGCACAGACCGCATAGGTCTGGGCTATCTGTGTAAGATGTAAAATTGCAGAAGAGGATAAAGGAGTGTAAAAAAAGGAAATTTTGGACCTTGTTTATTTTGCATTCCCGCATCACCAGCCCTATGCAAATCGAAACTGTTTGGTGTTTAAGTAATGCCCTCACTTCTAGTGAGAAGTTGCAACTCTCATGAACTTTGTTTTTACTGTGTGATATTGACCAATTTTGTAAAAAGCTTTTTCTTTCAGTCTAAAGAGACAGATATTGTAGCGACAACGAATGCAGAGTATCGAACGCCGTTTTCAGCAACGTCGGTTTTTAAAATGGTTAATGAATGGTGGTTGCAAATTGATTACCAAAATCAAACTTTTTTGTGCAGACATAGAAGAAAAGAATAAGAAGTTGTGTATAACAAACCACGGTTAGCAGAAAATATTTAGAATATCTATTTTGTTTGTAAACAATGCAAAAACATGTCTTAGAAAACGAAAATTTAGTTGCCAGAAACAACTTGTCAGATATGAACCAAAATGTTTTAACACCTTGAGGTGAAGCCCAACCTTTTTGAAGATGCGCTGTTTTGCATGGTTCTATGGAAGAAGTCTGCAATGTGACATTATTAGAAGCCCAATTTTTTCACGACACAATGTAAAAACACCTTGTCAATGACCGACTTTACATTTACGGCCAGCGCAAGATTCCAAATCTGCAAAGAAGTCAGCTTGGAGCTAAAATGAAACTTGGTGTTGGTTGCTTGTTGATGTTCACTGTCAGTTTAGGATCATTTACTTGTCAGAACTTTCACTCGTGGTTTCTCATAGTTTTCTGAGTTGCTATTGTAGCGCTGTTTACAGAAATGAGGTGTGATCCACTAGAATTATTCCCAGCAAGCGGTCAACGGTAGTAGCTGTTGCGCGATGAAAATTGTTTAGCATCAAAAGCCTCCTACAATACAGCGTCTGCTAACTTTTTGAAAAGAAAGAGTACCACACATGTTCGAGACTGTCAGAATAATCAGTTGACCAAGATGCAATACTAGACTTCTAAAAATACCGCCTTACAATAACGCAAGTGGCTGGCAAACACTGGCAGTGGGCAAGGCCGATTTTAAGTGCTCTTGTTGTCTGAACTGATATCC
The DNA here is from genome assembly GCA_013339765.2 of Haemaphysalis longicornis. NCBI lineage: Eukaryota > Metazoa > Arthropoda > Arachnida > Ixodida > Ixodidae > Haemaphysalis > Haemaphysalis longicornis. The sequence continues at coordinate 9,779,929 of CM023454.1, forward strand.
AACAATGGGTGTTATCTTTTGACTTTGATCTGGAGCTGTTATCACAGAAGCAATGCGTGGGTGCAGTAAATCACGAGCGGCAGGATTTCTTGTTTGTTTTTTTGAGGAACAGTTGCAGGCTATAAATTTCGCAAGGCAAATTTGCTTGAATTTGGGTAACAGAGTAGTAGTGCCAGATATGCATATGGCAACACAAAAATGAAACAGAAACTGCTGGAGACTGGCTTGAAATGCCATGTCCGCTTGTTAAACATTTGGGGGACATTAGGAATTGGTTTTGGGCAGATTAAAGATAATCATTCTTCGAACCAATGCTCACTAGTGAATAGCTAGTGGCATTTTTAAGTAAACATCAGCTCAAAACGTTGTCAGATTACAAAGCTGACAACATGATTTGATATTTTACTTCCCAGGAGCATTTTGATCGAGAATTTGTTTAGCGAATGCAGCATAACCACGAGCAGCTTGCCTTTTTGTTAAGCACAGCAGCCACACCCCATTTCACAGCTTGCACCTCAGCTCCCAAAAAAAGCTGTCAAAATCTGTCACCGAGTGGTAAATATAAACTAATTCTGAAAGTGGGATGCCTAGACTTGCAGTGCATTGGGGCCATGAGAAACATGTCGAAATCAGTGATATAAAGCATCGATCACTGGTGATGTATTTGTATTTAAATAGCGAACGTAGTGAAAGATTTAAGGCAGCAGACAAGGAAATCTTTTTAAACGGAACCTAAAATTGCTAGTAAGATCTGTTTAGTTCATTCAGTACCTTTTTCCTAATAGGCACCCCTAATCCTGCTATTTGCTTCAGCAGAATCACTGTGGGGTTTGGTTGCATTTAACTTTAACCATTAAAGTTTAACCTTTTTGTTACAATTGCAGAAATAGCATGTGACGAGGCGTGTAAGCTGTGACCAGACCCCGGAGGCGAGGTCATTGCAGAATTCATTCTGCCACCGCCAACTGGTGCATGTAATTGTTGTGTTCAGGATGAGTTCTTTGTTGATAACCTTATGCGGTGCTCAAAGATACTGAGAGACGATGGAAAGCGTGACCGGTTTATTCGGACACTCGGACGAAAGACCCCATCAAGTTCTGATGATGATTATGTACAGGTGATGATGATGCCGGGGCCATGAGAGCTAGCACTGATGATAGTGTACCGATTACAAGGAAATGTCCGTAATGTGTTGAAGAGCACAGATTCGTGGTCAGGGTGTCTCACATAATTACCCCTCCGCGGCCGGAAGCGGCCACCTGGCCGCGACTTATTGTTCTGTCCTGCGGTTGAACGGCTTGAGGCGAGATACGTGTACGATTTCAGTACCACGGCGGCGCCGATCTGACGACTGTTCTACTGGCGTCACACGGTAATTAACTGGCGAAGTCTGTTCTGTGATTTTGTATGGACCAAGAAAGCGATGAAGGAATTTCTTGCACAGACCGGGTACACGAACAGGGGTCCATAACATACTTCATCACCTGGCCGAAATTGAAGAGAGCGATGTGCGACATCGTAGCGAGCTTTGCGTTCTTGTTGTTCACTTTCGGTTCGACTTCGCGCGAGTTCGCGGCAGTGGGTGAGCCGTGAAACGTACTGCTCACGAGATGACATTTCAGAGGGGACAGGAGCATAGAAGAAAGTCGACTCGAAGGTAATACAGGAAGAGAAGCCAAAGACTAAGAAGAATGGTGAGTATCTAGTCGTTTTTTGCGTTGCAGTATTGTACGCAAAAGTCGGAAATGGCAGGGTGCTTTCCCAGTTGCGATGATCAGGGCTCATGTACATCGAGAGCATGTCCGCGAGGGTTAGATGGAATCTCTCTGTTAATTCATTCGTCTGGGGATGGTAGCTGGACGTTGTCTTGTGCACGGTTTTGGAGGGACGCAGAATCTCTTCGACTACAGCGGACAGAAAAGCCCTCCCGCGATCGCTGAGGAGGACGCGTGGCGGGCCATGGCGCAAAATAAGGTTGGGCAGTATAAAGTCAGTGACTTCAGCAGCCGTTCCAGAGCCAATGGGTGCTGTTTAAGCGTATCGTGTCAGATGGTCGACAGCCGTAACTATCCAACGGTATCCAGATGGCGTTGGAGGTAGTGGTCCGAACAAATCGATGCCGACGGTCCCGAAAGGCTCTGACGGACAAGGGAGAGGTTGAAGTAGTCCGGCAGGAGGAGTAGTTGAACGCTTGCGGTGCTGGCAGGAGGCGCACGAGCGAACGTATCTGGCAACAGAAGTGAACAGGCCAGGCCAAAAGTAGAGACTACGTATTCGCTCGTACGTTTTTGCAAAACCAAGGTGCCCAGCGGTAGCTGCATCGTGGTAGGCTTCGAGAATAGGCCGCCGGAGTGTACGAGGCACAACGGGGACCCATTTTCTGCCATTTGGATGGTAATTTTGCCGGTAAAGAACGCCATGAAATAGTTTGAACTTACTGAGTTGGCGATGCGCACGGCTGTTTGGAGGTGTTAAACGACCGTCGAGATAGTCAATGATGGGGCCACAATATGCGTCTGCGCGTTGCAGCGACGGCAAATCGACGCGTCCCTCAATGTTTGAGGAGATAACGGGGGCCAAACAAAGTGTGTTATCGGCGGGCTCCTGCGCATCGTAAGATGAAGAGGACAATGGGCAACGAGAGAGAGCGTCGGCGTCCATGTGCTTCTTCCCTGACTTATACACCACGGAAAAATCGTACTGCTGGAGGCGGAGAACCCAGCGGCCAAGGCGTCCAGATAGGTTTTTCATGGTGGACAGCCAGCATAGCGCATAATGGTCGGTCACCACTGTAAAATGACGGCCATGAAGGTAAGGGCGAAATTTCTGAACAGCCCAAACGATGGCAAGGCACTCCTGTTCTGTTATGGTGTAATTCTTCTCTGCAGGTGTCAACGAACGGCTTGCGTAGGCGACGACCCTCTCCCGAAGTTTATCATCACTTTGGAGGAGAACACCGCCAATGCCATGGCCACTAGCATCCGTGTGGAGTATAGTGGGCTTTGTTTCGTCAAAGTGGCAGAGCACCGGAACAGACGTTAATGCGGCTTTCAGATCGTCAAAAGCACGTTGACAGTCATCGGACCAAACGTACTGGGCGCCAGACTGTAGGAGATGGTTCAGTGGGGACGCAATGGTGGCAAAATTCTGGACAAAGCGGCGGAAATACGAAGCCAACCCGAGAAAACTACGGAGGTCTTTTTGTTGATGGGGACGAGGAAAGCTGACAACGGCAGCGATTTTCTCAGGATCGGGTCTGATGCCATCTTTACTAACGACATGGCCAAGCACCTTGATGGTTTTGGTAGCAAAGCGGCATTTTTTTTAGTTGAGTTGAAGTCCGGATTTAGAAATGCATGTGAGTACCTCGTCCAGACGCTTAAGATGTTCTGTAAATGTCGACGAGAAGACAACGACGTCGTCCAGGTAGCAGAAACAGGTCTTCCATTTCAGTTCTCTGAGCACCGAATCCATCATGCGTTCAAATGTCGCCGGAGCGTTGCACAACCCGAATGGCATGACATTAAATTCGTATAGGCCATCGGGAGTTGCAAACGCGGTCTTTTCTTTGTCGGACTCATGCATCGGGATCTGCCAATAGCCAGAACGCAAGTGAAGGCTCGAAAAGTATTCGGCTCCTTGAAGGCAGTCCAGGGCATCGTCTATGCGTGGCATGGGATATACATCCTTTCTGGTAATCTTGTTGAGGGCACGATAGTCAACGCAAAAGCGCACGGTGCCATCTTTCTTCTCGACCAGCACGACCGGGGACGACCAAGGACTACATGAAGGCCGGATAACATTGCGTTTCAGCATGTCAGCCACATTTTCCTCGATGACTTGCCTTTCTGATGAGGAGACGCGATACGGGCGACGGCGAACAATAGACGACCCTTCGGTTTCGATGCGATGCGTGGCCGTGGTTGTGTGGGGAAGAACGGTTGAGTAGGAGTCGAACGTTGCACGGTGCTTATTTAAAAGCTCCAAGACTGATAATTTCTGTGACTCTGTGAGGTCCGGGCTGACGGTGACTGCAAGAGAAGGCTTCGAGGACGTAGTCGCTGAAGCCAGGCATGTAAGGGGACGGGAACGCGAAGGCAGAATGGTCACCTCGACATCGGAGACAGATGCAATTGTGGAACCTTGCGGAAGCAGAACGTCTTCTGCGGTGGTGTTTTGCACAGGTATAAGTGCTTGCCCTTCGGAAAAACGAACGAGACACGCGGCAACAGCAAGTCCACGGGAAAGGAGGCGGCTGCAGGGAACGACCAGGACATCACCGTCAAGTATAGTGCTAGCAGAAACTGAAAGGATGTGCTCACAACGGGAGGTACGACGTGATCGGTCGTCAGCACCAAAGAAATCGGCTCTGTCGGGGAAACAGTTGAATGATGAGTATCTGTGAGGCTAATAGCAGGAGTTCGACAACAAATAACAGCGGACGTCGATGAAAGAAAGTCCCAGCCAAGAATTAGGTCGTATGGACACGTGGAGAGCACGGCACACTGGATATGATGACAAATTCCTTCAATGGAGACACGCACTGTACATATGCAGAAGGATCGATGCGTGCCTCATTTGCACCACGTAATGAGGAACCTCTAAACGGTGTTCTCACCTTGCGTAACCTTTTCCACAGATCAGCATGAATAATTGAGACGCTTGCACCAGTGTCCACCAACGCTTCGATGCGGATGCCTTCGACGAATACACACAAAATGTTCGAGGGATGCTTTGGAGGAGTTTTTATCTTTTCCCTGTATGCAGTTTCCCCTCCAAAAACTGCATGGCTTAGTTTTCCGAGAGACGAGCGCTGTCGTGCACGACGGGGCGAAGCGGCGATACAGATCGGCGGAAAGGCGAGGAGAGCGGCGTCGTTGATCACGTGAATTGCGCTGTATCCCAGGGGAATCGGCTGGGGGAGGAGTCTGGCGGGTCGGAGATTGGTAGCCTCGCTGGCGATATCCATAACGAGGGCTCGTTACGTCGCGCTCGTAGGTGTCGTAGCCACGCCGATCATCCTGTGCACGCCTGCGACAGAACCGAGCAATGTGGCCGCGAATTCCGCAGTAGAAACACACTGGCCGGTTAGGTGGGCGCTCAGGGCTCGGCGGTCCCCACGTGCGATAGTAAGGCTGCGGCCGAATGGCATGGTTGATCGTTGCCACATATCCGGGCAGAGGCTGCGAGGTAACCGGGGCCATGGGCAGGGGCGGCCTTCCAGCGACTTCCGAATAGGACGGTACGGCATAAGGGGCGGCAAGATCAGGCACTGACCGACCAGGTACACAGGCAAGCTCCTCCTTTATTATCTGTCGAAGATTGGTGCTGGCTGGGTGGTGAGCAGGAGCAGAAGACACACACGGAGGCTCGGCCGTCAAGCTCCTCCCGAATCAGCTGCCTTATAAGCACGCGAAGGTCTTCGTCGCCTAAGCGCGTGGCCGATGTATCCTGCTGAATGCGGATCGACTGCAGATCGTCAAGACGTTGGCAAGTAGTGGTGACATCCGAGACGGTTCTTGGGTTCTAAGGGCGAGCGCAGTGAAAGCGAACTGGTTAATACCTTTCAGTATCTCGCGTTCGCGGTCAGACTCTGACATATCCTTGTTGACCTTCCGGCACAGTGAGAGAACATCTTCGATATAAGAGGTGTAGCTTTCGCACGGGTGTTGCACGCGCGCTTCCAGTTTCTTTTTCGCGTCCTCAGAGCGAGCTGCGGATGTCCCAAAAATCTTGCGGATCTCGGTTGTAAAGGTCGTCCAATCGGGTAGGCGCACCGCGTTATTGCGGTACCACGTCTTCGCGATCTCGGTGAGGGAAAAGCCGACAGTCAGCCGTTTTAGCTTGTCGTCCCACCCGTTATATGCGCTGACCCTTTCAAAGTTCTCCAACCCTTCTTCTATATCATGCCCACGAAGGCCAGCGAAGTGGGGCGGATCTCGCTGGCGGCTGATAAAACATTGCGGGGGAGGCGTAGTCGTGGCGCTGGCTGGATCGAGCGTCATGGGCATGGTCTCCTGAGGCAGATGGCGGCCCGAACGGAGCTCCAGGAGTGGCGCTGCAGAGGTAGACTGCGGGATCGAAAGGCACCCTCCACCACTTGAGAGACGATGGAAAGCGTGACCGGTTTATTCGGACACTCGGACGAAAGACCCCATCAAGTGCTGATGATGATTATGTACAGGTGATGAAGATGCCGGGGCCATGAGAGCTGGCACTGATGATAATGTACCGATTACGAGAAAATGTTCGTAACGTGTTGAAGAGCACAGAGTCGTGGTCAGGCTGTCTCAGATTACTTTCTTTTTTGCACCCAGTGGGGACGGTTCGAGACAGGACCTGGTGGGACAATACTAGTATTATCTCTTCTTTATCCTGTCAGTGTTGCTAGCCCTGCTTGGCCGCACAACATGATAGCTGCCAGCAGATCTCTCTCAACAGATATCACTGTTTTCTTTTTTTGAACTGGGGGAACTAAATATTTTGCCTCCTGCCTTGCTTGAGTCAGAAAAAGATAGAATATTATATAACCTTTTGGAAATTATAACGGTGTACTTTTGCATCTACAGCAATTGTGTATACTTGTCCTGGATGTAGTGCTTTGCATGTTTGAAAGTTTTCTAGGGTTGCGTGAAGTTATGTCAGGAAGGAAATGGCCCATGCTATTCTAAAAGAAGTCAGATAGTTTGTATGAGGAGGGGGGGGGTTGGCACACACAGCGAGCTGTTTGAGTCGTTGTATTTTGTGCTTCTGTGTGTCATTAGAATTTAAATTGCTAACGGCTACGACTTTTGGTCTTGCTTGTTTAAGGAAGTTAATTCGCAAGTTCTACCTGTGAGTGGTCTCTGCTAAGTTTGTCACTTTAAATAATCACCATGGTTTGATGACGGGCTTTATAGGTACCCTCGTGTTGCGTGAGCATGTGTTTCTGTATCAGCTTGCATTCATTGCGTTTGTGTGCACATACACTCTTGGGTTGCAGAGGATGATTGCATCATCCCTGATTACCGGCGGCCAGCTGCGACATCAGAGGACCGTGAGGTGGCTGATCGTAAGATAGAATTTCTTCTTGGTAGTGGATAGTGTGAAATGTCGATGTTTTTTCATGATATCTCAACAGCGTCTAAATCTGCACGTTCTTCGAAGAAAAATTGCTTCCCGCCATACCGAAAAAACTCTTGTATAGCCCGTGGTTTCTTTCCAAATTTTAGGATGCGTATTTTCGGCCCCATACTATATGCGGATCCCAAAAAGTTTTCAGCCGAATTCACAGTTTTGGTTTCGGTTTCGGCATTGGGCGGTGCTATTGTCATCATGAGGTGTCTGCGCGCTCCTGCTTTGGATAGCGCTAGTGGCATTGGTGGCGTTAGTCGAGTGTTGTACAGAACAGCGTTAAAAGCAACACCGTTCCTGGAACTTGTTCCTTTTTGGAGAAACAGAGGAACGCCACCGTTACATTAAGGGTTAGTGGAACTGTAACGTTAACTCGTTAGGTTTTTGAAGGAACGGAAGGAACGACGTTCCTCCCGTTACATCGCTAGGATTTGGCTGTTTTTGATGCAAAGGCAAGAGTACAAAAATCCACAAATGGCTAATGCCTTTCTCTTCCTCTAAGCTGGTCAATTTGCCTGCCCTTCAGCCGTACTTGCTTCCTCGAAGGTCAAAGGCAAAAGAATAACCACGCAGTAGGCCGCAGCTTGTGCTTGCTTTTATGCTGGTTGAGCTTACGCGCGCTCGGCCGAAGAATAGCGAAGCCGCGAGAATGCTTTTCATCTTTCATGGTTTGTCGGGGGACGCCAGGATGCGTGTCTGGCGATAGAAGTGTTCCTAAGCGGGGAAAAAGTATGTAAGACGGGATACGGACATTTCAGTGTCGGATATCTGGGTGCAGGACGTTTCGGTGTGGACACTATCTGTGCACGGACATTTCGGTGCACAACGTCTTGGCGCAGACATTTTGAGTCACAGGATGTCCAAGGCATTTTTTGAAAATTGATATGATTTTACGTTCGAGACTTTTACTTGCGCTGCCGTGCGTGGGAATGAACGCTAAACCCTTGGCGGGGCATTGCCGCATAAAACCCAATTTCTGTAGTAGATGGTAAAAAGTAACGATGTTAATTTGCACCTGTTCAACCTTTTTCTTTATTTTATCATTCGTGTGAACAACCTTAATACTTTAGGTTTTACCAAAGCGCTTTGTTTTCACTTCACCCAAAGGTGCAAGACGCTGCTGCTTTTAGTCCATTCCTCCGTTCCCCCCACAGCAAAACTTTCGCGAAACAAAAACACAAAATATGGGGCCGAATAAGCGCGTGTGCATTACGTTTTAATTGTTCTCTCAATCAATCTTGTCTTCGTTGCATTCCGTGTCAGTTCTACATGAAACTAACCAACCAACGATCGCACCTACGGTGGCGTTACTTTGGGGAGGGGAACTTTGAGGCCTTCCGGCTACCAGCCCCCTTGGTAGAGAGAGGGGTCTTACTTGTGTCTTACTTGTGCGTGAACTGGAGATTTGAAGACGACTGTTGCCGCTGTGGTCACGCTAGGGTATTTATTTTTTGATCCTTATAATGGGAGAAAGCGATGTATTCCTGCGGTGTTCATGATACGGGCGACTTGAAGAGTCATTTACAAATGGGTGACTGAAGGCGAAGAAAGAGAGATTCCTAGAATAGGGGCGCCGTGGGCATGACCGCGCCCGCGGAAGGACGTAGCCAGCAAACGATACTGGCCATTGTGTACATTATAGAAATTTTGTGAGCTCATGGCGAATGTAGAGCTATTTCCTGCATCACTGCGGTGACGCTGCGGAGACATTGAACTCCGCCCTGCTGGTAGGATTTTCAAGGGAAACCGACAATACTATGACTGAAAAAGAAACCTTGTCGAGATTCAAGCCTACAGGCCGGGGGGGGGGGAGCGGAGGAAAGAGCGCTTGTGGTGAATGTAGGCATGTAAACATAAAACGACGATTGCTTTTCCCAAACAGGATAGGTGGAATATGTATGCACAACCAGTACGTGCTGAATCAGCATTTAGGACATATAGAAGCTGCAGCTGTTTTCTAAAAGGCCCGTTCTAGCTCCATGCCAATATCTCGGACCAGTGTCCGCAATTTTATTTTAGCAAGGCAACCCAGCCTATGTAATACTCTTCATCAGGTTTTCTGCATTCTGGGTGGCCAGCTAATGTTTGTTATGTTTTGGATAATGACACTGTGCATGTAATTTATGTTATTTTATGGTGTGTAGTTTAAAAAAATACAAAATATGCGTTAGACTATCGTAAACACCGGTAAAATGTCTTAGCTAAAAAAGAGCGAATATAAATTACAACCTGTCGTAAATGTAAAAACAACGTGTGCTAAATTATTCAATCGGCTGCATAACAAGTGTCCCTAGGAAGAAGTAACAAAAATATATAAACGTAGAATTTCTAAGAATACCTGGCAAACATCAAACACGGCATAAATAAAAAATAAATTCATTGCTCCAGATTGTTGTCCATAACCTTCGTTAAAAGCGGAAATAAAAATATAACTGCTGTCGCAAACAGGCAAGCACCAGATAATTTGCTCGCCGAAGAGTTTGCCCACCGAAATTCCCGCACCGAAACATCCTGCACCGTGATGTCCAAGACCCGTCTGGAGTTGGTCTGGTGCTTTCTGAAAACATTTGCTTAGGCGCGTTTCTTTTGATTATTTTTATTACCAGATAATCTGCTGCCAGCGGTGTTGATATTCGTATGATAGATGTAGCTCGATGTGAGTTTTAAATTACTCACTTATTTTACGCCAGGATTATCTGACACAATATTTTAATTTAAAACAATTGTAACATAATTTAACGACACGTTCCAATTTTCGAAGTGGAAGTGGAACGCCTTCCTTTCGCAGTAAACGAACTTGTAACGTGAACTCGTTTCAAAATTGAAAAGGAACGAGGAACGAGCTTCGTTCCTATTTTAGAGGAACGTGTACAACACTGCGTTAGTCATAGAGACCTACAGGTACAGGCCGGCAACAGTCGCCATTGCAATCACTTGGCCCACATCACGCCGGCCACGATTTTGCTTCTGTGATTTTACGCCATGTCAGGACCACGCAGGCAGTACACGGCTGGCTTTAAAAAAGAAGTTATTTCTGCTTCCGAAACCATCGGCAACTGCCCTGCGGAGCGACAGTTCGGCGTGAACGAGCGGAGCATTCTCATTTGGAGGAAGCAGAACGAAGCCCTTTTTGCATGCAGCGGCCCGAGAAAAAGTTTCCGGAGACCAAAAAATGGAGCGTTTCCGGACGTGGAACGAGAACTGAAGGAATTTGTTCCGGAGCAACAAGCTGCACATCTCGCTGTGAACATCCAGCTGCTGCAAGCAAAGGCAAAGCAGATCGCTCGAGACAGTGGCATTCCGCGGGCGGATTTCAAGGCAAGCAAGCATTGGATGTCTCGCTTCATGCGCCGCGCTGGGTTCTCCCTACGTCGGAGTAGGCCGATCTCGCAGAAGCTGCCAGAAAGCTACGAAGAGCTGCTTGTGGCCTGTAAGAAGCACATGATTTCATTGCGCAAGGTAGTTCCCTTTCAGCTGGAACATATCGCCAACGGTGACGAGACGCCGGTGTACCTCCATATGCCCTCGGCTCTAACGGTTCATCAAAAAGGCTCCAGGCAAGTTACCGTGCGATTAACTGGGTGCAAGAAAACGCGGGCAACTGTAATATCCTGCACGGCAGACGGTCGCAAGCTGCCACGCTACGTGGTGTTTAAACGAAAGACGCTGCCGAATGGTGAGACGTTCACAAAAAATGTTGTCGTCCGCTGCCAGTACAAGGGGTGGATGGACGAATCGCTAGTGCTGGACTGGATAAAGTCCGTGTGGCGTCGATGGCCCGGAGCATTGCTGGGGCTCCCATCGATGCTTGTGCTCGACGCGTTTCTGTGTCATATGGCAGACTCCGTGAAGCGACTGCTGCACGACTCCCGCACCGAGCTCTTCGTCATCCCGGGAGGAATGACATCCCAGCTGCAGCCACTTGATGTGTGTCTTCAGCTGTTTAGGGACCACATCAGGCGCCTATATATGGAGTGGATGAGGTCAGGGGAGCCACAAGTGACCCCGGCCGGACGGCTGAAACGAGCCTCGCCCGCTCTTCTCTGCGCATAGATCGCCGAATTGGGGGCCTGCATTCCCGAGGCGCTCGTTTGTCGTGGCTTCAAAAAGTGCTCCATCTCAAACACGCTTGATGGCACGGAGGATGAGCTGGTGTGGGAGGACATTTCTGAGAAGGGAGCTGTAAAGGTACATTCATATTGTCAGCGTCCAGGCGCCCCGACCGCGCGTGCGAAAGGAAAGATCCCCGCCGCTTGGTTTAGAGGCATTGCTCAGCCAACACTACGCTGTGGTCGTGCCAATTCGACGCGGCGCGTCCCCTTCCCTCGGGATCACGCGTACTTGGTCGCCCGCGCCCCGGGTTTTAACCCGAAGGTGGTGGCGCCTTATTGAATATTCCGCAGACTTTCTGAGTGACAGCTGTCTTCGTGAACTTGGGCCCTCCCTAACGCGTGTACGAAAGCTAGAGAGTGTGCTCGAGAGAGAGAGTAATACCGAAGTGTCATAAGGCCGAACTAGGCCGCAAAACAGCGTTCTTATCTGAGCAATCAGCTAGGCAGGTTCCCGGCGAGACAAGGAGTCTCCACTGCAAAAGCTATGTTGGGATTTGTGAGCCCCCTAAGCGACAGGTAGACTGGAGGATAGCGTCGGAAATTTAGGGTACAGCTGTGTACCGGACAACTAGACGGGTCCTGCGGCGGGAGCTGAGTCCCGAGCGTCGTTTCTCGAGCGCTTTGTGTACGCTCTGAGCATAGGAGATTTAGACGGACTTTAAAAGCTCGAGTGACTTGTACGCACTTTGAGCTAGCATCTAACTGCAGTTTGAAGGCTTTCCGTTTTTATTACTCATGTACCCAGTTATCCTACTGTAAATACATGTGCATAAACTCTTCGTTTCTCTTCATCAAATACAAACACCTGGAGTTCATCAAATCGGCCACCATCTCCGAGAACCTCAACAAGGGCGCCCTGCGAGCCTCCTGCCAAATCAACCGGAGCCTGGGCGGTTTGGTTCGTGATCGCGGCAGGACTTTGGGGAAACGAGCATCAACAATCTTTACGGGCGCAGTCGACAGGATTTGGCAGAAGAAAACACCAGCCCTCAGCCAAGAGCAGCGAGCGGACGGAAGCCCGCCTACACCGGTACCAGCCGAGCTTCGCACGGAGCGGCGCGGTCGAGCCAAGCTAGCACACGGAAATCAGCAGCACGGACTCAACGACATGGCAGGCGACCGCTGAAGACCCGGGTGAGTGGGATTTCTTGCGCTTTGTTGTGGTGGTGTAGCTAGGTCGTAGTGTTCATGGTTGTCATGAGGAGAATGTTGGGAGACATGGCGGAAGGCGATGCAGATGGTGAGAAACAGAAAGCGCCACCTCAAGGAGGTATGGCGGCAGAAGTGGTACCCCAAGTGAAATCCCAGGCGATAATGCTTAGACGAATGGAACTACAGTTTAAGTTCAAAAAACAGAAACTCGAATCAGAGGAGTGCATCGCAATGTAAAAACTTAACCTCGAAGAGCGCGAGCGTTTGCACAGGCTGCAGTTGGAGCGGGAGTGCAGCTTACAAAAGCCATCGGGGAGGGGCAAAGCAAGCGGAGATGTAGCACAGATCCAATTAGCTCTATGCTGACAGTCAAGTTGAATGATGCCAACAAGCGTTGTGAAGTGAAACTTCAGATAGACAAAGTATATGTCTGTGAGTCCTTACACGAGGTCAGCGATTCCGTTTTGCTCATTTGCATGGAAACGGAAGTGCGTGTATGGGGCATTGAGGTAAGCGCGTCCGGTGGAACAGAAGAGCTAAATGATACATCTGTTGCTACAATCGTAGGGCCTGAAGGTACGTTTTCACAAGAGACTGAGCTAATACATGCCGTAGTTGCTTGCACAGGCAGTACCCAAATTCTAATCGGCGTACTGGGGGAGAAATGGTCGTGCGGGAACGTCTGGGGGCCAGCCGCGTTACACATTCCGCTCTCAAGTCGCAAGAGAAAGTGAACTCCGTGTTGGGCGTTCAAGGCGTCTTCCAGAAGAGAAAGAAGAAAGAAGACGAGAAAGCATGTGACCAGAAGGAGCGAAAAAAAGACGCAGTCCAGCATCAGGCTGAAAAAAGCAGGAGTTAAGGGCGGATAAGGAAGCTGAGAAGGTAGACTGGGTTAAACTTGCAGAAAAGGGAAGAAAATGTGAGAGACAACGAGAGAAGGTTGATGATAAGGAGCTAAGAACCTTTGAAGAGGGTAGGAACGACACGGAGATGTCGCGTGGGTTAGGTAGTCTTGATGGTGAGAGCGTAGCCGAGGAGGCTGATGAAAAAACCCAAATTGAGTGCGTGTAGGCTGCGAAACAAAAAATGAGAGCTCCTAAGGAAGTTGTGAAGGAAAGACAAATGTGAAGGGGCAGCTACAGCTGAAACAGAGGAACGAGACGCAATCATCGATCTCGCAAAACCGGTTTCTGAGATACAGCTTTGTAGCTTTAGTGCCTGATGCGGTCATTACTGCGATTTGGTCGGACGCCGCGCTGGAAGGGCTGACGCGCTACGTTCGGCGAATATATACAGGGTGTCACATACCTGAGTTCGAGTTACGCCAGGATGAGTGCGTGCTGAGACAGCTGAAAAACTCACTTTGTCAGGCCGCTGCTCGGAATTTTTGTAGCGTGCACGAGGGGTTTTTTGGTAATAACAGATGCTTGTGAGGTTGTTGCTGCGGGGCACTCTGCGCGTAAGAGAAAGAATGACCCCGCGAAGGCCGTTGCATTCGCGGGCTGCCATTTTTCTGAAAAACCAACCCTTCGCTCACGCTGCCAGCACGAAGCATTACCTGATGGTCGCATGGGATTCGGTGATGCAGTCTGTTATCGTAAATTATTCTTTAAAAGGTGTGTAGCGGTGTCGCCAAGCTATCTCATCTGTATCCGATGTGAAAATAAATTACAGTAAAAGCTCGTTATTTGAACTCGTAGGGGACCATAAAATTGTTCGAATTATTTGACGGGCGCTAGGATGAAGTGGCATTGCGCCACACTGCTTGGGAAAAACACACAGAAGCCACCTGCGAACTCTTTATCGCGAATTAGGCGCTACTACACGCTTGTTGCGCAGGCAACGTGATCGCAGGCCTAGATCAGCGACTGCGACCCAACGAAAACCTGCAATGGCTTGCGCCGGAGCACAGGCACCGGTGCGGCAGCGCCCGCGGCGGAACCAAATCAAGGTGTCGCTGCAGCGTGGCGCGCGCACTACGCTGTTTTTTTTGTTTTTTTTTTGTTTCGTTTCGCATATCAAGTATGTTTGATTTTGTTTGGATTTTCAACACATCAAAATCACTCTCGGCCGACTTCTTTGGGAAGCGATGGAAACCAGGGGACCACAGTTTGAATTAACCGTTCCAGATGCCGATGTGTTCGAATTATCGGGCGTATTTTCGCTTTGAAATGTAGAGGGCTGTGCCGGGACCAGGGCCTGAGTTCGAATAACCCGTAAGTTCAAATTAACCGAGTTCAAATTATCGAGCTTTTACTGCAGTAAAAAGTTTTTAGGACCTACAGTTTATAGGTCAACAATTTAAAAATATGTCGAGAAGAAAATTTGATTTTACCGCAAGAATTGGGCAGATAAAAAATGTTGGCACTCGAGCCCGTGTCGTGCGGTAAGGTCAATCTTCCATTGCAGATGCCAGGATTTTGGGCGGTCGTTTTGAAGAAATGAGGTAGTTTAAGACTACCGGAGGCAACGTGTCCTCCATATGTAATGTTAAAACCTTTCGTTTGCATTTACAAACAGCACAAGAGTCTGGGACAGCACACAATCCTAAAAAATGTGTTCGTAGTTCAAAGTGAAACTCCATGGTGAATGCTTGCAATGATTCAGAGATAATTTTAATTAAGCTGTGAGTCCTCATACTTACAGCTTACTGTTATCTCTCATTCGGAATTATAGCGTTGGTTGCAGAATTACGGTGCAATGCACGACAGTTGTGGCCGACAAGCTTTGAGCCAGGAGCTATAGCAGAGCAAACATTGCTAGGTAGAATAAACCACCTCCCTTGCAGCGTCACCCAACATTTTGGCAGATTTCAAATTCCTTTGTTTAACCACAAAAATGGTGGAAACATGAAGTTTTCTTCAGACACTAACCGAGTCAAATCAAAGTGAACCCATGAGGGGGATTCATACTGTTGTCGTCTGAGTGTGGACTTTTATGGTGATGATGACGTCCTTGAAATGTTTCACACGCAGCCACGCTGGGTGGAGGGATTAGCGAGGTATAAAGCGTTCACTTTGGACCTGATGCTCCTTTGTTGAAAACCAAAGCTCATTGTTTAAGGTGCTTTTCCTGCAGTACCTTTTGGGATGATTGATTTGAATTTTGGGTGTTGTCTTTGGACTTTGAAGGCATTGACTTTTGACCACAGAAAGCTTTGCGTTTTACTATATTTCAGTTCACCTTAAGTCATTATAGTCAAAGCAAGTGACTTTTCTGCAGTGTGTTTGCACATATTGTCCCACCATCGGTGAGGTAAAGAAAGCATTACTTTAAAAGAAAATTCTCAAATCTTGCTGACTCTCAAATTGCCATTTTATTTTTGAGCACCACTAGACCTGTCTAGTGAACAGCTAGTGGCGTGCAAGGCTGGTTCGAAATTGTGTCCTTTGTCTGAAATGGCATTTATCGACTTGGTGTTATGTTTTGATTTGCCACTGGAGTTTTTATTACAGAAATCAGTTGTGGGTGTGGTAAACTCATGAGCAGCATGCTTATTTCGAACAGCACTTGCAGGCGACGAAGGCACCATGATGTATCGGCTTAAAGTTGGCAATGCATTGTAGGGCCAAATATGAATTCCGCAACACGAAAGCAAAACTGAAACATAAATGGAGTGTTTGTGAATAGCCCTGTGGCTTTTAGAACTATTACATGTCCTGCAGCAACATGTGCAGTGGCAAAGAAACTGCCTTGAATCACAAACTATGAAAACAGGCACTATTTGATATTTTAAGACGATTTACATATGATTCACTATTTGTGTTTTTGATAAATGAAGGCTGTTTGGCAATAATTACATGTGGTGCGCCTTTTTCTTGGGTAGCTGTGCTATGCGACGACCACACTCAGTTTTTACACTCACGTGGAACGGGTTTGTGTCAAAAAGAATAAAATACTTAATTTTGAAGGAGCATTTTCTGAGCTAACGAGAAATAGTTGGCTTGCTTAGAAATGCTTTGAACGTGATGAAAATCGGCACTAAAGCTATGGACAAAACTGAACAAATTTGAAAAAGCAGAGTATTGCAAGAGTTCATTGGCCCAAATGTAAATGCAAAGAATCACAGCATATTGAAGAGCATTATGGTAGCATGTCTCTGAGCTCTATCTCTCTGCATTAAATGGTATTTAGCGATCCTAGTTACGGGATTTGGCCTGCTAGTAAAATTAGGGTACAACATCAATGCATCCCCATTATAAAGTAGCGAGATTGTGGAACGCAGTGATTAAAGAAAAATTTTATTTATTGCTGTGACTTGTTTTGAAATTGCAGGTGCAGGTTGGTCCAGAGTTGACCATGGCTGAGCAAACTGGCACTGGATTCTATGGGGCACAACCGATGCCAAGTTCACCTTGGACTTGGCACGCCACCTGTGAAGTTAAAAAGCTGCGGAACGCAGCTTGACTGGGCAGGCGTTCCGCAGCGTGACTGAGCAGCCCAGAAAGTTACGGCCACACCGTTGAAGGTGGAAGTTGTAAAAAGTATGGGATTATAGGTATATCGTTTCCAAGAAAGTAACAAGTGACGATTATCATGAACTAACAAAGTAACACGTAAATGAGCGAGTTAAGGCCATTTTCAAACTTATTCTGCATAATGCACCGATCTGCTTGAACGAGTAGTGGTTTAAAAAGACATGCAAATAGGCAGTGAGTTCATACATTTTTGATTGGTCATTCCATCGGGTTTTAATTATGAAGTATTGTTAAGAACTCAAGGGTATAGAAAAAACTTTAGGATCCTGAATTTAAGATTACACTGAGTACCAGTTTAAGGTTTAAATGATGGCATAGCTTAAAACATTTATGAAGTGCATAAAATTTGTGGAGTGGAACCTTGTTTGGGGCCTACTCTGCACACAAAGGTGAATTACGTGTGCCTCTGATTTGACAATAATGCTGTCACCAGAGGCCTATATTATGCGACCTATGTGCTGAGAAACAAAAACCATCAGTAACCCATTTGCTTACAATTGTTTTTAGTTTTCGTTGTTCTTACGAGTAATATACTTCATTTTTGTGCTGCTGAGAACAAGGACGCGTGTTTGATTCCCGGCCGCGGTGACCGCTTTTCTGATGGAGGCGAAAAGAAAAACGCCCGTGTGTACGAGATTTCGGCGCAAGTTAAAGATCCCAGGTGGTCAAAAATAATGCATTGCCCTCTACTAGGGCGTGCCTAGTTGCCTGCGTTGCGTCGGCACGTTAAACCTAACAATCAATCTATACGCTTCATTTCAGAACCTTGTATTTTTCACAGTGATGATTTTCCTAGGGTATCGTTTCAGTGCATTCTTAGAAAGTGTGGAGTGGTATACACGGTTTTAACTTTATTTACAGACTGCTTGGCCAATATGTGGACCTGCACTCAGTGTCCAAGCCCCCTGCCGCCGTGCGACTCAAGAACGCGTGGAAGTACCTCCGCAACTTCTTCACTGAAGCGGCACCAGGGCAAGCGGGTCCGCATGTCGACGAATGCCCCAAAAAATAAACCTTTGGAGTGAGCGCAGGCCTTCACGTTACTTACTACACATTTGGCAGTGAGTGTCTGCAACCATACGTGTATCTATGCATAAGAACTTGTACACAAAGGAGACAAATTTGTGCATCGTTATTTTGCCGTGGGCTCCGAGCTATGAAGAAACTAATTTGTACATGGCGGCTTTTGCTACTGAATGTTCCAATTTATGTGCTGCTCAAGAAAATTATATGTTCGGAGTATGTTTAAAATATAGGTCATGTATACGGTGCCGCAATGGGCTAAAAATGCTGCTACGGCCGCGATCCTGTCGTTGAACAAGCCAGCAGGTTTTCATTGCCACCTATTTCACAGCCGTAGCCGGCAGCTTTGTGCCAAACATTCATCTCGGCCTACCCAGCGGCTCTGTACCCGTTATTTTCACCGCCGTACCCAGCAGTGCCCTGCCCACCTAAGTACCCGGTATTCATTATGGCGGGGCTCTGACTACAACATTCCACTATAAAAGCTGGCGGCAGTTCCGCCACGCCCGGTGTGGTGGGATTTCGGACAGGGAGAGCAGAACAACGTGCAGCTTTTTACGTAAATACATTTTGTCTGCTCCAACTTGCGCTCTCTTGTCAACCTAACGAAAAGAAACTGCTAGAAGGAAGTCAACAACGTGGCTTTGAAATGTAATAACGCGATAACTTTATTATGCTGTTTTCGATTTTCCTGTAGCTGCTAGCCGTGCGGTATCCGCGGCGTTCACCAAGTGTCAGCGGAAATAAGTCATCGCTACCACCCGGAGGCTTCTACTGTGATATCAACATGTGAAGGCTCGCCTCAATATGACGCAGCTGCGACTGAAGCTTGGAAAGGAGTATAATGATACTACGCCAGAGAGGAAAGAACGGACATGCCTTTTCAGCAAATGCAGCGCTTCCGCCATGAGATGTTTGACGTCCTGTATCTGGTAGCTAGCTCGACCGACACGGTAGCTGCAGTGCCCTCAACTGTGTCACGTGAACGGATGGTGGGGTGGTCTTTACCAGCTCGGAGCAATGGACACAGGGAAGCCGTTGACGTGTTCGACATAACACACATTTAATGCACACTCGAAAACCCTAACACAAAAGAACTCAATAATTATCCACTCAAACGATAAACACTCCCACCTCTAACAATCCCAACAAACAATTCAACTCTCAACCCAAAAGGCTCTACAATAGCGTTCTACACAATACGTCCGAATCAACTCATTGTATCACCTTTTGGGTGATCTCACTAAACCACAACTTCCTAGTTGTGTCCTATGCTTGCGTCCCTATTGAACTGGCCTACCCCGGCCGTCGGCGCTGACGTGTCGCACCCTTGCGTGGCCGCAACTCAGTGGTAGCCGTCGTCGTCTCGATTCGTCGGTGCCGGCGTTCGGTGCGCGCGGTCACTCGTTGGACGGCGTGGGTTCCGCGCGTCCAGACTTCTTTCCTCTGCGGCTACCCCCTGGTGGCCGCCCTCGCTGGAGGTCCTTGATGCCGACGTTCGACGCGAGCGGTCATCTCTTCGGCAGCTACCCCCTGGTACCCACTGCCGCTGGAGGTCTCAGGTAGGCTTGACATGAACGTCGCCTTTCGGGGCCGTCGAGACGAACGCCGACAGAGCGTGGACGCTGGCCGCTGGTGCCCGACCGATGCCGCTGGGGCCATGAAGACACAGGTTCGCGTTGCACCTAAGATGACGGTGCCGATGCGAAGCCGGCCCGCTTCCGCACAGGCTCGGATGGCGTGGTCGATGGCCTGGCTGCGTCCCCCTGGCTCGTTCGTTGAAGCGCACGTGCTCGCGCCGCCTCCTGGAATCTTCTGTTTCTTGCCTCCACCTTCTCTTTGTGCGCCCCGCTTTTATACCCTCTGGGCTCTCTCGTGGCGCACTCCCATTGGCTCTTCGCCTCTTCTATGTCCTTTTATGGCCATCTCGCCACTTGTGGTATGCGCGGGCTTCCCTGAGTGGCCGACCAGTGCGCTGCCACCTTGGCCCATGATTCCTCGGTGCGTCGGCGGTGGCGCTTGCTGACTGGGGCTCTCCTGGCGCGCATTTCAAAATTCTCGTACCTTTGTTCGTTCCTTATATTTTTCGGGGGGTTTCATGCATCCCCTTTCGGGGGGGTGGCCTTGATACATGACAATTACCCTCCGTTTTAGGAGTTTTTTTCTCTCAAAAAACTGCTTCGTCTTGGACGCCGACTTCCTCTTGTTCCACAACCCTTGGTCACTGCTCAGGAGTACACTGTTCACCACCACTGCTCACTTCTTTCTACAGACTTTTCACTTCATACTTCACCTCACCACTTGTTTCACCCTTGTCTGTAGTTCACTCGTGTACAGACCACACACACTTGGTTTACAGAACGTTCCCGTTTTATCACCGATACATCACTTTCTTAAACCCCAATCTACTCAAACACACTCCTCTAGCACATCACAGCAATCAAACACTTCAGTGAACTAATATTGGACAACACTCTATCAAACGGCACAAACTAACGTTTTTCCTCCTGCTACACCTCAACCGCACTTTGCAACTACTTTTTTCATATCTACACTTCATGCACATACACCAAACTACTCATACAATTTGCTATAACATCACAAAAATCACACACTTCGATAATCTATTAATACACACCATTATTTTCATGACATACATTTACACGAAGCTTGCCTTTTCACTCTACAACACTGTTGAGTCTCTAACACACAATCATTCGTCACCGTTATGGGTCTTATTCCTTTCCGAGTCACCTCCGTGGTTTCCGTCAGGTTCGTTGACCTATTTCTTCATCTTCACCTTCTTCTGCTCTAACTACTCAGCACCTTTCTCTACGCAACCTACTCGCTTATCACAATCAACTTTCTTCATATTGCTCGTGTGCCGCTGGCACACATACTGGCTCGATGGTCGCGCTAGAAACCAACGCTTTACCATTGCACCCCCTACAGTGCAGTTGTGTGCATCTCTCTGATGGCCTCTAGCTTGCAAGGCACTTATCGTGTCACGTTTTCTATGCCGTGAGCTACCTTGCTTGCCGTGTTTACTCTGAATCTTTATAGAGCTCTATTCCCGCTTGGATTCTTGTCCCTTTTCCAAGGTTACTTTTCTGCGACCTGGCTGACGCTTTCCGGTTGGCCTCTCTTTGTACTTGCGGCTGGGCTTACTAACCGGCCCATGCCACACTCTTGCAATTTTCGGCCTCTCACAATTTAGTATACATGCGCGTTTCTGTTCGCGCCCGCTCTGCGGAGGTTCCTTACTGTACTCTCGCCAAGGCTTCTTGACTGGGGCCATTACATCTGCACTCCATAACTACCAGATTTCTTTCGTCGTGACTTTTCAACGATAACCGTGGATTTGTCAGTGTATGGTCCCAGCATATCTGGTGCCTCTGCACCTGGTTGAGTACTCTTCACCTCATTAACAAGCTCATGCACTGACCGTCCCACCTCCATTTCTGAAGACTGTTCACTGGTTATTTCAGAGATAAGGCTACTCTCGGTGCACATAGGCAACTCCAATGAAACCGTAGTAAAACCTTCTGGAGGAAAGCTATTTCTTCCCGGGCATGGAGTGGTGGACACCTCAGCCTCAATCATTAATCGTTCGGGAACCTTGAAATCAACTGAGTCTTCACAGCTACTAGGTGGTAGCGCGCTGTCCTCACCTCGCGTGTTCTCGGAGCGCTCATCGCCAAGCGCCTGGCCTGCTGTTGAGCCACGCCCGGCCAGTTCACTGTCTTGCGCTCCGAATGCTTTCTCCTCATCAGGTTGTCTGCAGAACCAATGATTTTCTTCGTGTTTATTTTTACTCGAGGCCTCATCGGGGTCTGCCACCTCCGTTCTATCAAGCGCACGTGCTCCTTCGCCGTCAGAGATCTGCGTGCTTTCCTCCTCACGTGCCTCGCATTGGTCAGCGACCCGCGTTCCTTCAGGCTCACGTGCGGCGCGTTCACCGCTCTCTTTTGGGTGTCCCTTCTTCGAGCCACTTCTTTAATTCAGCATGTGCTCTCTGTAACTCTGCCCGTTTTAATTCAATATCTCTCTTTTTCTCCTCAATCCTTCTTTTCTCCTCCTCAATGCTTCTTTTCTCCGTCTCAGTCCTCCTTTTCTCCGCCTCAAAATTTGTCTCCTCTGCCAAAAACCTTCTTTCCTCAACCTCTGACCTTTCGTTTTGTTTGTGAGATTCTTCCTCCAACAATTAAAAAAACTGCTTCTTGTTCAAACCGCGCGTTTGAACCAACGTCAACAACCTTCCCAAATCCATTCTTGCAGCTGGTAAACACGTGACTGGGCCTGATAGAAATATCCTTGGTGAGGATAAATCAATCCTGGCAGGCTCGCCAATTATTTGTCACGTGAACGGATGATGGGGTGGTCTTTACGAGCTCGGAGCAATCGACACAGGGAAGCCGTTGACGTGTTTGACATAACACACATTTAATGCACACTCGAAAACCCTAACACAAAAGAACTCAATAATTAAACTACACTCAAACGATAAACACTCACACCTCTAGCAATCCCAACGAACAATTCAACTCTCAACCCAAAAGGCTCTACAATAAAGTTCTACACAATTCGTCCGAATCAACTCATTCTATCACCTTATTGGTGATCTCACTAAACCACAACTTCGTAGTTGTATCCTATGCTTGCGTCCCGATTGGACTGGCCTACTCCGGTCATCGGCGCTGACGTGTCACACCCTTGCGTGGCCGCAACTCAGTGGTAGCCGTCGTCGTCTCGCTTCGTCGGTGCCGGCGTTCGGTGCGCGCGGTCACTCGTTGGGCGGCGTGGGCTGCGCGCGTCCTGACATTTCCTCTGCGGCTACCCCCAGGGATCCGCTCCCGCTGGATGTCCTTGAGGCCGGCGTTCGACGCGCGCGGTCATCCCTTCGGCGGCGTGCTTCCTCGGTTGGTACGCCCTGGTAGCCGCTGCCGCTGCAGGTCTCAGGTAGGCTTGGCACGAACGTCGCCTTTCGGGGCCGTCAAGACGAACGTCGACGGAGCGTGGACGCTGGCCGCTGGTGGCCGACCGATGCCGCTGGGGCCACGAAGACACAGTTTCGTGGTGCACCTAGGATGACGGTGGTGATGGGAAGTCGGCCCACTCCCGCTCAGGCTCGGATGGCGTGGTCGATGGCCTGGCCGCGTCCCCCTGGCTCGTTCGTTGAAGCGCACGTGCTCCGGCCGCCATCTGGTTTCTTCTGTTTCTTGCCTGCCCCTTCTCTTTGTGCGCCCCGCTTTTATACCCTCTGGGCTCTCTCGTGGCGCACTCCCATTGGCTCTTCGCCTCTTCTATGTCCTTATATGGCCATTTCGCCACTTGTCCCATGCGCGGCCTTCCATGGTTGGCCGACCAGTGCGCTGCCACCTTTGCCCATGATTCCTCCGTGCGTCGGCGGTGGCGCTTGCTGATTGGGGCTCTCCTGGCGCGCATTTCAAAATTCTCTTTACTTTGTTCGTTCCTTCTATTTTTCGGGGGGTTTCATGCATCCCCTTTCGGCAGGGTGCCCTTGATTCATGACAAACTGAAGCCATCCCACGAAAGCGTATTGTCACTGAAGAAAAACATTTCTATTTTCAGTAATTGGTGGTTCCAAGCCCACACCGATGCGCATAGTGAAAGTCTTCAGAATAATCTCAACAATCTGGAAATTTTTAATGTGCACGTGAATATTGACACGCACGCGTTTTTGCCTTCTGCTTCATTCAGAAAAACGGCAGCCGTGGCGGGGATAGAAACCCTCGTCCTTGTGTTTTTCAGCGCAACGGCGTACCCAGCGAGCCACAGTGGCGTGTTTTCTACAGAAACTGATGCTGGCACTAGCAACGGTTCACCTATAGCAGAAGCACAGGATTAACTCAAGTGTCTCAAGAATAAGGAAGGCGGGAAACAATATGAGCCAAAACCAACTAAAATAAAACCCATTGTTCAGCATTCAATTAAAGAGATTTTCATAATACCTTTCCTTAATTGCGGTTAGCTGCTTCCACCGCAAGCTCTGTTTGAGAAATGATAGAGGCGCCACGCGGCCAAGTTAGGGCACCAAAATTACAGTTGCGGATGTCCTACCAGAGAAGAGTTACTGAAGAAAGCAGTGCGTTGCACTAGAGTCCAAAAACAGAGTCTATCTCAGAGTCACCAAAAAGAGAAAACGTTTATATATATGCCCGGAATATGAAGCGCTAACCTAGAGAAGAGTTGTGATGAGAAAACCAAAAGAAAACGTCGCTCGAATAATTGCCCAGATGATGACGGGTTAACCTAGACCAGAGAGAGAATGAAAAAACAAACGATAACACTGATGCAGCCCCTGATAATAAGCCCAAAATATTAGAGTCTGCATTCAATGTTTTATTTCTATCAAGATATGGGAGGCACCTTTCATCAGCTCGTCACTTAACATGAGCGCAAGCTGATTGTTAGTGCAATGGAAGGACCTAGTGCATCTGGGGCTGTTTTAATCTTTCGGATTTCTAACATGTGTTTTTCCCGTTTTACAAAACCAAGACTACGTGCTCCTCTTCTTGCTCAAACACACCAACACCCCGCAAAGCGAACTTCTATGCTCACATCGCCAGCTATAGAAGACCAGAGGGCCACCGTCTCTAGCGGCCAACGGTTATTAAACAACCTTCTTGGTTGTCTCTCTTACGTCACCGATCTGGATTACTCGGGAGCAGCATCATCATCATCACCAGCCTGTCTACACCCACGGCCGGGCAAAGGCCTCACCCATTATTCTCCCAATTACCTCGGTCCTGTGCCAACTGTGACCAATTTACACCCGCAAACTTCTTGATCTCGTCTGCCCATCTAACTTTCTCCCGCCCCCTGCAACGCTTGCCTTCTCTAGGGATCCACTCTGTTACCCTTAATGACCAGCGGTTATCTTGCCTTCGCATTACATGCCCTGCCCACGTCCATTTCTTCCTCTTAATTTCTACTAATATGTCTTTAACACCAGTTTGCTCCCTGACCCACTCCGCTCTCTTCTTGTCCCTTAATGTTACACCTATCATTTTCCGCTCCATTGCCCGCTGAGTTGTTCTCAATTTAAGTTGAACCCTCTTAGTGAGCCTCCAAGTTTCTGCCCCGTAGGTGAGTACTGGTAAGATGCAGCTGTCATACACTTTCTTCTTCAACGACAATGGTAGGCTGCTATTCATTATCTGAGAATGTCTGCCATATGCATCCCACCCCATTCTAATCCTTCTAATTATCTCTGCCTCAAGGTTGCGATCTGGGGTCACAACTTGGCCAAAGTATATATATTCGCTTACCACTTCCACTGCCTCGCCATCTATCTCAAACTGCTGTGCTGCCCCGAGGTTGTTGATCATTACTTTAGTTTTCTGCATATTAATTTTCAGGCCCACGGTTCTACTCTGTTCGTTCAGTGCGGAAAGCATGCTTTGCAATTCGTCCCCCGAGTTACTTATCAAGGCAACGTCATCAGCAAATCTGAGGTTACTGAGGTATTCTCCATTAACCCTTACTCCCACCTGTTCCCAATCCAACGTTCTGAATACTTCTTGTAAGCATGCTGTGAATAACATTGGAGAGATTGCGTCTCCTTGTCTGACACCCTTCCTTATAGGTATTTTACTGCTCTCCCTATGGAGGATGATGGTAGCTATAGACCCATTGTGGATATCCTCTAGTATTCTTACATAATGCTTATCTACCCCCTGGTTCCGTAATGCCTTAATGACTGCTAGTGTTTTGACCGAGTCAAATGCTTTCTCATAATCTATGAAGGCTATATATAGGGGTTGAGTATACTCAGCGCACTTCTCTATCACCTGATTGATCGTGTGAATATGGCCCATTGTTGAATAACCTTTACGGAACCCTGCTTGTTCTTTAGGTTGACTGAAATCAAAGGTTGCAGAGATTCGGTTAGCGATTACCTTGGTAAATAGCTTGTAGACGACTGACAGTAAGCTGATCGGCCTGTAATTTTTCAAGTCCTTCATGTCGCCTTCCTTATGGATTTGGATGATGTTCGCGTTCTTGCAAGATTCCGGTACCATTGCGGTCATTAGGCATTGCGTATACAGGTTTGCCAGTTTTTCAAGTACAATTTTTCCGCCATCCTTCAAGAGGTCTGCTGTTGTCTTATCTTCACCAGGTGCTTTGCCCCCTTTCATTTCTTTCAAAGCCTTCCTTACTTCTTCGGTCATTACTGGTGGGATGTCTATCTCCTCTGAACTACTGTCTCGTTCGGCATTATCCTTTATGTCCCGGCTACTGTACAGATCCCTATAGAACTCCTCGGCCACTGTGACTATTTTATCCCTATTTGGGATGACATTGCCTTGCTTATCCTTAAGTGCATACATCTGATTTTTTCCCACGCCAAGACGCCTCTTTACTGCTTTCAGGCTACCTCCGTTTTTTACAGCGTATTCGATCCTGTCCATATCATACTTCCGTATGTCAGCTGTCTTGCGCTTATTGATTAACTTCGAGAGCTCGGCTAGTTCTATTCTGTCAGCTGCGGAAGAGGTTCTCATGGTTTTGCCGTTTCCTGATTAGGTTTTTTCGTCTCCTGTGAAAGTTTACCAGTATCCTGTCTAGCCATAGTGCCCCCGACTTCTACTGCACACTCCGTGAGAATGCGTGTAAGGTTGTCGCTGGCTTCCTGTGTCGTAGGCTCGGCTTCCTCGTTAAGGGCGGAATATCGGTTCTACAGCGCGATCTTGAATTCTTCTACCTTACGTCTTACTGTTTGCTCATTTATCGGCTTCTTTCGTACTAGCTTGGTGCGGTCCCTCCTCAAGTCTAGCCTAATTCGAGATCTTACCATACGGTGGTCACTACACTTTACCCTTCCGAGCACTTGCACATCCTGCACGGTGCCAAGGTTATCGCATAATATGAAGTCTATTTCATTTTTGTGCTCCCCATTCGGGCTTCTCCAGGTCCACTTTCGACTCTCCCGTTTACAGAAGAAGGTATTCATTATGCGTAGGTTATTCCGTTCTGCCAAACTCAACTAGTAGATCCCCCCTGCTATTTCTACAGCCCAGACCATAGTTCCCAACTGCCTTGTCTCCAGCCTGATTCTTGCCTACTTTAGCATTGAAGTCCCCCATAACTACAGTATACTGCGTTTTTACTTTAGCCATTGCCGATTCCACATCTTCATAGAAGCGTTCCACTACTTCGTCGTCGTGGCTGGATGTGGGCGCGTAGCCCTGCACCACCTTGAGCTTGTACCTCTTATTGAGCCTAATTACAAGACCTGCTGCCCTTTCGTTAATGCCTATAGTATTCGTCTATGTTGCCAGCTATGCTTTTATTGACTAGAAATCCCACTCCCAGTTCTCTTCTGTCCTCTAGACTACGGTAACATAGGACGTGTCCATTTTTCAGCACCGTAAAAGCTTCGCCTGCCCTCCTAACCTCGCTAAGACCTATTACATTCCATTTAATGCCCTCTAATTCCTCGAACAACACCTCGAGACTCGCTTCGCTAGATAAGGTTCGCACGTTAAACGTCGCCAGGTTCCGATTCCATTGGCGGCCTGTCCGGATCCAGGGATTCTTAGCACGCTCTGCTGGCGTAACAGGTCTGACCGCCGCCGTGGTCAGTTGCTTCGCAGCCGCTGGGGACTGAGGGCCGAGGGTTAGTTGGCGTATTCATGGGAGGTTGTGGCCGTTACTACACCAGGGTGGCCAATCCTGCTCTGGTGAGGGAGTGCATTACCGGCAATGGTCGCCGGGGTCAGGCCGCACCCCAAGCCCCTTTTTGCAATTCCATCAATACGCGGACTTTTTTTCTTTTCTTTTTTTTATCCTGCGGGAATTATGCGGCACCGGGATTCCAACCACGGTCCTTCTGTACGCGAGGCGGGTGTTCTACCTCTACGCCATGGCTGCACTCGGAAGCATAGATCGTAAATCCAGCAAATCTGTTTCAACATCCAGGTATTGACGCCATCCCGTTGTACATCTCAACTTGTAAACTTTTTAGAGGGTTATCAACAACCAACAGTTCATAGAAGGGGAATTGAACATTGCGGCCAAATAAGAAACACAGGACAAATTTCCAAAATTTGTATTTAGAATAAGGCTACAATAAAAGCACCAGTTTTAAAATAGAGAAAAAACAGACAAAACATTTAAAGCTTTGTTGCCTAAAGAATAAAAAGACCAAAACACTCCCACTCAATGCTCGTGAATAGAAGTACTAATAAAAAACAGGTCCAAGAATCGCTGACACCAAATCAGTGTTCATAAAAATTAGAAATCAAAATACTACAAACATCACAGTTTATGTTGAAGGGCATGTAGGGGCTGCAGCAAGGTAGGATGAAACATACATTCGGCATGCGGGTGGTACCGCGAACGCTAAGTGATCTCTCATCGAATCGCCATTACAGTTGTGCCCGTGGTTACCGCAACACAAGCTGGCGTAGGGTGACTCACTGGGTAGTCTGCCATCAACAAGCATATCTGCATGTTTCAACAGCCGTGGGCCACAGATTCCCTGGCGACAAACACTGCTGTGCCAAATAAGCCATGCGACAAATTTTGTCACGCGGTGTGGAGGCGTCTTCCTAGAGAGAGCGCTCGCTCGGTCAATGCTCCCGGGAGCAGCCTCAAGCTGCTTCTGCTCTATCCGGTGAATGGGCGCAAGAGAATAAAGAGTGCCGATAGCCGCCTAGTGATTCTTTGCAGTAAAACGGTAAAAAGTAGTCCCATGTCGGAGAACCTTTTATTACGAGCTGCTAGCAACGAGAAGTTAGGTAAGATTAAATATTTTCCTGATGCTGCCCCGACATTTGTACGGAATATTTCTTTAGCAAATCTATATAGGGTACCCAACCAAATGGTTTAAAATAGACTGAAAGACGCAAACACTTAGTTCTTTACATTGAAACTACTACATGATTAGTTGTGCTGGTTTACACAGGGCGATTTCTGTGGAGCTTTTTTTCTGAAGCCGTGTGTCTTTGATGTTAGAATATAATGTTTCGCACAAAATACCGCAATATATATTATATATCTTTAGTAGACACTACAAAAACGTAAAACTATGAAATAGACAGTAATGGGAGAGGCTGTGTTTATTTCCTCCTTTTAAATTGACACAAACTCTCGCACTTCTTATTTTAATTGGAAAGACTTCCTGACGCAGGCAGCATTTCGTTATGCGCTTTAAAACCGCACTAATTAGATGAATGGGAATGTTTAGGTGTTATGTGAAAACTAGTACAACGCGGGCTTGCCGTTGGAGCGAGCTTGAAAACAATTTAGCTTTGTGGATGTTTGTTGATTTCAAAGATGCCCGATAGGTAGTTGGTAGCTTGAGGTATTTCATGCAACTAGAATACGGCACTATTCTGATCAAATAGATAAACGGTTCATTAAAACCGTTTTAGAGCTCTTTGTAGGTTTTTTTCTTTTCATATATTGGGATTTCAGGCAAGGCGTGCGGGTGTTCTGGCACAGTTTAGAGTATAATTTAAACTATTTGTGCAAAATTAATTTCGCATGGAGTGTTTCTTTGACTGGTGAAGAAACAAGGCGACTCGTTAGCGATATGTTTTGGAGGAAGCGAGGTCATCTTCGGATTTCATGCTTTGTAAGCATTTAAACAGGTCGAAATTCAGTTTTGATTGTTAAGGCATTCTGTGTACCCAGGGTGTAAATTCATTCATAGGCTTTCAGATGGTTCGTGCGGAAAACTTTGCTCGCCCACTTCGCGAAAAGTTTCTTATATCTATCGTATGCTTCCTGTAGGTTGTCCGTAAACTATACATTAATCCAATCGGCCTCTTCTAACAATTGTTGCAATTGATTTGGTGAGCCCTGATTAAAATGGTTGTACGTATCCGCAAGGGATTCTTTGTGGTCGTTGTGTTTATTAGCAAATAAAAATATTTCGTTGTTTATTAAGTAAAACGTAATATTCACGTCAAGATTGGAGATAATCGTATCAGTTCATTGTCTATAATCGTGTAGTTTTCTGACGGTGATAACAAAGCCATTTAACTCCAATGAAGTAGTCAGTTCTGTTCTTTTGAGATAGGTCGTAAACTGTCATGGTTATTGTCGTCACCTAGCACAAAGTTTCAATTGTTTTTTCTTAGCCAGAGCAAGACCTCATTAAAGAATGTTAAAAATTAAATATATTACAATTAGGAGGCCTAAACAGGACAAATAATTTATGCCCGCCAACCCTGTGAAGCAGTATGACCTGCGACATGGAAACAGTCGACGGAAATCAAGAAACACAGCTGAAATTGCGTTTGAAATCAAGGAAATTGAGCTCGTGAGTGAGAGGGTGAGCGTTGTTTTTTCTTTCTTTTTGCGACCATTCACCCTTCGGTGTGCGCCCTCGCTACTTCAGTTGCAGCTAATATTTCTCCAAGTGAAAGAAAAGCTTCCGCCCTTCGCTTCTTGTATTTTTTAATGCCAAAATCATCGACAGCTTCACAATTGGAATGAGGGAGACGGCTGTGTTGGCAACATGTCGGAAGATGGGACTACGAGCTTAACAGGGACCACTGGAGCGTAACTGAGTTTCAGACCTGCTTGTGGCTGGATGACGAAGCAACTTATGTTCTGAATTGCGAAAGTAGCGTCGCTTTGGTGCGCAATAGAACACTTTGGCCACGGCGGAGACCGTTTTGCCAACGTTGCTGCTTGCCACTATGCGTAGCCCCGACTTTACGCGGTAACGTGACTGAAGCGCTCGGAAGGTTAGCAGTTGGGGGAGAGTGGCCGATATGGAAAGGGTTTACCCGGCGGCCTGTATATTTTCCCCAGCACTACTGACTTGTAATCAGTGAGGTCAGAAACCCTACACCTACACGTGCACCTTCCCTTAACTCCCAGCACGTGCATGCTTAAAGCGGAAGCTGTCTATGTACACGTGCTTTATTGGGAAAAATAACGGTGGAAAAAGCGGGAGAAGCGCCCAGTAAAGCGGCTTCACGGGAATGAATAACTGGGAGGGGGGAGAGGGGGGGCGGCGCGGTAACACATTTGCAGCTTTGCCGTAAAAACCATGGTCCCGCCTAATTAAAAACAATATTTCAAAAGCATCAGTTTTTTTATTGCAAGCGAAGCATTGAGCGATGAAAGGAATCACGGTCAGGCCGCCTGACGTAGCCGGTCTTTCTACGAACATGTTTTGTACGTATGTACATGCTACGGCAACTCAGGCGCCTCGCTGCAATTATGGCAGGGTGTCTGTGTTATAATTTTTACACCCGAATGTGAAAGCACAAAAAATTTCCGAATTCATCGGCCTAGTTACGAAGCAATTGGGCGTAGGGTTTGTGTAAGTATGAGGCCTTCTTGCTTTGGCATAAACAGCGGAAACTTCCAAAAGTGCGAAAACAAGCTGCTGATGAGATATACGTTTGAGTATTAAAGTGTAGAGGGCGATAGGGTTACTTGGACGCCCAGGAAGCGTTTTCGAACCTAATGGCTTCATTTACTACCTATTCCTTACGAGAAGCAAAGGTCTCCGGAAAATACTACCGGCAAAGGTGTTTAACCGTCCTGGATCAGGATTGACACCCTCTGTGCTTGAGGGGCTTACGAACTGAGCGTGAAAGGTTGCGGCTGTGTGGTGTTGGTCAGGTTTTGCGTGGTGGCAGTTTCTGTGTTTTAATATAATTTTTCTTGGTCCGTGCAGAACTGAACGTTTATGCTTTTGTTTCGAAGAGACAGCGAGAGATAGAGAGTGAAGATGATTGTTGCAAGAGTAATACTGGAGCTCTGGAAAAAAAAAGGGAAAACGTATTTTAGAGAGTTCAAAAGTACAAGTTGAAGTCTAGGGCCATGGATGCAGCAGCTCCTTTTCTTGGCCTCCCAAGCAACTCGCGCTCATCTTAAGGCAATGAGCTGGACAAAGCTGCCTCTAAGGCATAGATGGAAATAGCTTATGTACTGTTTGAGTTCTTCAGTCCTGATCATACCCCTGTATATGCGTAGGGTATAGAAGAGGGCGCATGTTTCCCTGTATTAGCTTTTAAGGTACTCTATGGGACTCCTACCCAACATCATCACCCCCCTTTATTTGCAGATACTTTACATGGAGTATCTTTCGCATAGTTATCAGTTCTTCGGCATTAAGACGGCCTTGTGTAGCAAGGAAAGATCGTGTTCCTAGGACTAGGATTACAAGTTCCTAAATTTTTTGAAAGAGTGCAGTAGAGGTTTTCGCCACTAAAGCGGTGTGTGAGTTCGCGTCATCCTTAGTCGGTCTTTAGTCTTCTTAAGCCATTTGCGCGGGTCTCATGGGGACGTCGTTAACTTTATTGTTGTGTATACCGCTATTTTACTGAAGCGTTTCCGCATTCTGCCTGCAGCCAGCAGTGTAACAATATTTTAGAGCATGTAATGGTGTTTGAGCTTCTATTTGACACTTGCCCTACACATATTGTCAAGAGGACGGCTGCAATTACCTTTGTATGTTCGTATATGAAAAGAGTCACAAGGCCGCAAGTATTGCTGCAGTTTTCCACTACGACCATTGCAGTATCGTGCTGTCATACATCCCGGAGTCGGTGTACACTGTGTTCTTAGGATATTTGATTTTAGTCGAATGCAATTCATCCTTTTATATAGCATCTCCTTGTGTATTTTTGGATCCAGGTTTTTGGTTGAAAGTTTTTTTGTAGAATGACTGGATCGGTAACATCACTCTCATGGCATCCAGTCGAAAACTTTTCTGATGGTTTCCTGTCTTCCATTCGATAGCCCTTCCCAAATTTCTTTTCCTGGACACTCCCTTTGTTCTAGGACAGTATTCTTTCTGATTTATTGAAATGAGTTGCCAAGACACACTTTTGGGACCTCTACATCATGCACACCATAAAGTGCCAATTCAGGTCTACTGCAGGCGAAGCCCTCTCCAATTTATCTTCATCCGCTCCTGGCCTACGCAGTCCGAGCTTAATCTTGGCCTCGAAATTTTGTTATTCCCCTCCTTCATAGAGTTGAAGGCCTTCGCATTCTCATATGGCCACCTGTGGGTGTCCATTCTGTTACCTTGGTGGGACGGCGGTTCTCGGTTCGTGTAACTGAGAATTCCCAGGTGGAGGACAGCCTTTTATTCTGTTGGCATGATGGAATTTTTGCTTTTCTTGGGTGCTTTTAAGCGATTGGTACAGTGGGCTCCGTGAAATCGTCTTCATGATTTGAGGCTAGATGAATCATACCCTTTTTTTCTCGAATCTACAGTTGATTGGTTAGAGGCTTTACTAAGTGGTAAACTGTAAGGAGATATTCTTTTTGTGAGGTGTATCAGATGTACTCGACGAGATCGACTATGAGATCGACTCAGCCGCTTGACTCTAGGACCACGTCCAACACTCATACGAAACTACTTTCTGGGACCATATTCGTCCTTGTGTTTAGGGAGGCATTGGCTTTGCCAAGTTGCGCGTTCTGTCATTTCTGAACCAAGCTTGCGGAGAAAACAGAACTGTGGTAATGTCGCAAAAGAGTTTGAAAACTGGTGTAATTGAACCCTCTATATTGAGTGTATTTTAGTTCGTATCGGCAGCACTGCTTGCATATACGTCTTCAATGGTTTTGAGAGTGTGGCAGTAGTAATGGGCGGTAATGCTTTGGTGACCCCATGCTGGTGCCGGTATCAGTTGCGGTGGAAAACACGCCGCGGAGCCTTAGTGGGCAAGGCATTGTGCTGCTGAGCCCGAGAACATGGGTTCGAATCCAGGTCGCGGCCGCAGCTTTCCTGGTTGACGCAGAAAACTGAAAGGGCAGTATGTCGAGATTTCAGCGCACCTAAAGATCCCCAGGTTGTCGAAAATATTTCAGAGCCTTCCAGTATTGCGCGCCTCATAGCGCAGGTGTGGCTTCGGCTCATGCATTACAGCAAATTGATTTTTTTTATCTTCCGGTGCACAGGTGCTTTGGTGGCATGGCGTCATTATGAGGGGAGGGCTGGTGACCGGGTTGCCAAACGTGCCATTTGGGACGGGGAGTTCAACGAAATAAATGTGCAGGCCCGGCACCTGCTCAGAATCCGGGGAATCCGGGTCCGTTATTTCGTCTCTGCCGCAGTGTCAGCTTCCTGATTTTCACACTCCAGTTTCGGTTTGACACTTTCGAATTTCAGACGAACACTCGCATGTGGCAGTCTCCGTCGTAGCTTGCGGGTGGAAACGATGAAGTATATCCTCAAACGATCGATGGACATGGCTGATATCAGGCGGCTAGCATCTTTATTGAAATCGACAAACAAGGCCAATGACGCTATCTTCTAAAAGTTCTTGCCAGGGCGCCTGTGTAACAGATGCGCACCGCCTTATTCCCAGATAATTTTATCAGCGTCATGACGGCAGCACTTTGAACCATGGTAGAGGGCTTGCCTTTTTGTAAGAATGTGCCCTGCCTTTGTGCAACGCAGCTTCATCGCTTTTCTCTCTTCGATACACTTTTTTCAGCCACGGAACTGGTGCTGATTCACGTAGATCGAACGCCCGTCGTCGAAGTTCAAATTTTCAGCAGTGACCCTAGTTTTTCTTGCTATTTAAAACAGCGATGACGCCTAACGACCATGAGCTGAATTGCACAAGGATGGTCAGGCATAACAAATACTTTCTCGGTACGCGATGGCACACTACGATATCAGCCGGGGTAATTCGTTCTCTGATACCTTTACCTCCACTCTGCCGCATCGCAGAAACATTCTTTTTCATTTAGTGGAAGCCTATCAAGTTCAAGGTATTCGTTTCTAGAGTATTGCTCTGCGTTTTTCAAATGCTGTTCGTGGCCGCTGCACTGTTTCTTTAGGGCTACACTTCCCGGGATGTTGCCGCATTTTTGGTAAGCAAACCGGGGTTTTCCTTTATAATACTACCTAGTTAATCGAGAATCGTGTCATTCTTTGCTGCAGTGCTCAACGCTGTCGGTTAGCTTCCTGTTTTTCCTGCAAATGTTTTGTTCGAATGAACTTTGCTTAACACTAATTTCTACAATTTTTTTATATTTTCGTGTAGTGTTTCTGGCTTGGAACACGTACTGGGACACATGAATTGCTAATAACGCAATACAGCACTTTGCATCTTAAGCAGTGAAGGCAAGGCTGGCACAGAAACAATTCACTGTATCAGCAGCAGATATATTATCAAACTGCAAAAACGGGAGATACGTCGTGAGGATGCTGGGATCATGGTGAAGAGTCCGGACGTGTGTTTTTAAGGTTCCTTAGCGTTCCGAAATGGTGTGGCGCAGTCGAAGAAGAAATGGTGCGCCGAAGCGAGCACGTTTCGAATTGCGCAGCATGACGGCTCAGTTGGTTCAGCGCAGCTTTGAGCTGTCTATGGTCAAGTTTTGACTCGATTCGGGCAGTACTGTGAAAAGGCGAGATATAGCGACAGATGTGATCCCAGGATGCTGCCACTACTACGTGCTGTTACAAGTAAAGCTCTGCCTTGACGAACACAACATCGTTTACTAATGAGATTTTCTTTAAGGGAAAAATTTATTTGATAAAACAGAAACGTTCCTCTCCGCATGGATTGGTGCAAGATAATCAACTGGCCATAACGACAAGCGGTACTAGCATTGTACATTTTGATCATTGTGATACTAAGATGTCCTTTGCGTACGGAAAATCTCTTTTTAGCCAAGCTGCTCTGCACAAGAATGCGATGTTACACTACTAACAGCTTACTTGTTGCAATAACCTACAGCGCTTACAACTGGGTACGTAGGACCGTTTATGCAATGTCGTCTGCGGCCAATCAGACATGGGCTGTGAGGTTCCAGATTATGCACCAAGGTGGCTGCGATCTCTTTTATAATCACAAAAGTCATAAAATAACGGCACGAGAACTTTGTATGCCTGAAGCTGAAAGCTGATGGTTTTTACGAAAAAGGTGTACCACCAGGAATTCCTCCGGCGGAAGAACAAATTTTGGTGGAATACAGAAGCGCTCAAAAACAAGGACGAAGGAAGACGTAGACAGCACGGCGCTTACTCGCAACTACTCGTTTATAGAAAAACATACAAATATATACCATCCAGAGTACACGTGGTCGGATTCCCTCCCCCATTATACACACCATTACAAGACCTAACAGCGGTCTTAACACATACCAACTACAAGACTTACAAGACTTACAAGACTTAACACATACCAACTAGCCCAACTTTCCGTCCTTCTGAAGAACAAATCATTGTTCGTTATGACGCCCTACTCCTTAATGCAAAATGCTATAGCGTGGAAGCTGCACTTTGCCCGTATTGGTACAAAATCAGGCAGCCCAGAGGGAGCTGGCCGTGAAAAGGACTAAATTAATAATGTACCTGGTTATTTGCAATTACCTTGCAAACGCCGAACTAATTTCAGCAAAACCAGGTAAGGAGTTAGTAAGGAGATCTATCGATTTTCACCCGAAGCTGTCCCTGGTTGCCTGATTCGGAATAAATGAACAAGTAAACCAGATTTTTTTCGAGGAAGCTTCTGCCATCACTTAAACTTACAGCAATTAACAAGTTTCCCCTTTTGGTTGAAAAAGAACACTTGATTGTTTAAAGGTGCCTGTTAGTGCCTTGTTTTCAGAACTTTCATTTTTGAGGTTGCTGTAAGGTTTCGCTTCTGGGTGCCGTGCGAACACTTCTGGGTGTTTTTTGGGAAAGATTGCGAACTACTGGTTGTGTATTTTGGGTATAGACAGAGTTGTGAGTTCCTTAATTGAAAACGTGCTTGTTTTCACTGATGAAACATTTTTGGTTAGAGGGCGGAAGGTTCACAGTCACTCAGGTGGGGATGTTACACGTAAGATGTTAACACAAGTCAACCTGCAGAATATCCTGTTGAACAGAGTGGCAGAACAAGACGAAGAAGACGAACGTGATCTTGGCGAAGCTTGGTAAAAGCGGGCGACCATGCTTCTCATGGCTGCCGCTAGACGGCTGATATACGGTAGCCGGGGTCTTCCGAGGTCATCGTGTAGATGCACGGAAAGACAACGCGGGTTTACCGCCACCCGTGTCTGCTGCCTCCTATTCGTCCGTATTAAATCTCCCGCCTCTACTGCTAGACGTGGTGCTATCCATGCACATTTACCAGCCGGGTGAAGAGAACAAGGACGTTTCAACGCAACCGCTTTTATTGCGCTATAGCACGTGAGTCGTTGCATTATTTCGTGCCATTTTTGAAACACAACTTAGAATTTTTATTCTCTTACCACCCTCGCCATACTTGTGTGCATTAGAATAACGTATTGTTAGGATCTTTTTTTTGCATCTGATATCACCTCAACGCCGCTCTCATTACATTGTCGCATCTCTATAAATGTTCGCCACTGTTTCTACGTACTTGTGAAGCACCTGCCTCGTTTTGGGTTTGGTAAACTAGGTGAATGTCCCTTAATGTCACAACAGCGGGCAGTTTACATGAAGCATGAGTGTATTTCTTATCGACAAGTGTGTCACGACGGATCTTGCTTTGCCTTATCGTCCGGCAACACTTCCTTAGGCGGAAGTATCTTTGCCTTTCATTGTTGACTTCCTCCATTCAACGCTTCAGATTATCAGGGAAAATTCCTCAGCTGCCGTGTACGCTTGTCTGGACTAGGTCCACCCACATCCAATGCACGTCCAACTTTGTGGGAAGGGAACGCCACATCAAACCGGTCTTGTCTCACGCCGTGGGTTCTGGGCATGCTAAACTTGTGGACCCACGTACGTTATTCTTTGAAAATTTTGAAACCTTACCTATTCCTATTATGAAAATACAACATTGACGAATGCCCACGGAAGCAATGCTGCGGCAGGATTTCAGACAAATAAATAAAAATAAATATATCAATAAATGAATAACAATAACGTTTATTGATTTCATAAAACAGGATGCATATTCGAGTCTGCCAAAGCCACAAGGGCTTGAAGGGCAGTTCTGGGCAGCGAGCAACACGTCGTAAACAATACATCTACCGATAATTGTCACTTTGATGACGCAAAACTTTTCAGATATCCAACAAACAGACAAAAGGCATGACAGTAATTTAGACAAATAAGCTATGTAAAGGTGAGAGTGAAGTTCTATCAAAATGTTTTTAATTTTTCTTCGACTATTCATCGAACAGAAGTCGTCTGGCAAATAATTCAGGACCATCGGGACATAGTATTGTCGAACATGTTCACGAAATCGAGTTGTAGTTCATGATGAAAGAAAACAATCGCGAGGGCGTAAATCCCGCACAGGATTGTACAGCTGGCAAAATTGCAGAGACCAAATATGCTCAAACACAACCGTTGGTTTGAAAAAAAAAGGTAAAATTGGGAATGCGGAAAACACGGAAGACATCATTATTATCATGATCTGGTATACCATACAAAACTTGTTTCAGTATCGAACGTAAAATAGCATCCGCCTTATTTTTCCAGAAATCAGAGCAAAAGTAAAAACAACAAATTCCATACATTATTGCGGAAGAGGCTACGGCAAAAACAATTTGCTCATGCATCGTTAACCCTTTAACGCCCAGCGTACTTAATCAAGTACAGTGAATAAAAACATTTTCTCTTTCATCGATCGAATATATTTTAAAATTGAGTTCAGATTCCTCCCACCAGGGAGTGTCTTTACCGCCCCTGTGTCGGTGGTCATCTCTCCATTCCTCCCACTAGGTGATTTTTCCCGCCGAACTCCAGGAAACTGGACGCCGCCTCGCTAGATCCGTAAGTGCGCGCTTTTTATTTTACAAACTTTTTCAGCGTGCTCTGTGAGATTCAATATTTGTGTGGGCTGTTTGTAAAAACGGATCCTCGGCACGCGTACAATTTTGTTTGCGATGTTTGGTGATAATAACAAGTTATGATGACTTGAAGCTCGGTGAACTTGATATAGTACAATGGGCGCTTACGTGTGCTACACTAATATCCCGTTGCAGACGGTTTGCGCCATGGAGGCTGACTTTTTCTTTGGCCCGAAAAAGTTCTGCCGAATTCGAGAAGCTCTAGAAGAGCCTGACAATGCAGAAGAGCCAGATAATGATGTTGACTTGGTGATCGTGCCCCCTGAGCCTGCTGCAGAAATCGATGAAGAAGAGGGAGATGACGACTGCATTGAAGACCGTGGGGTGAATGACGTATGCGGTGAGTGCTGCTAATCTTGCAACATCGATTTTAAAATTTTTCGTACAGTTGTAGAGCTTCATTTATTTTCTAGGTTCGCTCGAGGTGCACGGGCTTCCTGCAGATCCTCTACCACATGCTCAAAGTGCTCCTAAAAATGCGAGGAATGGGACCGACCCCAAATGGCAACAAAGTACGCCTCAATACTCTTGGCATGTGCCCACGAACGGAACTGAAGACCTCATAAGCAGTTTGAAGACCAAATTTGAAGGAAAATCGCCGAGTGAGATATTTTACACCATTTTTGATGAGGAGGTCCTCAACCAAATAATAGTTCAGTCAGGGACATACGCGAAACAAAAAAATGAGCACGGCTTTTCTTT
The DNA here is from genome assembly GCA_013339765.2 of Haemaphysalis longicornis. NCBI lineage: Eukaryota > Metazoa > Arthropoda > Arachnida > Ixodida > Ixodidae > Haemaphysalis > Haemaphysalis longicornis. Next base: position 9,819,281 of record CM023454.1, read on the forward strand.
TTGGCACGGATGACCTAAAGAAATTCCTCGGTATTCTCCTTCTGAGCGGCTACCACAGATTGCCAACTCAGAGGTTGTACTGGTCTCTTGACGAAGATGTTGGCGTTCCTTGTGTTTTTCGGTGCATGCCCAGGACGAGGTCCTTGGATATCAAGAAATTCTTGCATTTTGTTCACAATAACGCTATTGTTGGAACAACCAACAGGATGTATAAACTCCGGCCGCTCATGGATTTACTAAACAAACGGTTCCAGAAGCACGTGGTTTTTCACAAACCTTTCCATAAACGCATCAATGGTAAAATATTTTGGACATCACCCGTGCAAGCAGTTTATTTGGGGCAAGCTAATATGATTTGGCTATAAAAACTGGATGCTCTGCAGTTCAGATGGCTACTGCTACGCCTTTGACACCGATTGCGGAACGTCGTCGATCTCGGAAAACTTGCCGCTTGGCAGCCGAGTAGTGCTTTCGTTTTGCGAGATTTCTACCCCTTCGGACCACATCCTTTACTTCGACAATTTTTTCAGTGGAACCGACCTGCTAGCGACTCTTAGAATGAAGGGTTTCAGAGCGACCGGCACTATCCGAGAGAACCGCCTCAAGAATGCTCCCTTGCCAGCGAAGAAAGAGTTGTAAAAGCGAGATAGGGGCTACTTGGCTAGCTGCTTCGACACTCAAAATGAAGTGCTCCTCGTGAAGTGGCCTGACAGCAGCGTCGCGACAATGGCGACGAAGTATGACTCAGTTGAGCCCATTGGGGCAGCAAGCCGGTGGTCTTCTTCGAAAAAAGAAAAAGTAAAGGTAGCCCAGCCAAGCGTTTTTGGCACTTGCAATAATGGAACGGGAGGCGTGGTCCTTCTTGATCAGACCGCCAACAACTACAGGATCGACATTCGCTCTAAGGAATGGTGGTGGGTATTGTTCACCCAGATGCTAAACATGTACGTGGTGAATGCGTGGAGGATTCACCAAAGGTCGTCTGAAAACAGACTGGACCTTCGAACTTTCACACGACTGCTGACTCGCCACCTCCTGCGCCTGGGTGTTCAAAAGCGGAACCAAAGACGAACACGTGCAAGCGTCCCAACTGACATAAGTTTTGACCCCAGAGGGCACTACCCCAGGAATCTGGGAAAGCAGCTCAGATGCAAAGTTTGCCATATGCGAGCCATGTGGGAATTCGAAAAGTGCCAATGCACTTTGTGCCTGGAGTGAGGATGCTTCAAAGAATTTCATGAAGGCAAGTGGGGACCGTCGGAGCAATGACGGTCGAGATGACTCTTCAACCGCCGATTGTACTAGATCAAGTACGGCGTCATAACTTCTCAGTAAATAAATCGTTTTTTGTGAACTTTTGCTGAGAGTTTTCTTGAGTGGTCCTAATATTAAATGCAATTTTTTTTCAACTTTCGCCCAGAAGTTTTTCCATGGGTCATAATGGGTTAACAAACAGAGTGATTTGAGCCCGTACATCAAACAAGCAGTTTTCCTCTGCTGAGAACATACAAAGGCCAGATGCGTGTTCCAAGACATGTTAGAATAAATAATATACCCAAGTATATAACAGAGTGCACATGCAAAGAAGGTGTGCATTTACAGTTTGAACAACCAGGAATATGCAAAAAATGTATGTAACATTCGATATTGGCTTTGGACTATTACGAAAGCAAACAAATTCAGTTTAGTGTTGATTCAAATTTCGTGGCTGCAGTTGGTTATCTGTTATCTGTTCACAATCATGTTGCAAATTTCCAATGGCAAGATTGCAGTTACTTTCTTGAAACAAGCAGAGTGTCATCCGCGTACTGAAATACTCGGGAATGAAGAACGCAGTTTGAAATGTCATTTACATTTCAGTTAAAAAGAAATGGTGCCAGGATAGACCCTTGCGGAACGCCAGACTGTATTACTTGTTGGGAGCTTGTAATTTTAGCTAATCCGACATTCGGTCGGCGGTTACGAACGTAATTTTCTGATAGCAAGATGATAGGCCCACGGAAACCTTATAGGTTCAGTTTCTCAAGCAGTTTCTCAAGCGAACCACAGGAATCCACGCCATGTTTAAACCGAAGCAAAATGGAGAGACGATCTAGTTGGTCAACTTACTCGTACTTGTATCTGTTTGCGCTTACGTTTCACTCATGGATGTTTAAACCGGCACAAACAGGGTTCAGTCTCTGGACAGCCAACCCTCACGTCATCGCAGCGGAGGTCGCGACAGCGGCACAAGAAAGAGTTTTGACTCATCGCCTCAACAAGGAATGCAGCCTGATTGTCACCGTGTCATCTCTGACTGTGGCAAATCGTCTTCTCCAGCTATCAACCCTCGCTGGCACGGCGGTTGAAGCTCGAGTTTCGCAGTCATACTTGGCGACATACGCGAGCATTCAAGGCATCTACCTAGAATACACGGGGGAGGAGCTTGGGAGCTACCTACGTGACCAAAGACTGCTATCTTTTCACAGGCACGTTTCTTACTCACGTACCGACGACAACGTCAATGTTGAAACTCGCCGGCGATCCGTCATTCTAGGGTTCAGTTTGCCAAGCCATTACCTGAACCAGTGATCCTCGGCTTCTGCAGCTTCCCCGTAACAGAATACATGGCTACAGAAACCCAGTGTAATAAATGTCAGATACATGGATATATCGCCAAACATTGCAGGGGGCCAGTACACCGTAACATATGGGCCGGGTCTCACTCGTATAAACACTGCATGTCTCGGGCCCAACCTTGGTCTGCGAACTGTGGCGGGCCGCGTTCTGCGTCGTACGGAGCTTGCCCAAAGAAAAAGGCCGCTACTCTTGGTCGTAATGTCGAGCAAATTCAGGGCAAAGTTCTTAGTTGATGGGAGCCTCCGCTGAACCCCGATCTAGTCTTTACCAGTGATATCCAATTGACGTATCAACCCCACTTCAAAGTGCATCTCCAATGAAGTCCTATGCGGGAATAGTCCAAAAACAGTCACCGACCAAACATCCAAAAGCCCCTTCTGGTGCTCGTTCTCAGGATCAAACCTCTCCCTCGATACGGTGCTCACGAAGAGACCTTGAGGAATCAACAATCCCGACCTGCCAGACCGACATTGTGAATCAGCTTATTTCAATGCTCTTCAGAGACATTAAAGAACTGCTACGGGCTAACCCTTCTTCTCAGCGCTTCCCTGAAGTCGAGGCTGTTGTGGCCCTAGAGCCCCTAATAGCTTTTAACTTCATGACGCAAAAGCCAAATGGCAAGTCCCAACAATGAGGACTCAGCCATCGTCCCCATTTCTAAAAATGTCTATAAACACCCATCTCAATGACTAATTTTTTAGTGGAACGCCTGTTGCTTGCATTCGAAACTTGCCGACTTTGGGGAACTTGTGCGTGTATACCAATTTCAATTTATCTTGATATTCGAATGTTTTGTTTGAGATATAGTTCGTTTAAAGAATTATTAAATTCTTCATTCGCAGCTTTGAAACAGTGTTAACCGACTGTTCAAAGGTTTCAGCAATGATGTGACTGCTGCAGTAGTGGGCGTCCCACCTAATCAAACCGGAGAGTAGGTCTGCGCGACAACTATAATTGGCACTCAACCCTTCACCTTATTGATGACTACCGCGAGCCAGGGACTGCATTTGATGCTTCCAGGCTTGAAACTATCATCAACCGCACTCCTCTGCCACACCTAATCTGCGGCGATTTCAACGCACACCACAACATTTGGCGGAGCGCCCAATCAAATTACCGCGAAGCAAGACTTGTCGAGCTGATGATAAAATATTGTTAAGAGCCACTGAATGACGGCAGTGTTACCTTCCTGAAAAACGGCAAAATAACAGCTGCATTGATATTTCGTTTGTATAGAGCCTTTTCGCACAAAAATTTGCTTGGAGAAATATTCAGAAACGAGAGGGAGCGATCACTATCCCGTGCTCATATCCTCTCCAATTGCGTCTGTGCGTCGAGGTGGAAAGAGGATCAAAACTCACGGACTGGGAAGCCTACGTGATTCACGTAAATATCAGGAATACGGTGGCAACTCGTGACGAATACCCGTTTCCAACGATTACCAAATGCCTCCAGGAATGGTCCCGATCCCCGCCCGAGCGCCTCAACGTGAAGCAGACCAAAATATGAAAGATTACGAGCCCTTTGCAGGCGTGCAAACGTAAGACATGACGCACAAAGAAATCAGATGTTCGAGAGGCTCAGAATGCCGAGAGAGGAAAGACGCCACTTGGAAAAGCTGAGCAGACAGCGATGGCAGAATTTCTGCTCTAAACTGGGCAATGGCAAGCCGCTATGGCGAATTTGCCATGACGTCAAGAGAATGGGCAGCGATTTTTTGCAGCTATACCCATTCCGAGCGTGATCGTTGCACGAGGTTATGTCTACCCGACCAGTACCGACGACATGCAACACAAGTGCCCCCTCTAAAGTCCCGCTTGCGGATTGCCATGCCATCAACCTTCCTTTTTTTCATATACGAAATCAACGCAGCCATTTCTCGTGCCAGCAAACGTTCTTCAGCGGTTCAAGAGCAAATAACTTACGATGCCATTTCTCACCTGTCCCATCCCTCGCGATTGCGTCTCTTAGAATATTATAATTCAATATCGCTCTGCGGCACAGTACCTTCCCAATGGAAACTAGCTGACCTAGTTGCCTTCCTTAAACCTGGTAAACCACCAATGATTTACGACTTTTTCCGTGTAATAGCTTTGCTAAGCTATGTCGCAAAATTATGGAGAAAGTGATATTGAAAAGATGGCCTGGTACCTTGAGAGCAGAGAACTCTGCAGGCCTCAGATGAATGGCTCTCGCAAACATAGAGCACCCATTGACAACGCGATTGCTCTAGTTTCATCGCTGGAAGAAGAAATACACATAGGATTTGTTCTATTGCCGTATTTTTAAACAACATATCAACATTTGAATCAGTTTTTTATGATGCCTTTCTAACATCCCTTGCAGCTGTTTGATTTGGCGAAAAACTTTACGTTTTGATTCCAAGTTTCCTACAAGCGCGACAACTTTTCATGTCCAGGCCAAATGGCCCTACTTCTTACTATACTATACAAAAAAGAAGTACCTCAAGGAGCCGTCTTGAGCCCTCTGCCTTTAACATTACTCTTATCCATCTGAAGCTAGTACTGCCACCTAGCGTCCACGTCACACATTATGCCGACGATATCTGCAACTGGAGTGCGTCGTGATCGCGTCGTACCATACAGCATGCAGCAAAGGCTAGAGAAAGCACTCGCAAAAATATCTGCGTGCCTTTCACCGAGAGGACTTGACCTTTCTTCCGAGAAAAGTGTAGCCATTGCTTTTATTCGGACGCACATCAAAAGATATCTACCGGTTGTCGGAGGCCGCACCCTACAATATGTGCGAAACTGGAGATTCCTCGGAATCTTGGGTGTCTTCTCTGAGCTCCTGAAGTGAAAAAACTCAGTACAAAAATAACCGCAATCTGAAAAATCCTGCGGTATCTCGCTGGCAGTCGCTGGGGCAGTGACCATTGTTCTATGGCACTGCTCTGGAAAGCTTAAGTCGATGGTCTACTGCGTTGCCGCGTCCCGGTCGTCCAGAAGCTCGCGCCCACGAGCAGAAAGCAGCTATATGCGGCCAGAAACTGTCTTCGCTACTGCTTTGGCCTACTAAAAGGGTCGTCGTGCTTAGGTATGATCGCTGAAGCTGGCTGACTGCCTCTGCACATGATTCGACTCTAGCAGACCCTGCCAATAAATCTGCGTCATCGGCAGCACGCCAAAACCATATTCTAACACGTAAGGTTGAAAATGATCATTCGACTATCGGGCAAACACTCAGGACGCTAAATCTTTCTTTTCCCTCTCAGGCACCAAAAGCAATGCCATTTTCTACTCTGGGGCCTTTCGCTCCTGCAATCAGGCGCAGGATCCCTGGAATTGACTCCAAAAAGAGCTTGCTTCAAAGTGGACTACTGCAATTAACACTTTACCATTTCAGCCGGCTGTAAACTGAAGCAGATGGTTCCTACACACCTGAGCGCAGTTCCTGCGGAATATTTATTTCCTTCACTGGCAAGACGTTCTCCTGTCGGCTCGGGCGTGCGACATCATTTATTACCCCCGAGCTTCAAGCTATCAAGGAATCTATAAATTAATGTTTACGCCAGCAGCCGAAGCAAAGGACTGTTTTCAGAGACTCGAAGGCGGCTCTCCAAAGCCTGCAACCCAGCTACTGCTTCACCATTCGTGAACAAGCCCCCCTAGTCACATCACAGACCTGCACCACCTTGCCAATGACGCTGGACACAAGTACAGAGATTCAGTGGCTTCCCGGTGAATGTGGTGTTCTAGGAAATGAGAAGGGGGGTGAAGCTGCTCGCAGGGGCCTGGAAATGCGCAATGTGAGAAAGTTTTTTGTTCACTAAGTGTTTGACCACGGTTATGGCGAAGGACCTTGTTTTGATGGAACGGAGTCGTCTCTGGTCCCTTCCAGGTCACCACCACGCCTCCTATGCCCCATAGACACAGAGCTTAGGATGAGACTGCCAGAGATACTTCCGTGCCGATTAGAGACGTTATACCACCGACTTCGTCTCAACGAAGCCCTGACGAAGTCATACCTTTTTCGACTTGGTGTCACTACGAACCCTTACTGCGACAACTGTGGGCCGCCCGAATCCGTGAAGCATTTGTTGCGCGAATGCTCCGCATACATACACGAAAAGTGCAGTCTTATGCAGAAACTAAAGCACCTTAGCCCACGACTTGAAAGTACTTCTTCGCCCAATGGTCATCTCCACCAGCTCAATGCAAAGTGCTGGAGGCGTTGTGCGACTATCTGGACGAGATTGGCGTGATTTCAATGGTTTAGAGGTTAGAAGACAGACTTTAAATCCGACTACTCACAAACTGAACGTCATTTATTATTTCTTTCCTAATTTATTTTTCCTCTTTCTTCTTCTTTCTGCTGCCCTGTAATCTATGGGCCTTTTACTCCACCCCTTATCCCAGCGAGTAGCATGTCGGTGTTGCAATTTAGGCAAATACCTCGGATTTCTCTTTTAACAATGAGTCTTCTTTTTCTCTTTAAAGATGCGCCAATATCTTTGAAACTCGTCGATGGCGCAGCCTACAAACCTTCCTTAAGTACAGAGATGCGTGGTGCCATAAACACATGGATGGTGACAAATTTTGAAACGTGAACATAAAAGGTGTTGAAAGCTGCATGTCAGCAGGCCCGGTCATGAGCGAGCAAATGGTGTAGCAGATAAGTAATGACGACGCGCTGGCCGACGTCAGGAAGGATGACGTGAAAAACGGAAAGGAATAAGGAAGTCGGAAGCTAAACACACGTACCAAGAGATCTGCAGGAGAAATGAGAGGGAAAGAACAGCTCTCGGCCAGATGTGAGCGTTCAGAAAAGCCTCCTCTATGAACCGAATCAACCTTCTGAACGGCCACATTGGCGACATCCAACCGGCGTTCACACAGCAAAGGCACCGCAGCCATCCACCCGCACGTAAGGCCGCACTTTTATAGTTTGGAGTTTTCCAAGCACACCCTTCTAGACCAAAGCTTGTATTACGATAACAAGATAAAACGAATATATGAATACAACAAAGTAAATAAAATTGCCCGTGAAGTATGTTTAGATAACAATGTATTGTAAGCCTCGTTGTAACGAAATAAATTAGAGCTTTCAATCGATGTGATGACCTGTATGATTGTTCCCCCATAAAAATATCCCGGGCCAAGGTGCGTGACGTATACCGCAGAGTTGGTTACTGGTGCGCCGCAGCAGTTGTAAAACTCACACGTCGAGCTCCCGGCCATAAGAAGCCAAGCCGCGCGCAGCCGAGCGCGCCATCCTCCTAGCTCAGCCAGAAAGATTGGTTGAGGGCGTCTTTGCACAGATTTCAGAGATGTCACAGCACAAGCCGACGGAATCTGCGACGAACGAGGTGGCCTTTATTTCTGACACTTTATATATTCAAAAGTAGTCCCAGGCAGTCGATGGGGTTCACCTTCGAGATCATTCTTTTAGGCTCCCATGGCGACTGCAATACGGCATCAACAAGGAGGGCATTGCTGAAACACAAGCCTTTCGCATCAGGTGTCCAAAACAAAGCACAATAACGCACCTCTTTTAACTATGTCTAGCTACAAATAATATAGGCAATGTGCGCATTCAGCAAGCAAAAGTTTTCTTCCATTCAATTTGTGTGGCATGCGCGGTCGCTTTGCGGAACAGTAGGGTGTAGATAGATTTCTGGTTTCGAAGCTTAAAGCTGTGCATTCAGCGGAGGTTACGTTGCCGGAAACTGTTATATATGATATAAAATATTGAAAATAACGAGAAAATTAGGCTTCCCTTTAAATTGTTTTTAAGTCTGTTTGAGGAATTATATTTTTATTGAAGATGGTGTACTTCGTATTGTAATTGTCGCGCCATTACCTTTCATCGTCCGGGCAGAGCGGTTCATTTTTTCAATTTCTTCCTTGGAGAAAAACAATCTGCGTTGGTAAACTGGCCGCGTTTCTTTTTGCCCAGGGTGCGCAACAACTGCCGTACCAAGTTGACGAGTGATCTGCCAAATTTATTTTAACCAACCCGCAATCGGAACAAATCTTGATTACGGGCGACAAGCAAAAGCGAACACTCTTAGGGAGGCTGGCTGCGAAAAAACGGCAATATATGACAGCTACCAGATCCTTACTGGTCGTCTAAGGATCCACTCAAGCATATTGTCTTCACGTGGGCCGATAAATTATATAAGCTATGGAATAGTATTCCATTCGTGAGAACCTAGACTGGTCGGGAAATATAAAGCCTTTCTCGCGCTACTACGACAGATATTTCTCTGTACCCGCCAAAGCATATAGAATGTGACTTGATGAGGTGCAGTTGCAGCAAAATCATGGCGGTTATGCTAGGCAATTATCTATACTATCCGGCATTACTTCAGACCTTGATGCTTGTTGTAGACAATTTGAGCTAGACGCCATGGCGTGTACTGGAGGGCTCTTCAGGCAGCGGGATCATCGTAGCTTCAAGGTGCAGTACTGATATGGCATGCTTTTCCGGTAGTTCAACAAAACGTACACACAAGCCGTTCGGTTGCGCCTCTTCTTCTAGCACCTTTATTTATTCCTCATCCCAAAACTTCTGCTTCCTCCACGTCTTAATTCCTCTTCACGCATTTACGGTTAGTTTTCATGTGGAGCCCCACATTCAATGGCTCTTCCACAAGAAGCGACTGCAGGATAAACAAAACATAATTAGAACTTGTGAAGTCGTACCACCCTAATCGGCTGTTTAATTGTATGGCCAGATTAGAATTAATAGCTGTACAATCGCTGCGGAAGCTGCAGAAGAACGCCCAAGCAACCATTGTTACACGTGAACACAAAAAGTTAACTCATTTCGAAGCATGCATACATATACAGAAGTAACACTCTCGTCACTGGCGGTGTGCAAAGGCAACATAAACAGAAGCTGAAACTCTACTTATTCTCCTCCTTAAAAGAACAAGCTTAGTAATAGTTAGTGGATAAGCATTCGTACGGAAATACATAGAAGATACAAGTACTTGCAACCACACATGACGTGTGCGCTTCCCTATAATGCGTGATGTACAACTGTGCAGCATACAAAGAACAACGAAGAAAAACAGGAATGATAAATTTACATGCCGAAACACTCAAACGTCCGGAAACTGTTCATGCAGAACTGACGCTGCCACGGTCTGCACACGCACACACACACACACACACACACACACACACACACACACACACGCACACGCACACGCACACGCACACGCACACGCACACACGCACACCCGCACGGGCACGCGCACGCCAACACACACTTTCACAAAGACAAACACACACATACATACACACACACACAAACGTGCGCGCGCGCACACACACGCACCCGCACACACACGCGCAAGGGCACACGCGCACATGCGCCGACCTATGCCGATGTGCTGAACGCCTTCTGATCAACACGGGGACCACGTGAAGCTAGCGCGCGCACGCGCGCACGCGTGCACCAGCTTCACGTGGTCCCCGTATCTATGCGGAGGCCTTCTCCACGTGGGATAGGTCGGCAAAACAGAAAGAACTCACTCATGCTCAACCATAATTTCTTTCATTCTTGCTGTACCCACTCAAGCTTTGACTCAAACCCTCATCGGTTTTCAGAATCACTTGTACTCACTCATGACACACAGTTGCAATCCTACTCTCTTGCACTCAAACTCATTTATCCTCATGAATACTCATGCTTAATCTCTCTTGATGAGTACTCAATTCTTCTGGCAAACTCGCTTCCGTCGGTGATTGTGTTGCCATGGCTCGTTGCGTGCTTGATGCATGTGGCAGCGTAGCGACCATTTTGTACAGTGGGAAGCTGCGGTGTGCGGGAATGGCTTAGTTGGGCGCGTTTACGACGTTTCTTCGATTGAGATGCGGGTTGCGTATGTGGGAAGTCGTTTGTCTTTTCGTTTAGCGTGCGGTGGCGTCGTGTTGTCATAGGGTGGCGTGGCTGATCGGTCAAAGTTGTTGCGGATACATGCCCGCTTTTGCCGTAGTTTCCTCGGAAGTTAAGCCATTGAGGTGGAGGAGCTGACGTAGTTCGTGTAGTCCATTCGGTCCCACAGTCCTTGAAATGGTAAGCGTGAGTTCATCGGTAGGCAACGTAATGCATTCTTCTGTATCGGGTTCATTCGTTGTCGTTTTTGCCGTGTGCGTGCCGTCGCTAAAGCTCCCGTCTTTTGCTCATCATTTTGAGAATGCTGAGGTCGGAATTATTCCTGTTCAAGGAGGCTCGAAAGCGTTCCGTTCGTGCTGAGTACGCTCACTTGCAAGTGCGTCGGCCTGTACGAAATGGTGTTTATAGGATAAGTCTTGATCGTATTAGCGGGTGCCGGACATCTTTTTCGTTAAGGCTCGGATATGCCGCACGCTCTGGCCATGTCGTTGCGCGTTGAAGGACATACCTGAACTAGTGGATGACGTTCGTTGGCCTGACTTTGGTTAGAGCATAGGGTGTAGGAGAGCTCGTACGTTCCGGTAGGGTTGAACCGCGTGCGCTGGGTATGTTTTTGCTTGTTTGCTTGTGGCAAGGTTGATGTCTGCGGTTGTGATATTCACTGGGCCAGGCCGGATAACAGAGCACGAGAGAAGGATGTCGCGAATAGCGTTTCCTTCGTGTGTGCAGGTTTCGTTGCGTTCCGTGAGCGGTGCACTTCATCAGCTCCACCGGTTCGGTTTAGGTGTCGCTTGTCATCTCTGGTGCGTTTTGTGCGCTGTGCATCACGTTTTCCTGGGACACCTCCCTAACCTTGGTTTGATGTCCTCGCCAGGTGGTATGCATTCTGTGCGCCGAGCGTCTAGCTTGTCGAGGCCATGTTCACCAATCCGGGTGCAATTTTGTTGGTTGCATACACCGCAGACGGGACAGCATGTTCGGAAAATGTCGTACGGACTAGCTCCGTTGCGTTCCGCGCTCTGAGTGTTTCCGTCATGTATGTCTGGAAGGGGGAACTGGTAGCAGGCATGGGCGGCGTTCTGGCTCATGCACGTTGCCTACAAAGCGCGTCTCGAGGCTTGTCGCTGGAAAGCACTGTGCGTGGGTGATGTAGCAGTGGCTTCTTTCGTACTTCAATTAAACGGTATTTCAATACATGAAGATTTGTAATGGCAACAAGCAGACAATTGATCAGCTCAAAAACTGTCTGCGAATCTGCTTATCAAAATATCATCGAATTACATAGCCTTTTTCTCACAAAACTTCGTCGCTCTGGTCTGCGCCGTGTCGATAGCGGACTGACCAAGGCAATCTCACAACAGTGGTCCAGATCCAGAGATGGCCCAGATCCAGCAGTGTTTTTGTGTGGCTGGGGGGGGGGGCAGCGTGGAGCGGGTATCGCTCGCACTCGAGGGCCGCAGTGCACCCATAGCTGCTGCCGGTGCTTGGCAGCACTGGCAGCATAAAACTCTCCAACTGCTCTGCTGTGCTCTGTGTACTCGAGAACAAAATTCGCAGACACGTTTTGGAGGCGTGATAGTTTGCACTGACATAACTGTAGTTGCCGTGTTGGCGCGTTAGTTGTAGTGGAAGACTTCAACTGTTATCTCGAGCAGCGCTGATGAAGCTGACAGCCATCGATCAAAATTTGCGGTGGCGTCATTATGTGCAAGCCACCTATTTTACGAGACCTTCTCAGATGCACGATCAAGCAAAAAGCCCGGCTTCTGGCGTTGGGGTTAACCATACGAAAACGGCCCTTGCACGACGTATTCGACAGTGTCAGCTCAAATTTGGCAGTAGTTGCTACCGAGGGGTTGTTTTCCCACCAGTAAACAGCAGATGAAGGTAGTGGAAGGACGACTACCGAAATGCACCGTCGTCGTCAGCTTCCTGATTACACACGTAGGAGACCTATTAAAGCCGTTTTAAAGGGAAACGTTCTCCGAGCGAGAAGATCCTAAAGCTCGTCCAGAGTGCGAGGCGACATAACGTGTCACATGCATTCAGCTGAAATTATGAGTTCCCAATCAGCACCACCAATTCGGCTTAGGTGTAATCCGGTGTTTTATTTCAGTTGCAGGCAAAAATCGTGAGTGCGCAATGTTGGTATATGTTCACTTGTAAATGGCACTGCACGAGACCATAGTCCTACCGAACCCGAGCAAAATGTTTTAGAACGGGAGCCTAATAAAAACAGATTGGCCTAATTAAAACAGATTGGAGCACGTACATCGGCCAAATTATCACTTGAATGCACACAGCGAACTGCTGCAAACAATTTTGGTGTCACAAACCATGCAGTATATTTGACGCGAATCACTTTTTTTAATATGAAAATGCTTAAATGGGCGGTTCGGCTCACGAAACGACTGCAGAGTGCGAAGTTGGTCTACGGAAACTGCTGAAGACCAAAAAACAGCGTCTTAGTAGTCCTGGTGAATGCATTGTTTGCCGCTTCACCACCTCTTTCTTAAGACAATTCTAGTGGAGCACGCGTAACAAAGCCGCCATGCGTTCGCAGGCCGCGTAAACAAGAACCACAGCGGAAATCAACACGTGCCGTACGAGCAGATCAACTGCGGCCGCCTTGTCCTTCCGGCCGTAACCCGCTTTTTTTTTTCTTTTCAGCGTGACCCCTTAGCCAGCGACTGCCAAAATATGCTAGCAGCGACAAATAGGCAGTGGAGAAGGAGAGAGCTGAGGTTTTCGTTGTCTGATTTTACCATCCTTGTGAGTTTCGAGGCACAGCCGCATTGCTAAATGTTTGCGACTGGTAGACGCGTTTCCGGAATAGAGTTCGTGAAAAAACTTGCTTGTACTACGGTACTCATGGGTGGAATTGTTGGCAAAAACCGTACTCACAAGTATTGTAATTTATAATTGACTACATTTAGGGGAACTCGCTGGGGTGGAGTAAGTTTCTGCGAAGAAAAGTTTGGCGTCCACCTGAATTCAGGCGGATGTAAACGTTCCATCGCAGTATTGTAATTATGAGTATTATGTACTCATTTGTAATGTGTATTTATTTTTAGTGTACTCATGACTACGCAACTCGTAAGTGCTTACACTCATATGTACTGTTCTCACGAGTACGGCACTTACGTCTGTACTCCCTCGTCTTCGCACTCACTTTTTTAATATGAGTGAGTACTCACTCATCATCGGACCTACTCTTGAGTTCGAGTACATATGAGTATAAACGAGTGTGCTCACGAGTGAGTACGCCGACATATGCCCCTCGGTGATGAGACCCGCAATGCTGGAGTTCGGAGAATAGGCGCAGTGGTGGAGGCTTAGAATGCACTAATCAGGGCGATTCTCTGGTTGCTCAGGGGCCACTGACGGGGTTGCGGGTTCGGAGGCAGCGTTATGCAGCGAGTTCCGTGCACCTGAAGGTACAGGTACCCTCCATAACTTCGCATTCAAAGTTAGTGCATCTTCAATGCTAAAAATTGATGGCCCTTGTTGGCGAAGAAGCTTCCGTGGGTGGCTACACGCGAACTCGCTCTTATCCGATATTCCGGGTTGCTTTGTTCTGAAAACAATCACCAACAAACATGTTGTCTTTTCCGCTGCGCAGCTAGGGTCTGTATTTTTTCATGTAGTCTTGCTTGCTCTCCACGCGTTTGCGCAGACGACGACATTCCAAAAAAGGATTGCGGAGGAAGGCTCGTGATAGGTAAGCCGCACCACCAAGGCGTGTTCTCGGTAGATGGCAGTTAAGGAGAATGGATGGGGCAACCCCCTTAGTGGCATGTGGCGTGCAGATACATATCGCCAAATAGACTCGTACCGGTTGACGGTGCGGCCGCTGCTTATCATTCCAACCTGCACTAAATCCTTGAAGCCACGGTTAAACCGCTGTACAGGTCCCTTCGCTTAAGGGGTACTGATGGAATCACTGTAAAGCGAGATACCTTCGTAGATAGATTGGTGTTCACACAGGTGCATCAACTGCGAAATATCAGCAGCAAATACAGCCCATAACATATTTAAATAAATTTTAGTGTGCCAGACGCAGCCAGCGGAGGACCTCGCGCAATCCCTGTTCCCTGTTTGTTGAGTACATTTCCCTGTTTGTTGAGTGCATGTACCACAACAAAACACTTCCCTAGTTTGTGTAGGCCAATTCTGCACTACCGGCGTTTCTCGCAGGCGCGGTACTCCGATCGGAGGTCGAACGTTTGCCCTCGAGCAAGGAACGATCCAATCATTGGCGGCGGAAACGCCGGGATTTTTTTACTACACTAGATGCCACAATGTGCCGGGGACACAAAACGCGCTCAGCGCGATCCGCACGGTCGCTGCGCAAGCGGCAGCCACAGCCGCGAAGTGGCGCAGGCCGGCGCACGTAGCTCGAGCGATAGCATGTACCCGTAGCACGAAATGGGACAACGGTACCATAAGACATATACTTAATAGGAATAGCGTCTGGGGTACGTTGGTACTGCATTGCTAAATAAGCAGTAGAGCAATTTAGCCAATAAGCAATTTAGCAATAGGACATGTCCATTTTTCAGCACTCTGAAGGTTTACCTGTCCTAATCTTGCTTGGCTCTTTTACATCCCATTTAATGCCAGTGGGGTGTCCCATCCCCAACTTCAATAGACACACTACCGCTTATGGGAATGCAAACACCTGTGCTAAAAAACCGAGGCACATCATGTTATTTAACTTGAACGGCTAAAACAATCAAATACTGGCTGTTAGCGGCAAACGACTGGAATACGATTTGCGAGTGATCCGCAAACCCCTCGAGCACATTCCCCCTAGCCTCTGATTCAACCTAACCCTTCCGTATCTTTTTACTTTTGCGCATATGCACAATAGGGGTAAATTGGAGGCCCACATTTGTGCTCATGGAAAGCACCTAACACCAAAAGAAAACGTGCACGATGTAGACGAGGATTGTTATTTCACACAGCAACCGTACAGCGTCACCGTGATCGACCAAATTGCAGACCAACTGCACTGAACACCGCCATTGCTCAAGCCACAACCACGGAATTCAAAACTTGAAGTACTGACTCAGGAGGAATGTCGACAACTGCTCACCCTGCGTTCGTCTTCCGCCATCCAAATCCTTATATGTAGTTCAACTTTATTCGGTATATATCTGCTAAGGACCGCAGGACACCTGTCTCGCCCCCCCCGTTCCCCTCGTGCTCCCTAGAAACACAACTATGGCTTTCGCCGCACAAATCGCAACGTCGTATTTGATTACCGCCTTTCTTGCCACTCACATTCACCCG
The DNA here is from genome assembly GCA_013339765.2 of Haemaphysalis longicornis. NCBI lineage: Eukaryota > Metazoa > Arthropoda > Arachnida > Ixodida > Ixodidae > Haemaphysalis > Haemaphysalis longicornis. The sequence continues at coordinate 9,835,064 of CM023454.1, forward strand.
CTAAAGATCAATTTACCAGAGTCGAAGCAACAGACTATCGACAATTTCAGAGCAAGATTGTCCCACCACAGCACCCTCCCTATGCCGTCCACGCCACCTCATATCCTGCCCCATGCAAATACTCTCCCATTTTATATTCGCTCTTCTTTATGCTTTGGCCCTGTGCCCACACCTTCACCTTCTCGTGTAACCAATAGTTTTTCTTGGAGCTGTAGGCTGCCATGCTTACCAGCACAAATCCAAGCGACCAGCTTCAGCTATTAAACAAGGCCAAGTTGCCTCCTGCAGGTAAAACATGTGTAGCTTTCCTGCTCATGGCAGCCCTTTGAACAGTGATTACTCTGTAAATTTTTACCGAAATGCAAAGTGTTTTTTCGAAGCTAATATGTGGTGAAAACGTGCTTTGCGCCCAGTTTCAAGTAGCGCACGTTGCGCGGCTAGCTTCCTGAGCCATGGAAAGCATTCCATAGAAATGCATGGGGAGTAATACTTGACAGTGAATTATACAGAAAATATTCCGAATGCTGGAAAGTTATTTCAGAGTTGACTTCTGGCTTTATGCCAAATATCACCTTCCTGAAGTCGTTTTGCTAGATTCCTGGGAAGTCGGAATTTTGAGCGAGAAAGCTGGGTATGTCATCTGTACACGCGGAAGTGTACACTGTACCTACCTAAAGTTCACTGTCTTCACCGTCTTCCTAGGCAAGAATATTGAAAATCAGAATTCGCCGGGCAGTAAAACACACATATACATAGCGTTTTCAATAGGCGCTAATCACAGGCTTTGACGTTACAGCGTGATGTTTTCACCCCTTTGAAGAACATAGTAAATCGTTCTCGAAAAAGACATGAAGATACTGCACTTCTTCGCATCGTGTTGATTTAGAATTAAGCAGCAATTAGCACTTCACTGAATTTGAGCTACAAAGTTGCTATATTTTTTGCAATGAAAATGTCGTAGAAAAAAGTACCCTTGGCTGGCCATACTTGGTAGTTCGTCATGAAGGGCTTTGTATATGGGCTTTTGAGGATGTCCATTACTTTAACGAGGCTCTGAAATAGAAAATTCACTTCCCGGCAACACACCAATTGTCCCGGTACCTATGACGTGCGTAGCCACAGTGTTTATTATGCGAAAGCATTATTTCACTCAAATAACTCGAAAAGTGACGGCAGTTCGGATGCTGTTCACGTCCCTGAACACTTATGGTACCAAACATGTTGCCGACGCAAAGAGAACATCTGTATATAAAAGCAATCAGAGTTTTTTTTGTATTTTAACCTTGTAGCCACTGCACAACGCATTTGTCTTTATTATGCTATTTCAGCGCTCAGTCAGAATAAAACAAATCTCCTGCGGCAGCGTCGCTAACATGACCCTTATCGCTCCGAGGATCACATTACAACCCTCGGGCCATGGTGCGCAGTGCTCATAAGCACTCCCAGCGTTCAATCCGGCATCCTCGCTGCTATACTGCTTCATTAGGCGGATCGTCACATTGTCATAAACCCGTCGACTTTAAAAAGTTTAACTCGCGAAACGCTCTGGGCTAACTAAACCAGCAGCCATGACACAGTATCCACCTGAACTGCAGAGCCTGCAGGATAAATTTTACGAGAAGTTAAGGAAGCTATCTCACGAGATCACCACTACCAAAATAAAAAGCCAGAGCTCTCTCATGCGTGGTCGCTCCTTCTCGCGGCATGGATCGCCCTACCATCATGGTAGGATGTATACTGGTGCCATCATAACTTTAAAGAATCAACGCGGAAGTTCCCAGCTCGTTGCACTTTTAAGGTCAATTCTACAGCACACCAGCATAAGGGCCAGTCCCGTCTGTTGTGAAGTAAGCGGGTTGTTTTTTTGTTATTTTAAACCACTGGACGGCTTTTGATCCGCGCTATAATGTTATCAGTTCTGTATAGCAATTGCAGGGAAGCCATCAGGAGCCTGCAAGCCACCAATGACACTGTCAATGCCACATACGGGCAAGAATTGCTGTCTTGTAACAATGGTCGCCAGGGAACATTTCCGTGCAATTTGGTGTTGCTGGTGTTCACTGCCTCAATTTAGGACGCACTTTCTTTCCTATAAATCAAACTTGTTAGTTCATAGTCCCGGACGGATGTCATTGGTCTTACAAGGCCCCTCTGTGTGCCTGGAGTACCATCGAAGGTACTGCTTTCGGAGCGCGAGTGCCCCCTTAAGGTTTGTCTACAACAAGCATCTGGGAGCTCTCATCTCTTCTTCAACTTTCCAGCATCCTCCTGGCTTTCAAACAAGACCTTATTCTCCCTATTATAACTCACCCGTTTCCGCTTGAGCTGATTGCTTACGGACTTCGCTTAACGGGGTCACACCTGGCGAGTTCCAATACCAACTTTGAACTCGGAATCATTCGATTTTAGTCAGGGTTTTACCTATACAGTGCAGATGTTCAAAAAGTCGTCACCAGGAGCCTGAAGACCCTGTGAAAACTACGTCCTGCTTAACAATTTCAGTGTTCGCGGTCGTTATTTTTTGCTCAGATTGCTTATTTCTCATACCACTGCATGGCCGTCTCTAATTTCTATTATCGACCTCGTTACCATCAAATTTCTGCGGCGCTGATATATATTGTGACAAAGACAATCATCTCGCCATTCGAACTTTTCGTTTATACACCAATGTCGACCAGCCTTCGGAACAGTGCACATGTTTTTCTATAGTTCTCCGACACAGTAACCTTGTGAAATAAGTGACTTTATTTTGTTCCGAACAAACACAGAAAAGCACAACCAGCATCTGCTCCCACTATTTAGTTCGCTCGCAAATAAGGCGTTATCATTCAAGTCAAGGCTACTTAAAATTTTCCGCAGCCATCTTCTACGCGGAAGCTCCACGGGGTTCTTATACTCCAACGTTTTTATACCCGTTTCATCCTGAACGGCTCTACCCGACTTTTATAGCTGACAGGCATGCTCAAAAGGACAACAAATCATCTCTGCTAACAGGGTCCACATTGCTACTAACTGCGTTTTAGAATGCCAAGACAAGCTGCCCCAGGCGAGCATTTGTTTTAACCGACAGCCGTATTTTGCTGTGCCTAATGACGGATGCATATGATTCGGCGGTTGGACCTGGGCTGCAACAGTTTTGGTAATATGCTTTCCAACTGAGGGAGTCCACGCCACCGTATGCTTCATGCGTGCTGATATCCCTGTTCTTCACGGAGCAGGCATTCGGAAAAGAGGAACCGTGGCGTCATTTGCCGGGCCGGATAGTATTGACGAGGATAAGGCGAGACACAAGCGCTCTCGGCACCATTTTTTTGGTGGGCATCAGCTTCAGGAAGTTTTGTCTCGTGTTCGTGTCAAACAATGCATATACCGGTTCAACACCACCCAAAGTAACCCCAATGCTGTCCACGCAGCCGTATGCTTCGCGCGTGCTACATCCCCACATAATCACGCTGCTGTTAGGCACGAAGATGGGCTCAGATCTTTTTTTACACTTGTTCAGGCTGCTGCATTGCTCTGATTTCCGGTGTTGCTGCATGCACATTCTGGTTGCTCATATTTCTAATTGTCCATATCTTTTTATTCCTTTTTTAAAATTCTAGACGCACCATTCCAACTAGCAGTAATCGCTAATGCACTAGGGTAAAAAGCCAAACACCACCCACGATGTGGTGAAGGTTTTGAACGAGCTCAGGCATAAATTATTGCAGCAACAAACCATATAAAATTCCAAGTACGCAACGTAGACTCTGCAGACAAATCTGCAAATTTTAAACTCGACCGTCAAAAAAATCTATGAAACCCTTAAGTGTTAGTTTTCAGGAAATGAAGGGTAACGTGAAGACAATGCAAAAAGAGCTAATGGTGGCGTAAATTCAGACCGCAGAACACCAGAAAAAAACCGGACCCTCAACAAAAAACTCCGATCAGTAAACAAACAGTTGATTGAGCTCAAGCACAAGGGAGGCGCAACAATACTGAGCTGAATTGTCTTGCCTAACCCTAAAGTGATGATCTGCATAAAGTCGTTCAGGACGCGGCGGCTACTTTAAATATTAAAATCTCAAGAACGATATAGATGTTTGGCCCCGAGTATGAACAATGGGTAATGACCATTCGTATATAATCGCCAGGCTTGTGTCCCGCAGTGAGTGCGACCTACATTTCCTCACTGGCAAGAAAGCCAGGCTCAATGCTGTAATGTTCGCCTTTGAAGAAGACTAACTCTCTTTCGTCAACAAGCACTAATTCTCAGAAAAGAAAGCCCTGCTTTAAAGACCCATCAAGACTTAGTGCGATTCGCTGGTTTCATTATAACAACATTTTGACGCGGAAAATTGGGAATTCGATAGGTGTACAGGTCACATGCGAGGATGACCTTGCGGCGAAAAATAGCTGCTCACACAAAGTTTTACCTCCCTAACAAGTTGCGATGGCGATGTTGAACACAACATGCACGAAGAAGGTATATATGTGTTTACACAAAACTCCTGAGTTCAGGAACAAATATAAATGACCTGGGTGTGTTTATCGAACAACAGAATCACCAGTTTCCCGCTTTAAATTTTGCAAAGCATTAGCAAAAATACGAAATATCTGTTCTGATTACGCGATGATCTCAAACCTACTTGATTTGCATTTAGGCAGTATAGGCATTGCACGTTTTTTCAATAATTTTGCCTTCTCAGTGGTTACAAAAACATCCTCCTGAACAGAGATCGAAACACTTTTTGTTTTGCTAGAACACGCTATTATTCTGGATTGGTCCAGCGGCCTACGAAATCCTTTTTTGACGTTTGCCGTTACAGACATTAAATTGTTTTGGGCTTCACTTATAAATATAAAAACGTATTACAATTGTTGGTGTTGTAAATATTGTTGCGAACCAGGGAAAATGCCTATTCACAAGTAGCAAACGAATGATTCTCTATTGGTAGATAATTAGCAAGACAAATTTAGACAGGCAGCTAGGTTGTCGGGTATCGCGGGGCCGCAGCGCAGCACAAGAGAGAAAGCACCAGCGTGGCAGGCTTTCGGAATCCAACAGCCCGTGCCGTGCTGGCGCTCCAAGCACGCGCCACTCGTTTCTTTTCTCGTCTTTCATAGCCGGCGCCAAGGCGCCGGCTGAGAGCGCCAACCAGAAGGTGCTACAGGGCCCCCCCCCGCCCAGACGGAATGTCGAACGTGACGCGACGGCGAGGCAGGCGGGCGCTTGTTTTGGGGGCGAGCAGTGGAGTGTTTAGGCCTGCGATGTCTGCGCGGAGTTAATTGGGTGGCGTCTCGAGGTAGGCTGGTTTGAGGCGGTCCAATGAGACGACTTCTTCGCGGACATTCAAGAGAATGGTGGCGGACTTCTGGGTCTTCTTAAGGACACAGTACGGCCCATCGTAGGGGGGGTAAGAGGCGCCTTTACAGCGTCCCGCCGGAGGAGAACGTGTGTTGAAGACGCAAGGTCGGGATGCACAAAGATGCGGTGGTCTGAAGACCGAGGTGGGACCGGTCGCTGGTGCTGCATGCAGTCTTGCAGGCATTGGAGGTACTCAAGCGGCTGGGCGAGGAGGCCGCAGGCACGAACAAATCGCCAGGAAGCTGCAGGGGTGCGCCGTAGACAAGTTCAGCAGTTGAACAGCCGAGGTCGCGACGAAGGACGGCACGCAGGCCAAGAAGCACTACAGGCAGGTGATCAACCCAGTGCTCTCTATCCAAGCGTGCAGTGAGAGCACTTTTTAGCTGGCGATGGAGCCGCTCAACGATGCCGTTGGCACAGGGATGGTATGCCGTGGTGCAGCACTGTTCAGTGCCAAGCAAGCGGTTGAGGGAAGTGAACAATGTACATTCAAACTGCCTGCCTCGATCCGTGGTAACAATGCCGGGGCAGCCGAAACGGCAAACCCATGTCGAAACGAAGGCTTTTGCGACCGTTTCTGCCGTGATGTCCGGAATTGGTACGGCTTCGGGCCAACGGGTGAAGCGATCAATTATGGTGAGAATGTACCGGCAGTCACGGGAGGGAGGAAATGGTCCGACCAAATCGAAATGCACGTTGTCAAATCGACAGCTAGGTGGCAAAAAAGGCTGCGTTGGGGTCTTCGTGTGGCGGGTCACCTTGGCTGTCTGACAAGCGAGGCACGAACGGGCCCACTGGCGGACATCAGTGTTGATGCTCGGCCAGACGTACCGCTGTGTAATGAGGCGCTGCGTGGCTCGGATGCTGGGGTGGCAGATGTCGTGGAGCGAGTGAAACACAGCACGACGAAAGGCAGCCGGACAGCCGGAACGAAGGGTCGAGGCGCCGCCGCTGACATGTCACACCACAGTGAGCCAGGCACGAACGGATGAGGCACAAGTTGTAGACGAAGGGAACCCGGGTGGTCGCAGTGTTTGCAGCTCAAGGGTCTTCAATCTGCGCCTGAGCTAGGCGTTCCCAGTCCACAGCAGACGCAGCACTGCCGATGGAGGTAATGCGTGAAAGCGCGTCAGCAGCCTCGTTGTCGGTACCTTTGATGTGCCGAATGTCCGTCGTGAATTCCGAAATATAGGCGAGCTGACGGAGTTCCCGTGCGACGTATTTGGAGAGTTTGTACGGAAAACGTACGCCAGAGGCTTGTGGTCCGTAAGAACGTGAAAGGACTGGCCCTCCAAAAAGTGCCGGAAGTGCTGGATGGTGGCGTAAATGGCGAGCAGCTCACCACCAAAAACACTGTAGCGCGTCTCGGCTGGTTGGAGCTTCCGAGAGAAGAAACCCAGCGGGTGCCACTCGGAATCGGTTCTCTGCTGGGGAACAGCGCTGATTGCAACGCTGGATCCACCAACGCTGGATCCATCATGAAGCATCCACCATGATGCGAGTGGGGACGTCAGTTCTCGGGTGGATGAGAAGCACCGAATCGGCGACGACTTGTTTAGCAGCGTTGAAAGCGGCTTGAGCTTCGGGAGACCAGGAAATAGCGGATGAGGAGCTCTTGGTTGTGCGAAGAAGCTCAGTCAGTGGATGCAGAAATTCGGTGCAGTGGGGTATAAAGCGTCGCGAGAAATTCACCAGGCCCAGGAACTCACGAAGCTGGCGGAGGCTGGTAGGCTCGGGGAAATCCTTCACGGCTTGAACGTGAGAGGGTAAAGGGCGAATTCCCTGCGCCAAAGATGTGATGGCCCAGGAACTCGAGCTCGGACGTCCCGAAGACGCATTTCTGGGCGTTGACAACCGGGGCCCAAATTGTTGAAGGCGTTCAAAGAGTTCTCGGAGGTGACGCTCGTGATCTTGTGGAGTGGGACTCGCGACGAGGATGTCGTCAATATACGCAAATACAGCCGGAAGGCCGCGCGTCACCTCGGCGTTGAACCTTTGACATGTTTGAGCTGCGTTGCGTAGCCCAAAGGGAATGTGCCCATACTCAAACAAGCCGAAGGGTGTAGTGATGGCCGTCTTCGAGATATCGGCCGGCTCGACGGGGATTTGGTGATATGCCTTGACAAGTTCCACTTTGCTAAAGATAGTGCACCCTTCCAAATGGCTTGTGAAATCCTGGATGTGGGTAGGGGATAGCTGTCGTGGACAGTCTGAGCGTTGAGCGCCCGGTAATCACCGCACGGACGCCAGTCTCCACTCTTCTTAGGAACCATATGCAGTGGAGACCCGTGGTTGCTGGATGATGGGCGGATAATACCGAGTTCCAGCATGTGCTCGAATTCGCGTTTCGCAGTCGCCAGACGCTCACCGAAGAGGCGGCGCGGCCGAGCTGTGACTGGTGGACCACGCGTGACGATGTGGTGGGTAACGCTGTGCTTGGGCGGCTGCTTTAAGTTGCAGGATCTCGTAACCTCAGGCAATTCTTCCAGGATTCTTGCGTACGGCGACGAGGGAAGCAGCGTTCAGATGCCAGTTGGAGCGACAGTAGACAGTACGCCCTGGATGGAAAGGCGCGTCTTGCTGTCAATCAGGCGATGGTGACGCATGCTGACGTCTAGGTCAAAATGGGTGAAGAAATCGGAGCCGAGGATGGGCTGATTGACATCGGCTACTACGAAGACCCACCGGAAGGCACGCCGCAAACCAAGGTCGAGGGTGAGGGACCGCAGACCATACGTGGCGATAGAGGTAGAGTTCGCTGCACGAAGCGTAGGCCCAGGTGACTTAGAAGTACGGTCATCCTTGGTGGCTGGTAATACACTGACCTCAGCACCCGTTTCTACCAGGAAGCGCAAATAAGAAATGCGATCCATGACCAGGAAAAGGCGGCCGGGTTGTAAGGCGAGGTCACATGCCGCCATCAGTGATCTCTCGTCGCGTTTCCCGACCAGCTGCATGGGGAAGTGCAGTGACGGGCGCGGTGCTGGAAAGTGCGATCGTACCACCAGATAGACGAGCTTCGAGTCCTGCGCGAGCAAGAACCTCTAGGGGAAGACGAGCGACGGCTAGGACGTGGGGAGGAGCCGAATCTGCGATCAAAGGACGTCCTAAGTGCTTCAATGGAAGCGGCGAGTCGATCGATCCGAGCCTCTAAGCGGGACACGGCCGATGTCTCTGCTGTCGAAGCGAGTGTAGCGACTGAAGGAGAAGTCGCGTCGTGAACTCTATCGGCAAGCTCGGCGGCGCGGTCGAGGGTCAAGTCCCCTGCAGCAGCTAAAACGATGCGAGTGGACTGTGGCAAGCGCTGCAGAAAGAGCTCTTTTAAAAATGCACCGTTCGAGTCCACGTTGCTCGCGCCTACGAGCTGTCGCATGGTCTTGAGCAGCTGGGAAGGGCGGCGATCTCCAAGCTCTTCGTGGGTGAGCAGGTGGTGGAGGCGCGCGCTCTCGGACGCCGCGGTTCGGTTCAGAATACTCTGCTTGAGCCGCTGGTACGGAGCATCGTTTAAAGGTGCACCGATGACGTCTTCCACTTCAGCAGCCACCTCAGGCGGCAGGTTGCAAAGCAAGTGGCGAAACCGAGTAGTCTCCGAGGTGACGCGGTGCAGATCGAAGACGGCTTCGACCTGGGCGAACCAAACGTGTGGGTTCTTGCGCACGAAGGTGGGCAGACGGAGCTGTATGACTGCGACGTCCGGCGGCAGCGAGGAAACGTCAGGAAAAAGAGGGCCCGAGGGCGCGAGGTTGCTGGGGTCGGTCATGTCCTAGTCCGGGGTCACCACTGTCGGGTACCGCGGGGTAGCAGCGCAGCGCAAGAGAGAAAGAACAAGCGTGGCAAGCTTTCGGAATCCAACAGCCTGTGCCGTGCTGGCGCACCAAGCACGCGCCGCTCGTTTCTTTTGTCGTCTTTCATAGCCGGCGCCAAGGCGCCGGCCAAGACCGCGAACCAGAGGGTGCTACAAGGTGTTTCAGCTCGTGCACACTAGTCCACCAGAGCGTCTTCTTATTCCTTGACGGATAGCTAGGATGCCGCAACACCATGGCACATGCCTACTTTGGGGGATTGCGCCCTTTGCAGGTCGAGTGTCTGGCCAGCACATTTCTCGGTTAGCTCATTTCTCTAATAAACGCCACGCGGCATAGCTCCCCCGCATGATAAGCACCGACTCGGTGCTGTGAAGTTACAATGTGGAAGGTGAATGAGGGGAGCGGTACGGTTTGAAGCCGGTGACGTGGACGATGTCACTCGGAGGTTCTAAGCTGGTAGGAACGACGGGGACGATTTCATACGTAACGTCCGTAACTTGACGAAGTACTTTGTAAGGGAGGTTCTCAGAAAGTCCAACACGGTGAGTCGGACACCATAGTAAGACGAGAGACCCTGGCGAAAAGTGCACGACGCGGTGACGTTCATCATAGCGGTTCTTCTGGCTGTTTGTAAAATGGCGAGGTGGGAACGGGCAAGCTAACGTGTTTCGTGGGCTCTTGCAATGGCTACGTGGGCACATTTGGATCGCGGGAGTGTAGCGGAAGGCAGAAGGGTATCAAGCGGCATGGCCAGTTCCCTCCCGTAGAGAAGGTAAAAGGGTGAAAAGCCTTCAGCGTCGTGATGGGAGGAATTAGACGCGAAAGTGACGAAAGGCAGTGCAATGTCCCAGTCGCTGTAGTCACTAGACACACACATGGCGAGCATGCCCGTATAGGTTATATTAAAACGCTCAGTAAGCCCATTTGTTTGTGGGTGATAAGCTGTAGTCGCCTTGTGGGGAATCGAACATGAGCGAAGTATGTCTGCAATGACTTGAGACGGGAAATTTCGACCGCGGTCTGTGACAAGCTTCGAGGAGCGCCGTGGTTCAATATGACATGATCGAGGAGAAAATCGGCCACGTCAGTTGCACAGCTCGTGGGTAGCGCACGGGTGATAGCAAAGTGGGTAGCGTACTCAGTAGCGACAGCAATCCATTTGTTTCCGGAAGTGGACACTAGGAAGGGCCCGAGAAAATCTAGTGCGATCCGGAAGAATGGTTCAGTGGGAATTTCAAGTGGTTACAGCTGGCCTGCTGCTTGCGTGGAGGGTAGCTTACGGCGTTGCCACAGGTAACGCTGCACTGAGTGGTAGAGTCCTGGCCAGAAAAAAACGATGTCGCACGCGGTCGTAGGTGCGGGTCATTCCCAAATGGCCGGCCATGGGTGCGACATGAAGCTGGTGCAGCACAGTCCGACGTAGGTATCCCGGAACGACAAGCAGGTCATCAGGAACATCCGAGTGAAAGTTGCGGCGATATAAGAATTCGTCGTGTATAACGAATGAGCGGAGGGCAGGGTCGGCGGAACCAAGGTTAACGCCGCCAATGACGGATCGCAGAGAAGGGTCGCGCCTCTGTTCTTCGCCAATGTTGAGGAAGTAGGAGACCACTAGGACACAAGTGTGAGTGTCGTCCGCCGAGCACTCCGGAGGGCTGACCGGGTTTCAGGATAAACACTCGGCGTCTGTATGGAGGCGTCTGGACTAGTGAATCACCGAAAAAGAGTACTCTTGAAGGCGCAACGCCCAGCGGCCAAGCCGACCGGCAGGGTCCTTCAAAGTGGAGAGCCAGCACATTGCGTGATGGTCAGTCACGACTGCGAAGTGCCTACCATACACGTAGGGGCGGAATTAGGCGACGGCCCAAACTAGAGCAAGGTATTTGAGCTTAGTTATAGAGTAATTGCGCTCCGAGGGCGAAAGAAGGCGGCTGGCGTACGCGACCACTCGATCAACACCTGCTTGGCGTTGGGCCAATCCAGCTCTAATGCCATAGCCACTAGCGTCGGTGTGAATTTCGGTGGGAGCAGAGGTGTCAAAATGAGCGAAAATCGGCGTTGAGGTCAAGATTTTAATGAGTGCGGAGAATGCTTGCTTTTAGTCGGAGCCCCAGATAAACGTTGTGTTGTTCTGAAGGAGAGCGGTAAGAGGACGGGCGATGGTACCAAACGTTTTGATGAAGCGGCGGAAGTAGATGCATAAACCAATAAAGCTGCGTACGTCTTTAGGTGAGCGGGGCTCAGGGAAATCGTGAACGGCACTTATTTTACCAGGGTCGGGTCGAACTCTCGTCGAATTAACCAGGTGGACGAGGATAGTGAGCTGGGGGCATCCGAAGCGACATTTTTTGGCGTTGAGCTGGAGTCCGGACTGACGAAAAATTGGTAGGATTTTAGGGAGGTGGGAAATGTGGCTGTCAAAATTGCGCGAGAAAACGAAGACGTCGTCAAAATAACACAGGCAAATCGACCATTTAAACCAGTGCTAAAGTGAGTCCATCATTCTTTTAAAAAGAGTTGGCGCATTACAAAGGCCAAACTGCATCACTTTCAACTGATAAAGGCCGTCAGGTGTCACAAAAAGCTCTTCTCTCGATTTTTTTCGTATACTAAATTTGCCAATAGCCTGATCGTAGGTTTATTGATGAAAAATATTTGGCTCCATGCATAAAATCAAGGGCATCGTTAATGTGCGGTAGAGGGTAAACGTCTTTCTTTGTTATCTTGTTTAGGTGTCGGTAATCAACGCAAAATCTCCAGGTGCCATCCTTCTTTTTTACGAGTACGACGGGAGATGCCCACGGGCTCTACGAAGTCTCTATGATGTCTTTGTCGAGCATCTTGTCGACTTTGCTGTATCACGAGGCGTTCAGTCTGCGGCACACGGTACGACCGCCTGCAGATTGGGTTTGCATGACCAGTGTTTATCCGGTGCTTGACAGCAGAAGCCTGGCCCAACGGGTGGTCACCCAAGTCAAATATGTCTTTATAGGACTCCAAAAGGGGGTATAGCCCTTGAGCTTCTGCTGCTGTAAGTGCGGAGGCAATCATGTCCACGAGCGCGTCGTCCTACCTAGGCTCCGCAGGGTCTCATTGAAAGGGCTCGATGGTGCGTCCGCCGATAGAGGGGAAACTTGATCTCTGTACAAAGAGCAAATAGTTGCAAGCGAAATACCCTGGGGTAGCACTTGCGTTGACAGGCGAAAGTTCACAAAAGGGAGGCTGATCCCATTACCAGTAATTGTCCCTACGGTGTGGAGAAGAGTGACGTCGCGCAGGAGTAGCACTGAGCGTATTGGCGAAACGACGTAGTGACCATTAGGCACGGGCGGCCGTGAAGACAAGGGCACCAATGTCACGGTATTTGCCGGCAGACGGACGTTTCTTTCGCAATAAAAACGTGGCCCTGGTTCGTCGCCTGATGTTGACAAAGGAGGCAGCTCTGAACGGAGGACACCAGAAGAGCAGTCTATCAGGACAGCATGTTCCGACAAAACGTCGAGACCAAGTATAACGTCGTGGGGACACTTTTCAAGGACAGTGAACTGGACGGGGATTTGGTGGCCGGAAATTTCTACACGAGCAGTGCACAGCCCAGAGACGACCGGCGTGCGTCCGTCGGCAACACGTATGACACTGCTTTGGGCAGGTGTGAGGACTTTTCAAAGTTGGCGGTGGGGATTAGAGTTCATTACAGACATTTGGCCTCTAGTGTCAATAGGGTTACCTACAGGGACGCCATCTATATAAACTTCGAGTAAATTCTCTCTGCAGGTAACGGAAGTACCGGATTTTGTGGCCTGGTCGTCAATGCAGAGTCACCTCTAGGCGCTGCATCTCTTAGTTTTCCGGCGAAGTAGCGTAAGGGGTTGGAGAGGACGAGCGGCGAGACGGCGGGGAGCGCGACTGGCGACGTTGCGGGGACGATGAGCGATAGAGGTGAGAGGGCGAAATTCGGGCCGGATCGTGTGGCTGGCGTCGAGGCGAGAACGAACGGTGGGAATCATTGGCGTACTAGAAATCTGGGTAGGGGTGGCGGGTAGGCCGAAGATGACGGCTTTGGTACTATCTAGCAACATTGCCAGCCCTATGGCAGTTGAAGAAGATCGGCCTGTCGTCCTGCGTCCTCCATTCGGCTGGATTACTGTAATTGGACGTGCGATAAGTATTTCCGCTTGCCGGTCGGAAAGGGGTCTCATGGCTGCCAGGATGCTTCACTGCGCAGACGGAGCGTATGCCCAGGTTTTCGATCTCCTGACGTACGACGGCTTGTATAAGCGGGATCGACGTGTGGTTTCTCTGATATGCGTGCTGAAATAGGAAGGCTGGTGCCATAGCTCCGAGCTCGCGTTGTATGACATTCGTCAAACCCTCAGGAGCATCTCGGCCAGCGTCAGACGGGGACTGTCGGCGAGATGTGTACAGAGTCCTCGCACGAAGATGCGAGGACTCTGAGGACACCGCTCGTCGGAGCGGTGTTCGGAAGTTGGGTGAACGGCGCTGTTATGCGGTGGCTTTTGGCCTGCTCAAACTTCTGACATTCTTTGATAATAGCACTGACAGTTGTGCAGTCTTTGCGTAGCAGCAAGTGAAACGAGTCATCCGCGATCCGTTTGAGCACATGACCTACTTTGTCGGCCCCTGTAATCTGGGCGTCAGCTTTCAAGCAGAGAGACAGCACGTCCTGGATATGATATAGGATATGTAGGACTCGGTGGTTGTTTGTGCATGCGTCGCCAGTTCCTTTTTCGACGCTAGCTGAAGTACTGCTTGCCCAAAGACTTCCTTCAATTGGGACTTGCAATCGTCCCAGCTGGTACGGTCGTGCTCGATCGTTTAATACCATGCGTGCGGTGTCCCCCTCACGTAATATTCTATCTTGGCCAGCATGATTGTCGGATCCCATCTGTTATGGCCACTGAATGCGCTCGTACATCTTGAGCCGATCTTTAACATTGACACCGTCGGTGAAGAAGCCAGGCTCGCGAGGGTGGGAGATGATGACTAACGGTGGCGCGCATCCAGAGGCTCCAGAAGCCAACATCGTTCTTCCTGAGGTGCGGCGGCCGCTCCGAAGCTTCGTTTTGGGTTGCACCTCTACCACAGAAGTTGTGGAGCAGGGAAAACGTCTATTAACAAGTAGTAAACGAATGATTCTCTATTGGCAGATAATTAGCAAGGCAAATTCAGACAGGCAGCTAGGTCTTTCAGCTCGTGCAACACACTAGTCCACCAGACCGTCCTCTTCTCCCTCGACGGATAGGTAGACTGCTGCAACACCATGGCACATGCCCACTTAAGGGGATTCCGCCCTTTGCAAGTCGAGTGTCTTGCCAGCTCTTTCTCGGTTACCTCATTTCTCTAATAACCGCCACGCAGCAATATTAACATAGGAACTGAATACATGTAGGCAACACATAATGGTTGGAATACTGTAATTTTCGTAAGTTAATCACAACATCGACGCGCGTTACAAGTTGTTCGATGGCCTTCACAGATCATGCCTTAAAACATAGTAAAAGGCATTACGCTGGTGCTAAGTGTGCTTTGATCTAAGATATTTTTCTTTTTTATGTGACCATTCATATGTCAGGTGTTGGAAAATGTGAGAACGCAAACTTCACATCTAATTTTGAATATGACCTAATACACAAGCACGTTCTTTCACTTTGTCGCGTTGTGGTGTACCCTATAGAAAAGTAGAGGTTCAGACACTATTGAAACTCTTACAAGCCTAATAACCGGCAGTAGCCGAAATCTACTAACCAATTCTCGCAATAGGCCAATTTGCACCCGGAGGACTAAACCCATTTGAGATGTTATAAAAAGACATGACTGGTGATATGAATACACACATAACAGAAAATATAAGTATTACTTACGATAGTTCCGGCACACACACAACAAATCGTTGCTCTGACGAAGGCTCGTAGAAGGAAATATTTTTTGAGGCTTATTGCGCACTCCTCTGCGAGCAAAAGAAAGCCTGCAATATTTTACAATATATGTAAGGACACTTAAGAAAGGTACACTCCACCCCTGAAAATGTTAGTCTCGCAACTGTTGAAACCTTTAACTATTTGTTCTCATTGTTGGCCCTTACTTGGCGGCGTACAGATGCACCAGTAGCAAGCACAATTTCATTCTTACGGGGATACATAACAACTTTGTTATGGAACCACATTGATTCGAATGAAATATTCGAAAAGTCTAAATTCTTCCCCAAAACAAAGCTGCAAGCTCTGATGGTAACGGTGCTCCATCAGAGACAACATTGGCATATTTCGCCCGATCCTATGCAACCTATTTACCCACACTCTCCTTGAAGGTATGCAACCATCACATCCGAAAATAGCAAACGTTATTCCGGTACTTAATCACAGTGCTTGATGAGATACGTTTGGCAATTCAAGATATAAAGATTCTTTTGGTATCAGTTATATCTCCAAAAAACACAGGCAAAACGCTTCCAAAAATTTGTGGAAATGCACTGCTTCATCTGCCAACAACAATGATCCTGCACGCGATGCTCAACATCCACATTTATTCTCTCACTTACCGAATTACCTGATGTTACGCTGCATAACAATAAACCTGCCCCTGTAGTATTTACCGACCACCAGAGAGCTTTTGAAACAGTATATCACAACTTTATGCTGCAAGAACTTAGGAAATATGAGTATCCAGAGAAAACCTTGCTTTTTAATTTTTATGCCCACCGTCAGAAGAGTGTGTATTCACAACGACTGGTCCATGGGTCATTACGGGAGATTTTAATGCACACCACTTGCTTTGGGGAAGCTCAGCATTAACAGCCAAGGCCGGAGCCTGGTGTCCTTTGCCTCAGACCATGGTCTGTGCTTACTAAACGATGGAAGTCCTACTTTTTTTACGTGGCACGAACTACGGCAGTTGCTTGGACCTAACGTTTGTGGCGCAATGCTTATCCGGCCGTACACAATGGTTTCCAGACATAGAAACCCATGCAAGCGACCATATTCAGACTTATTTGAAGATTCATGGTCTACAAAGTCGCTTCGACCCCAACGTTATTCGCGTGACGAATTGGTCACAATTTCAATCCAAGATGGAAGATTTTTGCGGGGGCGACGAGCCTGGAAATCTGGAGTCTGCCATTGGAAGCACGCTAGTTGCTTGCAAGCGTTCCGTCCGGCTGTGTTCGAAAATCATAGAGTTCGACATAGAGCTAGAACGCCTTAGAGCTGTCCGCCGGCGCGCCGAACGAAGATACAGACGTACGAAGTCTCTCCAAGATTTAAGAGATGCGAGAAGGACGCAGAAGAAGATCCAACGCCGCATTATCCAAGTGCAAGCGCAGCGTTGGAAGTCTTTTTGCGAATCACTCGACCATCGGAAGTCTTTGTCTGGAATTCGGAGAACTGTGCGAGGGCTACTGACCCCCGTGCAACAGTCCTCCCCATTCAAGGCTCTGGCTCTTCACCAGAAACGCGGGGAGCTCGAAGTAGCACAGGACGTCTGCGTTCGGATCGCCAGTGGAACAGGTCCTGCTCGTTCATCACTTGCCACTGACATTCCCGCTTCGCGGGATTCTCGGATGAACGTGCCGGTTTCAATGGAAGAGCTCGAGGCGGCATTGGCTCTCTGCACCCGATCGTCATAGCCTGGGCCAGATGGAGTCACCTTTGCTGCCCTCTGTCACCTTGGCAATGGCGCCCCACACGCCCTTTTGAACTACTTCAACGACCTATGGCGTGATGGCAAAATCCCTGAAAAATAGAGGTCTAGCCGCCTTGTTCCGCTCCTGAAACCTGGAAAATCTCTTCTGGACCCGGCGGCATACCGACCAATAGCCCTTGCCAGTTGCGTTGGCAAGCTTATGGAGCGAGTTATCCTTGCACAAATGGAGTGGTTCTTGGAACACTACAACGTCTACCCTAGAGTCATGGCTGGTTTCCGTAGTGGTCGTTCTTCTTTCGAATGCGTTATCGACCTGGTGACTTTTGGGCAGCAGCAGAGACGCATCAAGCGCATATGCGCTGCACTCTTTCTGGACGTGAAAGCAGCGTATGACCACGTGGAGCCTGATGCCATTCTTAAAGCGATGCAGGCAGTGGGGCTTGGCGGCCACGTCTGCCAGTGGGTGCGAAGTTACCTCTCGGAGAATCATTCTTTGTAATGACTGAAGATGGCAGCACGTCAGTACACTACACCCCACGCAGTGTCCCCCAGGGTGGAGTCTTGAGCCCCACGTTGTTCAACCTGATTCTCATCGGCCTCGCAAGCTCACTCCCAAGAACGGTTCATCTGTCGATTTACGCGGATGATATTTGCATCTGGGCAGATGGAGTGACTCGACGGCACGTGCGCGCGCGCCTGCAAAAGGCTGCAGATTTGACAAACACCTATCTGCACAAGCAAGGGTTGGAAGTGTCTTCCAGCAAATGCGCAGTGCTTGCGTTCTCACGGAAGCCTATGTACGCATACCCTTTGACAGTTAATGGCGAAAGGGTAACTAATGTGAAGCATCACAAGTTTCTCGGTGTGGTCGTCGACAGAGACCTCTCTTGGAGCCCCCATGTTCCTTTTTTTAAGAAGAAGAGGCTGTCTGCAGTGGCCCATATTCTCCAGTTCATCGGCGGCAAGACGTGGGGAGCACCTATGAAGTCAATGTTTCAGCTGTACGACGCAATATTCTTGGGCTTCCTAAGGTGCAGCCTGCCTGCACATTCGGGTACGTGCCGTACCAATATTCAGCAACTGCAAGGCAGACAAGCGCAGGCCCTCCGAACTTGCCTTGGCCTACCACGGTGCACCTCAACAGCTGCAACCATTGCTGTGGCTCGTGATCACCCCTTACGCACTTACCTAACAGTTGAAACACTCAGGGCGCATATTAGGCACCTAAGCAGGCTGCCGGATTATCACCTTGCTAGTCTACCATCTAAACACCCCCATGCTTCTTTCGCAAAGGTTGTAGCTTCAAACATGACCAGCATGTCATCCAACTACACGCCTGCGATGAGGCCGCCACTCCCACTTTGGTGTACGACGCAGCCTCGAGCGTGCCTCACTATCTCAGGCTTAACAAAGAAGCAAGATTTTCCAACGCTGGCAGTACAACAGCTAAGTCTCATTTATTTACACGAGAGATACAGTGACTTCACCCATATTTACACCGGTGGCTCCGTAACAACATCTAGTTCTGCCAGCGCCGTCGTTATACCACGAATGTCCATGTCCACAGGATATAAAATAGCCCATCTCACCACTTCCACGGCTGCAGAACTTACCGCCATCCGCTGTGCCCCTCATACCATTGAACAAACTTCGTGCCGAAGATGGGCGATCTTCTGCGACTCAAAACCTGCGCTTCAATCGCTCCAGTCAGCCCTGTGCCGTGGAACTCATGAACAGCTGCTGGCCGAGATAAGACTACTGTATGACCGTGCCACTCAAGCGGGTCATGACATTGCCTTTCAGTGGCTTCCCAGTCATTGCGGCATTGTCGGAAACGAAAGTGCGGACGCTGTCGCACGCTTGGCACACCAAAAAATGGAGACCATATCTATTCTGTTATCCAGGACGGACGCCGCTAGGACTATCCGAAAACTTGCTCGGGAGACCATGCTATCGAAAGGGAGCACCCAAGAGTTCACGAGTGCTCGTATCCATGCCCTGGACCCCCATCTTCAGCGCCCGCTCCCATTAGGCCTCCTTCGATCTGATGCAACCATTCTTTGTCGCCTCTGGCTTGGAGTCGCATTAACAAATGCGTACTCCTATTTGATTGGAATGACAGCGAGTGAGGCGTGCGAAGTCTGCAAAACACCAGAGACCATACGACATGTCCTCTGCGATTGCCCACGGTTTTCAACCGAACGCAGCCAGCTCTCTGCGACTTTACGAAAGTTAGACTCTCGGCGCCCGTTCTCTGAGAAGACAATCCTGGGCCACTGGCCTTCTCAGTCGTCTGCGGACGAGGCGACAAAAGCGCTCCTGTGTTTCCTCAAAACGACGGAATTTCCCAAAAGACTGTAGCGCAAGACTACTCTCTACGAACTGTCTGAACTTTAGACAATGTCTATAGTGTCTTATCGCTGGGCACACCACTCCACGCTCTGTCCGTACCTTTCCCCTTCTTTTTCTGTTTTCCTCTTTTTCCTTATTGTTACCCTTTCCCCCGTGCAGGATAGCGTACTAGGCCGTAGCCTGGTTAACATCCCTGCCTTTCCTTTACTTTTTTTTCTCTCTCTCTCTCTGCTCATGTATGCCGACGACACTGCTTTCAGATTCCCAGCCAGAAATGAGGGCGAACATCAGGTTGACCTACACCTCGAGGTAGCTCGTACATCAAACTTGTTTCAAAAAAGAATTGTATAGTCAACACAAAGACAATTGAATATATTCTTTTTCACTCCCCGAGAACACCCGTAAAATACACTATAAATAAACCTGTTAGCCACGTTATCCAAATTGAAAGAAATAGTTTGTTCAAATATGTAGGTATTGTCTTTGATAGCAATATTATTTGGAAGGACAAAATGGCGCATGTTTGTCCTTAGTTAGCCCCCGGCTTCTACACACATTTTCAATGTCGTGACAGTTTTTAATATAACATCGTACTTATGAAATGCATTTATCAGCATTAACGCGACATACTGTTGGTGCTGGACGTGCACTATGTATCTTAACGCCATCTGACGATTGAAAAACGTGGAATTAGATTTTGCGAAATACGAGAAACCCAGTGAGTTTAGGTTCACTCAGCTTCATCTTTTGCCTTTTGACCACATGCGAGAAAAAATACAGCTTGCGTCACATACAGCATATTTGAAACAATCAGCCATTTGCTGTCTCCTTAATAATCGTTCAATACGGTACACATAAAAGTTCTTCAACAATTTCAATTTCCCTTCACTGATTACGTCAGGGTGAGAGCGGTGGTTACAATATATTGGTGCGAACGGGCTGAATAAAATCGCTGTTGACCCGAGGAAAGATAAAAACTTCTGTAAAAAACAGAAAAACCCAATTTTTATTATATACATTGGAGTGGCCACTGTAATAAAAGCATTCACATTCTTTTTTTTCTTTTCGCAGTACGATCATTTTCCTACAGTCACAAAGCTAGCGGCCTTATTTTTATATACGTGTTACACCTTATTTAGAATGCTGAGTTCGTAATATTTAAACGTTTGTTTTAATAACACAACAGTGTGTACACGGAGTGCTAATATTATGAATAAGTGTAACTTCGCGTCTCGAAAGTTAGACCCACAGCTAGCCCTTGTTTATGGTTCAGGCACGCTTTGCCAATAGTTGGTATTGAAGCTTAAATAAGAAACAACGATTGATTGATTGCTTCATTGATGTGTTAATATAGTTTTCAGGAAGAGTAGCTTTCAGGGTGCGATCGGTCGATGGAGGAATTTTTGAGCCTGTATAGCTTTGAAGAAGTCCGCCAGGATACGCATCGCGGAATCATTAGAGCAGTGACAGCCGAACAAGAGGAGATTGCGGCAGGTATGATTGTACGTAGTTCCGCTTTATTAATGATCTCAGTTGCCATAATAACCCAATGTTTTCTTTAGAGTCAGGCAAAATAAGGTGAATCCTAGCTACTGCCGACCAGTGAAGCAGGGATGTTAGCATGACTGTAGGTGTCGTCTTTTTGTGCGTGTTTCCTTTTCCGAAGGGCGTCAATTTGGGCAGCACGGAACAGCGGTGTGAAGGGCCCACCGTAGTGCTTGTGACAGAGAGGCGGTGTCTCGATGACACAGTGATGGGATGTCGTGCAGTTGTCGGTGCTTGAGAATGTCGGAGTCTATGCTTGCGAACCCTTGATGGGTAATGAGCATTTATGAAATGAATTTCCCTCACTTATCTTTTGGAAGGGGAGAAACAACTGAAGTTATTGGTGTCGAAAGTTTAGTTTGGGGAAGAGGGTTGCGTTGTTCAGGTGCTGGAGTGTTCTTATGATGGGTGTGTTGAAGTGTCTGGCTGAGATAGTGAAAATTGCAGTGCTGAAATGTGGTAATAATGTTGTGGTTGCTTTTTTGGCTTACTATTCCGAAATATTTTAGAGGCTATGGAAGGCATGTTTTCAGTTATCAGTTGTTCGATCCATAGTAAGGAGAAGCTTTCGTGTCGTACAGGAATTTCTAGTAATACTATGAGTAAAAATAGCATGGATAAGGATACCTGGAAAAAATGTTGGAAAAATATACTGTCAATTGTGTTTCCGACCGAATTTCGGCGCAGTTTTTTTTCGATGGCGCTATTTTAGTTAGTTGTTTGTCTTTGGGAAACATTCGCCTAATTAGTCCAGGCACTTCTACAGACTCCCCGCAGGTTAAACATGTACAGCAATAAAAATCGGGTAAGTGAAGAAAATTGATGGAGTTTAAAGGTTGCAGGTTTATTCCCACAGACAGATTTGGGCGTTGCCCTAATAGGTAATCGCGTAATGTTCATCAAAAAGAGAATATATTGCTGGAATCGTCCAGTGGCAAGAACATGGGTATGTGAGGAACAGACGAACGGGAATCGAAATAGGCGTGATAAAACAGCCCTGTTGACCTCGCGTCAATGGGTGACACGATTGTTTGTTGCAAGAAATAGTCAGAAGAAAAGTTTTTCCTGTTTCTTGTTATGCCCGAAGCTTTGTAAATACCACAAAGATCGCGAAGCCATGCTAAATGAGGAAGCGTCGAGCTCACATCATTGTAGCGGTCATTGAAAGGTAACGTGGATTTGAATCAGTTCCCTCGTTTTTGTGGCAGATGCGGACGAGCATTCCTTGGCGTTCACTCTGCAGTTGTGTAGGGTAGTAATTTGTTTTCAAAGCTTTCATAGGTGAGCAATGGTAAGAGGTGTGTTTTACAGCAACTTATTTTTTTCGGTGGCTGCTTCAGTGCAACTTTCAGAACTATTATCGCCTGAAGCAAGCGCGGGGTTTTTTAATTAAAACAGTGGCGAAAAACTTCGAACCTAAGTCATGTTAGGGTTTCTTTAGGACGTGCCATCTTGTAACGATTAGTCATAATGAGGGGGGTGTGATCACTGCCTTAAGATGGGGAATATCTCTGCACGAGTTAAAAGAAGGGGCAATTAACGGAACAATTGGATATTTGTTAACAATTGGATATTTGCCCCTTAACGTGTAGCTTCTGCACAAAAACCAGTTTCCCGCAAGTCCCAGCATTTGTCACTACGTAAGTACTTCTGCGGTACTCCTGTGCCGCAGAAGTACTTACGTAGGCCTACAGAATCAAACTACTCATTTTGTTTCACGTGGTAACGAGATGGCAATTCTAATGACAGCAAATATAAGTATGGTCTGACTTGGAATCTACGTGAAAAATAACGTGCGTTGCATGGGACTTAATTTTAAGAGTAAAGGTTAGGCTAAAATGTTGGAGTATTGTAGTGATAAGTGTATGTAAAGGGAAAGGCTGACTTGTGTTTTAGACAAATGGCTCTGTTTCAGACGGTGATGTACACCAGTTTAGAGGAGAACACAGTGAATAATATGGTTCTTTAGATTTTTAGTTCCATTTTTGAATACAATAAAAAGTTCACCTTTTCCGACAGGTTTCTGCGGAGGAAATACCTGCAGTTGGTTTTCCACGTACTTTCAGCTACCAATCTATTTGTGTACAGAGGGTTGAGCGATGCGTGAATTCCAATCGGCTTTATATTGTGTTTACGAATTCTGGGCGTGTGGCCTGCATTTAAATAAGGCAATTGTGCCGACCCATAGAAAACAATGGCGCCAAGCAGCGACGACCGAGTTTCGGGAGTTAGGAGTGAGATGCAGATACAAGGAGTTTATGAGACTCAATTTTCTTTAAGGGAAATTACCGAAGGCCTGTGTGAACAGAAATACGGCTTTTTTGTGTATATTAAAAGGTGTATGCATTCGAAATTTGGCGTACGCGGCATGTAAGGCCAAAACTTTGGCATCATGGTTGTAGCTAACCTTCCGTTAGAGATTAGGTAATAATTCGGACCAGACAAAATTTTAAAATACTGGTCTGTCAGAGAGCGCGTATTGCAAAAATAATTAAAAATTATTCTTTTTGTGCGCCTCAGGTTCAGTTCTCATCATCATTATCATCATCATCGTTTCTGCGCCCAGTGCAGGTCAAAGGCCTCTCCCATAGACCTCCAATTATCCCGGTCTAAATCGATCAGATTTAAGGAAAATCACCAAGGTAAAGTTCGAATTTCGGACAAGGACGAATTTTTTTGTCAAATGCGAAGTTTCTGAAGAAGCTGTTTAGCTTTTTTTGTAGCCGTTGGCTGCATTTAAGTGGATGTAAAACTTTCCTTTGCAAAGTTGTCCCGGTCCTGTGCAAACTGCGACAAATTTATTTCCGGGAGCCTCTGGTTATCATCTGCCCACTTATCTTTCTGCCTGCCTTCGCTAGGAATCCACTCTGTTCCCCTAATGACCAACGGCTATTTTAGTTCCGTTGTTAAAGGGTAATGTCTAATTAGGTATTACGATTTAGGATACATGTATGCCAGGCTAAACTGATAAATCAACGAGGATGTCCACAAAATTATGTCGACAGACTTTACAAAGCGCTTACTGGTTTTCTAGCTAGTATTTATAAATAGAAGAAACACTATTAACAAGAGTTTTTATAATCATGCCAGTGTGCTGCCACAGACTGGCAATTCATGGGACGAGCATATTTCGCACGTAAAATGCGAGCGAACCTGCCGTTGATGTGTCAAGCTGTTCGTTGTGGATTCACCCGTTTGTTTTTCTTACCTCTATTGCATGTTGTGTAATCGGCGGATGGCAAAGGCTTCTTCAACCCCATGTACTTATGCGAAGGTCTTCCCTTGCTCTTATTGATTTTGTACAATTTGATTGCTACTCAAATGCGGACTCCAAACCACCCTAACCATATCCGCAACTATCATTCTAGTCACTCGCCATGGCCACTGCCCAGACGTTAGCCTGAGGGGGAAAAGCTCCACCCGCAGCCATCCTTCTTGTTATGCGACGCGTTCCCTATAAGGTCGTGCAGTCCACATAATATTTAAAAGGAGCGCATTCGGGAGCATTACACCGCTTCGGATGAAGACAGCTTTCCTTGTAACATTCTGTACCTCGTGTTCTAACAATATTACTTCAAACCGGTTCAAATTATAATCCCTGCCTTTCGTAGTATAGTGGCAGTGATGATAGCACCAAATGTATCTGGTCCTGTGCGTTCCTCTTTTGATTTTATATCTCCTCATTGCAAACTGCTTTCATTGATTTCTTGTGATACTCATGGAAAGGGGTGCAGTCGTGAAAAATCAGTCAGGCTGGTTGGTGCTCCACAGAACGCCCCATACGGGATGGTCAAAAGCACGTGGAGTACTACAGTATAAATGATTACCATGCTTCGTTTGACATTGCTGTTACCTTAATAACAACTAATAAACAGTGGGTATGTGTCCTCGGTCACTCTGTAGCGTCTGAATATTTTTTTTGCAGGATCATATCAAGTCGAATTGGAGCACCCGAGGAGATTCTCATCTACCATGCTATCAATTTACAACAGCTATCTTTCAGTTTCGTCATACCTTTGACCCTGAACGTCGTCCCGACTCGCTCAGCCGTATAGATCGGGAGAGGGTAAGAAGCAGCGCATTGTTTTTTTGTAATTTATATAAATGCTTAGTACCAAAGGCCGGACTATTGTCTAAAATCCCGTATGTACAAACTATGAAAGTGCCTAAAGAAAACTTCAAGGTTCTAGTGTGCTAGTTACGGCTGCTTTCGTGTGTAAATACTTAAAATTGGTTGTCTTCGGTTAATCAAGGGTACTAACTTCAGACGTTTTCGTGTTAACCGCCCAGTACCCGGTGCTTTGCTTTGGAGGCACTGTCGGCCTCGTAGTCACCGAGCGAACTAAGAGGGAGTCGAAGATACACAACTATAACCGGTCAGGGAGGCTTAGGAGGAAAGGTTCGTGAAAGTGTTGGTGGGGTGCACTATTCCGAAAAACCACGCGAGGCTTTCTGGCCGGTAGCGACGCGCTGCCGAGATAACGGCATAGTTGCTTGTACCCTACACTAATGGATAATGATGTGGTCACTGCAGACATGAAAGAACTGTTGCGCATCCACGTGCTGGCACCGAGTCACACGCTGGCATCAATGGAACCTAGCCTGCCAAAAGGCTGGGCGCCCCGGACACAATAATTCAGAGGCTCGCGCCGCTGATGCATGTTATCCGCCATACAGAGACCGCTATAAAGCGGGCCGTGTGACTTTTTCCTTAAGTATGACGCGTCTATAATGTTTATTGAATCATTTGGTTCGCCTCATGAAGTGGGCAATATGTGTTAGGCTGGAGAAGGGCTTGCTTGCAGTGGCTGTCTACCACTCACCTAGCGTGCTCACCAAAGCCTTAGTGTCTCGCTAGGTCCTCGCCTTGACCGCCATGAAGCTACAATGATGTTAGTAGTTGGGGACCGTAAACATTATATCAAGTCAAAGAGAAATTTGGTATCCTTTTTCTTCAAGATTTCGTTCACCTCATCGATGATGTTTTCAAAGGCCATGTCCACCAAGCGTAATGCCTCCATAGAGCGTGTCTTTGGGAACCAGCTATCGGTGCAGCAGTTCTTTAACCACTACGCATTTTGATCGCCATCGAGGCATGAGAATCTGGCTAAGGGAGAAGATGTAGAAGAAAATAATGTAGAAACAAAAAATTATCTCTTTTTGGGTCCCGCCTAACCACCAGTTGAGGTCAAAACTGGCATGTGGCCATTTATATACAGGGTCACATGAGGAGGGTTAGAGGTTCTGACGACTGGCTGGGGCAAGCGTATACCAGCGAGCTGCAGGTTGGCTACCTTGGCAATAGAAGATAACGAACACAATCAGTGACAATCCTATGTAAATATTTTGGTAGTACGCCCTGTACGCGGCTTTGTAATGTTATGCAAACATATATCATACAGCTCTAAGCAGGCAGCGGCCTTGGGATTCTGTGCTTGCTTCTCGTCCTGTTATTACACCTAATTAGTTTATTTTACTCTATTGCCTGATCTTCTAGCAGCTAATATACATGTAGCCACCTTTCCTAAATTGCGTCACGTAAAATGTTGCATGGGAAATTATTAATTTTGCGAAAATTTAAAACTGAAATTTACTCTTTCCCAAGAGGGTGGTGCGCCGGCGGTGTACGCTTATTCGGCTGTGCGGTTCACAACCGACTTTTGTATGCTCTTTCTGAAACACACGTTTGCAGATACCTCTAGCTGTATATAAGCCATGTTCTGTGTTCTATGCAACTTCTAAAATTTCCCTTTCTTAACGCTACGCAAGGAAGAAGCGGTAATAATGATCAGGAAGTTAGGCCACCTGACCTGGCGATACCGACACGTGCTCCGACGATCGCGGCAGCTCGCTGAAAAGAAAGCCGATACATCGTCCTAATTTAGCGCATGTCGTTTTGTTTGGCATCGGCCGCTCCCATAAGAGTTAATTTATGCAGGTAGGTACCATTTAAAAGACACAAAACGTGTTCAAATAAAGTGCCACCAAGTTTCGCCATGGCTTTCAAGTGAAAACGCATAAAGGGCAGTGCAGGTGGTCGGTTCTTGTAGACCCAGACGCGTCGGGCACGAGGGCACTCTGCATGCCGCCGAATGACCAGCTCAGGAGGCCTGAGCTGTAACGGTTGTTCTAACGAAACTTGATTCTGTTGGTGTAGTGCAAGTGCAGTTAGTGTTTTGCACACACACGTGCACAAACACAACCTGCACGTAGGCGTGCGATTCCCACTTTCGTATATGTTGTTCTGCCAGTATGCACAAACGAATGCGCACTGGGTGAATTGATTGGTCGATACTCGTGTTCCGCGGGATAAAGTTAAAGACCACTGTTTTAAGCTTGTATTGTTCACGCTGTTTCCGGAACATGACCAAATACCCACTTGCGTCATTGACAGCCCAGCGGGGCTCTTCTTTTGGGCAAGGCGTATTTCCCTTGACAGGACAACACTGCTGAAGAACAAAAGAACCAATCCGCCTTCAAATTTCTTACCCATTGAAAACTCTTAAACATTTCAAACTATCAACAGCTTCCAAATCAATCTTTTATTCCAGCTCCTATACCTTTTGGCATCGCCAACTCCCCTCCTCTTTTTGCATGCCTCAACATATACCTAACCGCTTTTGCTGCAATCGTATCAACAGAATTGTCACACTTTAAAAGAACAAAAGAGCTATCCGAAATACTATCGTCAGCAGAGCCTGGGAACCTCAAAATATCACGCATTAATGGATCTGATGCTCGCTCCATACCTCAGTCTACACTGATGAAAGCAGAAGCGTATGCTTATTGCGTGCTTTATACTTTCTCAGTCACATTTCCCCGGTGCGACTACTCACGCAAATCGGTATCCTAACCAATATTAAAGCACTAAAAATCGGCAACAACGCCATGACTCAAAACGCATTTGCCACCAAGAATACTCCCCACATAACAGAACTCCATCATAATGGCTCGGATCCCGCATCTATGCGAGAACAAATTATAGGGACGCATCTTTACTAGAAAAAGGGGCAACATTTGTGGCGGCACAGAAGAGGTTGCGCACACATCGTTATGCTGTTTCAGTCACAGTGACACCTTCTTTCTGCACCTCATCCTCGCCAGCTTCACAAATACACCGCTACAACAAAGAAAACGAACATCATCTCAAAAACGTCACTTCGTCCGAGTAATCGCTGCTCTACCTATACTCTCAGGAGCTTCTGAGGCCTTCTTAAAGGAATTCATAGCCGTTTTCAGGCACGACCGCCAATTCTGCCCACTTGGTCCAGGCTTAAAATCGCACTTCACTTCCTGCGGTGCCGTTCCCTACCAAGGTTGACCTGTCCTATCTAATCTGGTTTGCCCAAATTAAATTGGTATTGAAATTTCTTCCTCACCAAAAATTGTGCGACACCCAGAAATACTTTTTCAGTGTACCCTAGTCTTCATGGTGTCACACTATACGGAGTATGAATCCGTCTTTGTCGAGCAGCCTAGAACCATGGGTCTGGTACCCTCTTCCTGTGATTACGACCAAAATACTACCGTGCAGTTCTTTTTAGACCACTCCATTTTGCACGTTCTTTTAAACCCGTACCCCTTACAGGCCCAGAGTCCTCCTCGCCTATAAAATCTTTTGCCTTCGTATCATGTGTTGTGTGTTGACCAGCTCATGGTCTTATTCCTCAGAAAGAGCATTGGAACTGATGCAAATCATAGAAGCAGACCGGCCGTGTTCTAATTTTGTCAATAAAAAGGGCCTACCGCCGATGACGTGCTTTAGGTCTGGCGCAAATGCCCTAAAACTGATAGAGACATGCATCGAAGGCTTGCAAGTTTGGATTTTAATTTTCAAACCGGGTGCATCAACGTCCTGAAGCGAGGAGTAGACACATAGTTTCCATTGGGCGCCCTTCAAAAAAAACAGTAATTCACGATAAAACTGCTGCCGCTAGTTCGCGATGTCAAGGACGATTCTCCACAGAAACATCCCTGATTGAAGAGTGGTTTTTATTGCCTCTAACGAGACCTCTCTGGACTACTACAAAAGGCTAGCGGCATGTCACATTCAGATGAAAATAAGAAAGCAGTGCTGAAGGGAAGTACAAGTACTTAGACAGTGGTAAAATGAAGCCGTGGTTCAACAAAAAGCTACAGCTTGCTGCCCAGGCATATGTTTAGCGTGAGGGTGTCCGACTCATAAAATGAACCACTATTTCCAAAGCGGCGAGGTTGTAAGCTGAAGCGGGAAGTTTATTATGCGTCTGTATAGACATCGTTGTAAAATGAGTCAAGAAAAACTACAGTATCCCGATTACCAGAGCCATTGCGCCGTATCATAACACTATTACCGCTTTTGTGTATGGTACTTTGAATATATGTCGCCGTCAGATTTTATACCATTACCGATGAAGAAAAATTAAATAGCTACTTGGTGCATCCTCACCTCCTCCATTTACACCGGGTCTGGGGCTTGTGTACCAAAGCAGACACTAACCGGGCGTTTGCACTTTAAAAGAAAAAGTGGTAACTGTGTATTGCACATACAATGCGCTAACCTTGTCACGCGTCTCACGCGGCAGAGAAATGAGGCTCAGGTTAAGGCATTCGATGTCTACACAATATATTTACAGAACAAAACTTCAAGCTAAGGGGATCACAGACATCATATAAAATGAACAGGCATAAAACAAGCACAACCTCACCAGTGTTGCCGCATGGACATACCCATTCCATTCCAATTCCATTCCGAGGAATTAAAACTTGTCGTGATTCCATTCCTTTCAATTCCTCGGAATGGCCGGAGTTCGCCCATTCCCACTCCTGGAATGAACATGAAGTTCAATTCCATTCCTTTGATTCCTCAACTATAAAACTGTCTCAACTGCAAAACTATGCAAAATCTGCCACTTCTTTTGTCGCTGAAGTTGGGAGGTGGTAGCATGTTGGTTACATACCTCGTGAAGAACAACTACTCAATGCAAAAAATTGCCGTCCCTTCCTAACGAAAGTAGAGATAAGCACGAAATCTATAAGTGTGTCCATCATCCACTGAAAGTGCGTCTAACCGACTTTTCAAACCGCAAGCGAACAATTAACCAATGCAACAATTTCTCGCGCACTAAGTAAACGCAACCACGAACGACCTAATGTACCCAGTTACGTGGTTTATGAGATAGAGGCATACTACTGTTGTACTCCTTCTACATGATCCATGCGTATGTTGTCTTGTTTAGAACCGTTCGTTTGTTGGGAGTTTCAAAAAAGCTTTTTGACAGACTGGAAGCCTGTTTCAGAGAGAGAGAGAGAGAGAGAGAGACTTAATTTGAGGTCCCCTGTTTCACGCTTGCGCCGTGTGTGTAGAGACCTTATAACTTTGCGGTTGAGCAACCGCTCGAATGTATGTTTTTTTTAAAAGACTGTGATCGGTCCTACTTAAAAGACGTTTTCGCTTTAAAAACAGCCGGTGTCACACTGCCGGTTTTTGCATAATAAGTAGCGGGATCCCACTACTTATTACAGTACGTACATGTTAGGATGTTTTAATAGTTTGTTGCTGCGCGACGCGAGATGAAGCGGCTGTTACGTTGATGTCTGCTTTTTCTAATTTGTTGCAGAGTCTGGGCGTGCTATCCAGCTATCTGGTTTGCATAACGTAATACCAGCATAATTGGTTGGCTGTGGATAACTCCCATGTCGCGCAGAGCTTGCTCACATGTACACGCATTCGAAAGGCTTACTTGAATGATTTCAATTGAATGTATACAGCATTGAGCAATAGTGATACTGTAGAAACACGAGAGACGGGGGTGTAGCGGCACCAAACGGCGTTAACAGTTTTGCATTCACCGTAGGAAAGTCGCCACAGCTGCAAGGTTGACCTCCATTGCGCTTGTTTATTGCCCCGGCACTACCTCAACCCAACCGGTTCAATTCAGGACATTATTTATGACCCCCTAATTTAAAGGGACAGAACAATATCGTCACGGGAACCCTGACCAACTAAAGTAGTATGGCCAAACCAGTGTGTTTCCACAAACGCCCAACCAATGTGCAGGAGAACCTGATCAAAATTTTGAAATAAGATCTTCCTCCCTAATTAGTGGCAATGCTACAGCTTTCAAGCCGACAACTAAGGCTTCAACAGTTAAATACGCATGTGCCCAGCCGCAAGGGCCACGGACACGGAATCGCGGCAGCCAAACTATGAACAAGTTTGGTACAACTGGAGGAGAAGGCCGTACATTTGGATCGAAGCAACACACTGCGTCGCATTGCTGAAGTCTGTCAAGGCACTCGCAAAAAAACACGCTATTGCCGTTGGACCTGTTACAGACAAACACCTTTCGTCAGCTGTGCATTCATTCTGCATCGTATCTCCATCTGCCCACTACCGTAGCCGTTGTAGCAGAGCGTGAAGGTAGAAAGATCAGTAACATATCCGAAGCTCGCTTCTTACGCTTATTGCAGGTGCCGGGAACGCAAATCCCTCACCCAAAATGTCTTTTTGCTGCCTTGGTTTTATTTTCTGGAGCCACGACGCATCGCTGCAACACACGGAGTCTGTCTACAAGTTGGCGCCATATTCCCGCGAGATGCCTAAGAGATCGGCTTACAATTTCATTGCGTGCCGGGTAGGGAGAAAGGGGGGAGAACGTCAAGCGAACTTATTTCATGTTTCATGCACCAACCCTTTATAGTGTGACCTCCAATATTTCGCACCGTCAGCTTACGATGAGAAACACCGTGGCTTCGGATGCGCTCCATTCATAATATATCCCCAACTCCCCCGTTTCTCGATGCTACTCGCCG
Organism: Haemaphysalis longicornis; assembly: GCA_013339765.2. Lineage (NCBI taxonomy): Eukaryota > Metazoa > Arthropoda > Arachnida > Ixodida > Ixodidae > Haemaphysalis > Haemaphysalis longicornis. The sequence goes on from CM023454.1 coordinate 9,866,567, forward strand.
TCCGCTGGCCTGGCCACACGGCACCTGCCACTAAGAGAGACGACTGTCTGCCATGGGCACCACGAAAAGTTGTTCACAGAAAAGTACGCCTCAAAACGGTTGCCAAAGCACGAAGAGCCGACCTAATGGCGCCACTGGCCAGACGCGCTTCCTCTGCTCGAAGTTTAATTTCACGTGCTCTGATGCAGGCTGCGCGAATTCAGTAGCTCGAGGGGCCACGTGTGCATTCTCGGTTTCGTCACCGTTGCTCCCTTTCAGATATACAGCCGCAGGCGTCGCAACATACTGATTACGTAGACGAAAAGCACCAGCAATGGTGGCGCCAACGTTTAAAAATCCACATTCCACTCCCATTTCATTCCGGGTGAAAGGCGCTTAATTACATTCCCATTCCATTCCGGCATCTCAAAAAGGTAGAATGAATCCGGAGTCATTCCAATTCCGGAGTGGCAAATCAGCAACACTGAACCTCACACCATCAAAAATAGAGTCAGAAAGGCACTATAAGACCTTAAGTGTCCATTCTGAATTCAAACAAATCCTACCGCCAGTATCACGACGAACCTGGTGTGATGCCGATGACGTGGCTCAATGGGTCAGCTGGATTGCGCGTTCTCGAACGTAGCAGCACGTCTCGACGGTGCGGGGTGGTCTTCAGTGGTCCGGATGACCGTGGTGCGATGCCACGGGTTCCCTGAGCAGCACGGCTCAGCAGGAGGCCAGCAGTGCGAAGCTCCCGGTAATAGGTGGTTCCGAGCTCCCCCTGCCAAACGGTGCGATGCCGCAGGTGCGTTGTGAGGCATGGCCCGAACGTGCCACCATTCCTCCGAAAACCTAGCTCCACACTTCCTACTCTTACTTCGTCATCCTCCTCTTCACATCGCATTCTACAGTGTGAGGCTCTCATTTGCTGGTCCAGCTGACCTCCTCCTCCTCCTAATCACTGTGTATGTTCTTCATTGGCCCCTTCATAATCCTTCTCGCCATCCCGTATTCTGATTCTTCTTTCTCTTCGTCTTTTCTTCAATCATCTTCTCGGGCTGATCCCCCTTCGGGTATGGGCTCTTCTTACGCCATGACATTACCCTCAAAATTTGAATTAAAAAAAAAAACTGCTACATACTACGCCTGTTCATGGAAATAAAGCCCGCAGTCCGCACGTCACAACATCAGTCTTATTAAGCTACTACATAAGTCCTAAGAAACTAGTAATATTCATCACACACCAAGTTCACTCTTCACCAAAACTGACTTCAAATCCTACACTCAATTACAACAAGTAACACTAACATACAACACATTTTCATCCTCTTTAACTAATCTACTCATGCAATCTTCTCTAAGATCACCAGAATCAAACACATCATCACAATCTCAAGCTTCGAACACTCCTAATCTAAACTTCTCAACTACCTCATTCAACGAGCTCCATACCCCTACAACACTTTGTAGTCTGCAGCATGCCACCACATTTATGCCTTACCTTATTACACAACCTATTTGCCGTATTCTCTTATGAGGACAATGTCTGTCCAGTCAACTCCATGATTTCAACCGGCTTTGTTGAGCTTTGACTTCATCTTCAGCTTCTTGCTCCACTTTCATTCAGCCCCTTTCACTACACCGTCATCTCTGTTTGAACCACCATCAATATTCACTAGTCTCACTGCACTATGTCCCATGCCCTGTATCCAGTCCTTCTCTACTGCAAGGTTTCTCTCGATTGTGCCCAACTCGCAGAATTTCTTCGTTTTAGTTTTCTTTGCGCGCTGAGCTTTCGCTCTACTCTGACGTTGTTACTTTGGTTACTGCCTATCTTTTGGCCGACGCCTCCTTTTCTGAGGCGCTAATTACAGAGCCAGCCATTCGTCTTACAGGCCTTAGCCTGTTGTCTGCGCGTCATCTTGGTAGCGCGCGCTAACTCTACGAATTTCCCAACTACCCTACCACTTTTCGCCCAGCTCCACTCAGACACTCTAACCTTCCCTAGGTGAAAATTCTTTTTCCTCCTCTTCTTCGCACGCTTATGAAAACGCGGCAACTTTTTCTTTCCCCCTTGCTTTTCAGCCCCCTTACCGGGTCCTGGCAACTGCCTTTTACCTGTCACCAGCCCGTGTCCAGTGCCCAACCTGAATTTCCCGAGTAGGGACCCATTGACCACAGGAAGCCCTCGCCCATTCGCCACAATCGCAAGCGGGCGCCCGAGCCAACGATCGTGATGTCACCCCTCGCACCTACACGTCCGCTGGAATGTTGCAGCCCGCTTTTGTCCTTGTAGAAGGCAGGGCGAAAGAAAGGAGGTGAGCACAAAGCCGAAGGGGGGACCCCGAATTCCTCACCGAGGCGCAAAATGGCCGACTCCGTCTGGGAGGCCATCACGTCGGCCGCCCAAATATAGAAAATGGAGGGCCTGGCCTGCAATTTGTGACACTTCCACCCTCCTAAAGAATATTATCCCAGAATATTCTAACCTACACAAACAATAGGCCACCAGACATACACACTGCTCTAGACAGGCAATAATGAAAAGCAACAAAAACGTTCGTGGCGAGTCAGCGTCTCTTTTGGTCGCACAACTCCGATGAATCGTTGAAACGCGCACTCACGGATCTGAGCACGCGCTCACCTGCAGAGAACTTTCGGTCGAATGCACTGCGCAAGTTCACGTGCCACAACAAGTCACACTCCATGGTGTGAGTCCACGTACACCGCTGCTCAAGTCTCTTGCACTCCCAACAGGGAGAACTCAACGCGCAAATCTCCTAAGGGGAACAAAAATAAAACTTTTCATTCCTACACCAAAATTATCCACGTGCGGAGCAGATGCACGCTGCATTACACACTCACACAAAAAGACTACACAGTAAAGTCAAACATACAAAATTGTCCCAAAGGACACAAAACGGTCATCCCGCGATACCGTCTCTACCCGCCTAGGCAAGTAACTCTGCTTGTCGAACGGCTGCGGTAACTAGCCCCACGAGGGGGTACATACCGAGAGTCGCCCGAAATGTTACGAAACAGTCGTCCGCCGCGGCGTGGTCAATACGCTCAGGCGCAGCCGCTTATCTCTCTCTCTCCCGCGGAAATCTGAACTACGCGCGCGCCTTCCTTTACGCGCCTGCTGCAAAATCGACCGTAGCTCTCTCCCGCGCCGGTAGGAACTCGTCATACCCGGCGCGCTCTCTTGCTGGCCTACTGCCTAGAAAGTTCGGTGTCGTGCCGCTACGCACGCTAGGTGTCGAAGCCCTCTGCTCTCGAGGATGTTTCTGACCCGCGGCCGTATGCTGAGAACCACCCAGACACGCGCCTGCGCTGTCGCGCTGCTCCTGCAACGGCGGCACGAACTTATGTGGCCCACCATCGCACGCCCCCAAAGCTGCAGACTCTTCAGGTACTCCGCCTGGACCCTCGAGCTCGCGCAGCTGCAAAATGTCATTCGTCCTATCCATTTCTTGGTTTCCCATCTGCCCCTCGCGATCTTTCCTTCCAAAGACTTGCGGGAACTCTTCCCTCTTCTGAGTCTCCTGTTGAGTTTCATCCATCTCAAACTGCGTCTTCGGTTGCGCTTCCTCCTGCTTTCGCTGCAGCTCTTGTTCTAACTCCTTCCTCTGGATCTCTTGTTCAGCCTCTTCCCGCCTCTTCTGATTCCGCTAATCAGCCTCTTTCTGTCCTCTCATACTCTCTTCTTTCACCTCATCCCTCCTCTTCTGTCTATTTCGTTACAGCTCTTCCAGACTACTGCACTGGCTAACTAGGTACAACGCCACCTAAATGTTCTCTATCTCTCTTTCAAACCTTTCCCTATCCTTTTGCCATTCGGCCTCCACCTTCAGGCTTTCGGCGTCCGAATCCTCCTTCTTCCTTTGCCGTCCTTTTATTACGCTCATCTCTGCGCCTTGCTATCTCCTGCTGGACGAACTCCATCAACCTAAGTCCCTGCAGTCCGAAAATTCGTCCCTGTTCTATAAACTTGTCATTCTCCGCCCTCTCGAGCTCAGGGAGAACACACAAAAAATATCTGCCAGAAGCTCCTTGTGTCCTGGCGGCAAGATCAGCTACTGAGGAACCTCAAAGAACAAACACACTAGCCAGCGGCTAGCGTTACTACAAGTGAGCCTCTCCGATTCCAGCAACCTCAACACGTGGCCGACACGTCCTGCCGTGGACGCCACTTATTGTCACAAACCCCTCCACCGGATAATTGCGTCCGCTTGCAAATAACAACGAAGGGGGCGAGACAACAGTTATTTATATTTTAGCAGGGTGGCCGGCCCATAAGTTCTCACGTGTGCCGAGATTGCTGGGGTGAATGAATTCACAACGGAGATGCTCGACTGCTTTTTGACTACATAGTTTGCTACATGAACAAAAGATTACAGGGCAACGCCCGGCACAAAAAAAAGAAGCCTTCGCACTGCCATCGGTGTTGTGCGCGCAGGCACTAATCGACCGTACACTAAGCGCACGCGCGCGCAAACTCGGACAGCTGTACGTGACACGCGAAATACTCTAGAGGCAAACACTTGTTACACCTCAGTAACGCAAATACACAAAAAATACTTGCAACACGCGAAACACTCTATTGGACAAACATCGTTAACCCCCGACAAGAGCACTCACTATAAGAAACATCTAACAGCTCTGCAAGCCGTACACGACACTCGAAATGTGCTCAAAATCATTACCCTCACCAACAACACTACCACAAACAAGACACCAAAAAACCAACCTCTCAGCTTGTTAGCTACAAGTGACGCTAGAAACAAAAACACGGAAGGATGCGGATATCTTAATCCGAGGCAACAAACAAAATACGGCGGGAGGGTCGTTGTAAAAGAAAGTCTCTACGAGGCAAGGAGAACACGCCGGTTCACCGACAGAAAGTCACGACGAGGTGTAGCCGACCTCGCCGGGCAGCCGCTGACGTGTTTTGTTGCTCCGGGGTGCAGAAGCTGGTCGGCCATGGGACTTGTGGCGACGGGCGAACTCGAGCGCTGAGCCGATGCGGGGACCGTTCCGCCGCTAGCGTACCGATGTACTTCCGCTAAAGCGCGTCAACCCCTGGACCCTTGCCCACGTAGCACTTTTACGAATATCCAGCCGACTGCCCCAAGCGACCGCTTGCGCTCCCTTAAACAACTTCCGCCGGCCTCTGAAGTCCTGCTCTGACGTCTTTCCAATGTTCCTCTTTTCCCCCTCCTGGGGCCCTCGCCCATTCGCCACTATCGCAAGCGCGCGTCCGAGCCAGCGATAGTGATGTCACCCCTCGCACCTGCGCATCCGCTGGAATGTTGCAGCCCGCTTTTGTCCTTGTAGCAGGCAGGGCGAAACAAAGGAGGTGAGCACAAAACCGAAGGGGGGACCCAGAATTCCTCACCAAGACGCAAAATGGAGGACTCTGTCAGGGAGATCGTCGTGTCGGCCACCCGAATATAGAAAATAGATGGCCTGGCCTGCAGTTTGTGACACTCAAACAATAAAAAATGTAGTTTGAAAGTCACTATAACGCCTTAACTGTCTATGCGAACTTCAAACAAATCCTACCGCCAGTACCACGACGTACCTGGTGTGATGCCAATGACGTGGCCCAGTGGATCTTGGTTCGCGTGTTGCCCAACGTAGCAGCACTTCTCGATGGCGCGGGGCGGTCATCAGTGGTTCGTATGACCATGGTGCGAAGCTGCCGGTAATAGTTGGTTCCGGGCTGCCCGCTGCCAAACGGTGCGATGCCGCTGGTGCGTCGTGAAGCACGGCACGACGGGTCGCCGTCGGTGCGATGCCACCGGTCAGCAGGACAGCAGTGCGAAGGCGCTCGTAATAGGTGGGTCCGAGCTGCCCACTGCCCACGGTGCGAAGCCGCTGGTGCATTGTGGGGCACGGCCAGAACTTGCCACCATTTTCCCCTAGACCTCATTCCACACTACCTACTCTAACTTCGTCATCCTCCTCTTCACCTCGCATTATACCGTGTGAGGCTCCCATTTGCCGGTCCAGCTAACCTCCTCTTTCTCTCAATCACTGTGTGTATGTTCTTTATTGGTCCCTTCAAAATCCTTCTCGCCATCCCGTACCCCGATTTGTCTTTTATTCGTCTTTTCTTCCATCATCTTGTCGGGCTAATCCTCCTTCGGGTATAGCCTCTTCTTACCTCATGACAAACCTTAATGTTTGAATATTGATATTGTTGGGTAAATGTTTAATTAACAATTATACTGACTTTTCCCGCAATGAAACCCAATCTGCCGACTGCGACCTCAGACGGAATTCTTAAAGAAATTGTTTTGTACAATCTGGAAAAAATCTTCTCATTAGGACACAATCTTTGAACAGATTGCGTCCACGTAAGAAATAATTCAATATTTTTATTACACACATTTCTATTCGATCAAAGAACCTTCTTGAACAACGGTGTACATTGTCTCAAAAAATAAAATAAAAAAGGTTGTATGTCACTGTGAGGAAGTGGCCGTAACTTTGCGTCTTTGAAGAACATTTTGTGCAAGAAGACGGCCAATCCCGATGGTGGGGCTATGTGCCACGAAGAGGAAGAGGAGGTGGGCGAGAGGATCCCGACGAGGGGGGACGGTGTGTTCCGGATTGCTCGGCGGTGATCTTGAGCGAGAGGACAGCCTTCGGACCGGACGCCGCTGTTCCAGTACCGGGTGCGCGACCGTGGTTCCCCTGCGACAGCCTGGAAGGCGACGGCCAGGGAACGACAGCACGGACCAGCGCCCCACGACCTGCCCACGTTCGAGGAAGTTCCGCCGGCGCGCCGAAGACGCTCCAGCCAATCTGCACACTCCCGAACAGCTCATCCAACACGTGAGACTGTTGCAGTTGGCCAACTTGACTTCCGTTCAAACGGACTCGTGCTTTTTTTAGTTAGCAGCCCTGTTTAGTTTTTTTTCCCGTCGCTTCTTACTCCGCGTGTTTCTGCTACTACCCAACCCCATAAAGCGTGCCATCTTCTGTTCTTCGCCATGTTCCTGTGCCCTGTCTTGTTATTCTCCCGTCCGTAACGCTGGGGATCGTTAGAAGAGCCTGTATTCCATCACAGTCACCCACTCGGACCACCATTCGCCCAAAATAATGAAAACGATTCTTAGATTGGCGTGACTTATTCTATTTGTGGATTGCCCCGAATTACCAATACTGTTCTTATACAAAGAATCGTAGAGTGTATAAAATTGTGCATTTATTATCATCGTCTCGATACGGATGTAACCTGTTGTTAGACACTATATTTTTACGGTGTTGTCCTATGTGTGGAAGGAGCGCGATGTCCCTGTAGGGAGGCGTTTGAACCTTTTTACCTTTCGTGACTCCACTATGGCCTTAATCTCTTTGTTGAAACGAAATATATTTTATAGTTACTTCCAACTAGATACTTTTCTAACCCATCTACGTGTACTGCTGAACTTAGGTAGGTGCAGTGCCGCGCAATTGCTTACTGTGCGGACCTCACCCGTTTCCAGTCCTCCGCAACAACTAAAAATACCGAGTTTACCGTAGTTCCGCATACGTTACGAATACCCCGTAGACATAATCCAGCTGTAAAATATATCGGGAACCTACGATAGCTTTAGGTCCCTTCACGTCACGTTTTGTCCCTAAACACCTCACAACGGGGTGTTGCATGTCTATGGGCGGCTTTGCAGTTAGGCCCCACTTTTATTTCTGACGTGATTTTCAGAACGAAAAGTCTACCATGAAGTGAAAATACTGGCAAGATCAGACGACGCATTATGTGCCTTCAGATATTTTTCGCCTCGAACAACCACAGAATAGTTTTTGGGGGCAAAGTGATCGTTAGAAACTTTTTGGAATAGTTTTGGTTACGCACTTCAATTTCTCTTCAATCGCTCTCCTCTCCTTCGGGCGCTGTGAATATAAAGCGGCATGTCGCGCTCCGACGGTCTCAGTCGACGGTCGGCCGCGTTACGCTTGCACTCTCTCGTAGTACTCGACGATTGCTTGATGCGATCGTCGAGCCCCTAACTGTGCACTTTACGGACCACAAGGCACTCATTCTCGTCTGCAATAAAGACCGTACCTTAGCATACGTGTACTGCATGTGCATTGCATGGTGAAAATGGAAAATTACGCCCACCTCTCCTTCTCGTGAGAATCCCTGCTATAGGCGTAATCAATACGATGGAAAACGCAAATGGAACCCCCCATGAGATGCGTTGCATCACACGAGGGTTCCCGTGTGGGGAGGTGGGCTTAATTTTTTATAATCCTGAAGGCCAACAGGATCAAAACAAACTAAAAAAACAAAACAAAACAAAGGACGAAAACAAACTTCAGCCGCAGCAACAGCTGTACATGTTCATGTAAAACTTTGTGTCACATGAATAATGATGTATCAAGGAAGCGTTCGTCACCTCGCATGCCAGCAAGGGGTCTAAGAAGGTGGTTTTATTCGTTTGATGTATGAGCATATACGGCTGAAAATAAGTGTTCGTTAATCACGTCATACTGCCTATTTTGTGAGGGAGGTCAGTGCGGGACGAAACACACGGAAGTGGATAATTGAGCGCTGTGCGTAAAACGTGTTTTGGTAATAGGTTTTATCAAACAAGCAAAGACTATTGTATTTGTAAGGAGTAGGCATATGAGGCAACTGCAAGGAATTTTAGGGGCGGAGTACCTTAAGACGGAACAATGTCCGTTCGCGTCTATGCGCATAGCTTTTACAATCGCAAAAAATCACACAGGCACCGGCAGGATTCGAGCTTGTATCTGGTGGACTACACAGAGGTAGTGTCAGTCATCTTACGCACTGGGCAACGGCCTTGAGTAGGTACCCGAGAGTCAAACGGCTTACTCTCTCGCGTGTAACGGTGCAGAGTACTTTAGAACCTCCGATGTCCATCCAGTCCATCCGTGCGCACACCACCATCAAGCGGAATTCAACCGAAATTGTATTTGAACCAGAAGCTGCAATTTCTTTAGGAAATAATCAAGGTGCGACTCATGGCTCGAATCGAATGACGGTCGGTGCTCAAATGGGATGTCACTAGGGGAGAAACTTGAATGTCTTTTTGTGTTCGCGTACACAACACCCTCGCCATCATCCACGGAGTGGAGATGCTACCATTTTTCATAGATGTAACACCACCGGTTCAGCGGTAATTACGAATAATGAAACGAGCGGCGTTGTTATGGACTAGTTTTAATGATCTAATGAGAGTTTGAGAGCTTCGGTTCCAACTAGAAGCTCCATATTAGGTTTTGATAAAAATAAAGTTTTGTATTACAATGTTTTATTGAGACGTGTGCGGAATGCAAATTGTGTCGTAAGTAGCGTAGCTTGCGATTTTGCGCAGGTAATAAATTGTAAACATGCAAGACCCAGCTGGGATTATCAGAAATATGAACACCTGAGTACCGATATGATGTAATGGTTTGGAGCAGCATGTTATTGATGTAGTAAGCAGAGCAAATGCGGCAACCTTGATACATGCAAAACTTTTAATTTAAGACTTTTAAGTTCCTTTTTCCACTTTAGGCAACTATCTGATATGGCAGCGATATCATTTTGCGAAACATTACTACCGGGAACATCCTTTATCTGGCGAAAAGTAATAGAGCCTTCAGCAAATAGGTGGACCACTGATGAAACACGATCTGCAAATCTTGAATGTACGTAAGAAAAAGAATAGGACCGAGAACGGAATCTTGAGTCACAATCATTCGAAACATCAGGTTAGCCTCTTCGAACACGTCCTTCACCATCTCCGCAGCCGTGTCGTCAGCGGCGTTCGCCTCGCCGCCCTTCGCCACTCACCAACTACTCCTCGGTCTATCATCAGAAACCTAGACGATGAAGGTGAAACAGGTGACGTGGCATTACCAAACCCACCTGAAAAGGTTTTTGTTTACGTTTCGATGAAGCAAATTCACTAGATGTTTGCGTCGACGATGTACCTGTGCACGCCAAATTTATGCCGTGGCTCACTTACCTTTGATTATTTCATAATTTTGCTGTTGTCAGCACAAACGCTTCATACCTGCCACGACGGGTATCACGTCCAAAAAAATGGTTCTCCAGTCATTGCCGTTGTCTTCACTGCACGTATTACTATGTGTTTCCTCCATTCAAGACTACCTCCTGCCGTTTGGGCTTGTGCAATAAACTCCTGTCCCAGTTCTACTTCTTACCATATAATTGTGGGACGCAACTACGTCTCATGCAAGGTTTTCTCTGTTGCTCCACTAAGGCCATGTCGCACTGCGCACACTGAAATCGCACACTTTACACGGCTTAGGTCGTATCACTCCTCCCGCCCTCCGCCTTCAAAGCAAACTTCAACACGGCTCTTGCGCCATCGTTGAATTGTGCAAAGGATTGCATGGTCAACAACCACAAAAAAGATAAACCGCAAGATACCAGGAAAAGGCGAGAATTAGCCATACGTTTTGAATTACAGTTTCAGCTGTGCCGAAGGTGGTGTGTTTTATGCTCAAGATATTGCATAGATATTGCCACAAACCCTACATTCTGTTAGTTAATTTTCGCTTTGCTTTCCTATTGGGCCGCGCCCGTCTCATAGTAAGTGCTTCAACAGAAGCGTGACAATCATTGTCTTTCTTTTATGCCCAAGGGTTATCTTGTTTGGTTAAGTTCGGCCGGGCCGTGAATACTGGTATGTTTGTTGATCTCCAGCGTTCTCGATTTATTCGACGATTCAAGAAACGATCATGCCGAAACATAAAGACTGTGAATTCTTTGTGAATTCACAGTCTTCACCTGTGAATTCACAAAGAATTCACCAGAAGAATTCAAAAACTTGCCTCCACAGAACTCAAAGAATTCACATGTGAATTCTTTGAGTTCTGGGGAGGCAAGTTTTCTACAACAAGCTTACGGCTCCTTAAGAAAGCTGCCTTGTTTTTGGGTATATGACATCTGGTAGAGGTGCCGGGGACGCACCATTAATTCTCTTACAAACTCTAGAAGCCATTAGGTACAACTTCAGCCAGCGTAGCAGCCATCAAGTACAACTTGAGCCAGCTCGCCTACTTCAAAGTTTACCACCAGAGATTCGCCTCCTGCTAGCAGCACCCAAAAGAACTACCGCTGCAACGATTACCACAGTGTAAGAACGTACTACAAAAGTCGTCTGGCAGAAACCCATGCAGCCGGTATCATTTCACGGTTCCCCTTCAGAACATGCCAAGGAATGGCTGGTACATCTCGAGCGTTTTCGGATATTGCACCGGCGGTACTGCAAAGTATTACTGAGGCAAGGGTACTTCTGTCTTGAAGACTTCTCCCAATTAGTAGAAAACATACCAGCGCATCTTCACGAGGTTAGAGTTCAGACTGAGATTTAGAAAACTTTCACTCCTATGGTACGCAAGAAATGGGGCAAGCAGTTGCTGAAGACACACACGCAGCACCCCAAATAAAGCGTGCTGGTATTTGTTGATAAAATGAAGCGACTATTTCCCTGCGGGGACCCAGCAATGCGAGAAGAAAGGTAGGGTTTGCGATGCGAGGAGTGAAGCGTGAACTTTGGCTTACCTTTTCTGCAACCGGCCAACACGGTGTTCGATTTCGTGCCTGAGGGCACCGCGATTGAGAAGACGCCGATATCTGAACGAGGCAGAACGAGCGGCCAGGTATTGCAATCGTTTTCGACACAAGTGAAGCTGGGGCTAATAATTCTATTTCACTATGCATGACTATCCCAGCAATAAACAGAAAGGAGTGGCGGAAACGTTTTCCAACTACGCCAACACAAGCTGCTTCCCTGTCAGACGTGATTCGAGAAATTCAATGTGCACTAGTAACTTCTACGCCATCGGAAGGACCCTGTAAGCCACAAGCTATGGGCTATGCCAAAGCTGTTACCAGTTCCTGCTCAGCTCCAACTTGTCGTGAGAACCTGCTGTACCTCTATCCACTATCGTCTGCCGGATTACCTGCAGTACTAAACCAGACACCGAGAAAGATGGATGTGTGGCAAACTCGTGACAATCGTCCACGGTGCTATGACGGCCCACAGGCCCACCACATCTGCTGCCACTTCCAGTAGAAGACACGCGGTTTTGCGAGTGTTCTCCGTCGACGCACCACGCCCTTATCCGGCTAGATCCCTACTCAGATCCATGAATACTCGTGCCACACACAACCAAGGTCCAGCGCGCTTGAACCACTAGCAATCGGACTAGACTTACCGACCGCCAAGCCGTCGATGCGATGCCGACTTCACGCGTGGAAGATGCCTGAGTCCACGTACGGGTAACTAAAAGCCGCCACTTCTAGAGGTGGCGTTATGAGACGAGGATGCCCCGGAGACCACGATTTACGATTGAACTGAGGCCGTCAAACCGATGTAACCCTGACGTTACTTCTCAAAACGTCGAGGGCAACATGGCGCAATGCGTACCCGACATGACCAGGACTGCCCCTTTAAAAACGACGACAGCGACGGCGACGAGAACGTACATTGGCCGACCTTCAACACACAGAAGAGGAGATACGATGCACTGACGCACCGGGAACGCAAAGAAGCGTCGCACGACGTCAATTGTCCATCGACGGCTTGGATAAAGTTGCCATTACATACATGGAAGCCGACTACACAGTAATGAGCTGGTCATGCGCGTCTAAGACAAAGTAGCAGGTGGGACAGTCCTCACATTAGTATATTATGAGGCCATCTCGTAATGCAAAGGGGAACATGCTGTCAGCCGTCAAAATGTCTGTCGTTCCATACCCTGCTGAATTTCTTCAGTTTTCCTAACTGCTCCCGCGACGTAATTCTCGGAATGAACATTCCAGCGGACAGAAGGGCAAAGGTTTATCTGCAGAGCAAGTCAATAACTTTTTCCTCCGATCAGGCAATGACAGCGTTAAAGAACCCCGAACGTTGTGCTGATGTAAAATCGCAGATGATCACGTGATGCTGTCTGCCCACCCTCGATTTATCACCACCGTCTACTTCACAGGTGCTGCCCTTCACATGAATGCTATAGTATAGTGATCAAGTTTTCTTCTCGACCATGGTCTCTGCGTCGAAAGAGGCACTTCGAGCTATGAGGAACGCAAGTCCCCCAATTTCGGTCACTAATTTATTCGAGTAGGTAAATAAAAGTAATTACACTTCAATTTTGTTTTTTGAAGAAACTCAAAAAGCCACTGCGGGATGGTGGTCACCGACATTCAAGGCGCACCTGAAATTGTATTTAGGCTTTCGTCACCCTTCGATGTAAATTTGGCGCTACCCCCAAAAAACACGAACAAATATTCCCTTTGTTGTGTTGCTACCCAAACTGTTTTTGTAGAGCTTACAATTAAGGCAGATACATCTCGGTAAGCACAGAATTATAACTAAAGATCGAGCCCGACTCTCAAGACAGTGACCGTAGCCCTCTCCGATATTCACATGAGCGGGAAGCCAATCGGACACAAGTCCAAGTCATGCTGAAAGACAGCCTCATGGAACCACAAAAAGCATAGAGGCTGCGACGCTTGTAGTCGTTAAGAAACAGAATGGCTCATTAGGGTCTGTGTCCACTACTGCCGACAGAACAAAATTACCACAAAACACGTGTACCCTTTGGAACAAATCGACGGCGCGCTTGACCAACTTTTCCATCCAAACTAATTATCTTCCATGGATCTAAGGACAGGCTACTGGCAAATGGAAGTTGAGGAGAGAAACCGACAAGACTATATTAACAACCCCGTACGGCGTAAACCATTTTAAGCGATGCCGTTCTGGCTATGCACGGCCACAGAAACGTTTTACAGAGTCATGAACAATGTGCCATTTGACTTAGGTGGCACGCTGTGCCGCGTATACATCGAAGATCTTGTGGTATTCGCTCGGAAATTCTACGGACACATTGCAACGTTGGGGTCTGCACTGTAGGTCATTGGTACGGCGGGGTTAAAGCTGAAGCCTAAAAGTGCCTCTTCTGGTATGATGAACCCAGATTGTTAAGCCACATCATCAACACCACCGGAGTCCTTCCTGGCTGCCGAAAAGTTCAAGCATAGCGAACTTCCAAAGACCGAAAAACAAAAAGGATGTGCGACGATTCCGCCGACTGTGCGTTGTTGCGACGTTATCACCCCACCTATGACAACCGGTTATTGCATATAGGAAGACGTACTCGAGCCGAACTCGGTCCCCCCCGTCCGGCTTGTGGAAGCGTGGTGAAGCGTGCGGCCAGCCAATGCCACTGCTTTCAAGAAGGCCTGAAACCGAAGTCCAACTGAACCTATTTACTGCATGGTGAGAGATGAGTCGAGGCCAGACAAGAACAATGCCCCGACGAGTGAGGTGACATAACAGGACTCTAGACGAGCGAGAGTACTGATTCTCGGCTCCAACAGGAATGAACTGCAGTGCTTTGGGTGTCTTAATTATAACCGAAGCTCTAATGGTCAAACAAGCGCTTCCTCTAGATTGTGCACAGGACACGAACGGTAAAGACACACACAACATTCTTTCCAGAGTTCGTGAGTAGCCGGTGGTAGCGGCGCACGCTGAGTCCGAGAAAGGGGAGAGAGGAGGTCTCCGCAACGGCTTTCGCGTACTTCGCACAAGTCTGCATGCCCGAACTCAGAAGAAACTAAACCCCACGTGACCCCATAATCGCAACGAGCTCGGCTGGCCGTTTCACTACATCGAGTATCTGAGTTGGAGGTAGAATGGTCACGGCTCGCTCCGTTGTGCCACCGTAGATACGCTTAGGTGCACTGTGAAAACTATTCAGTGTCTCACATCGTTGTTCCATTCTGAACTCGCGTCGAGAGAAGCACCTTTCGCTTCAAGGGACAAGTGTTAGTCTTTCACGCGGAACGTCATTAGCTTGAGAACTGCGCGCATTCAGGCCGCCAGCCATTTCCAAGGCCTCCCGTGAATCTGAGCACTCCCAACACAGCGGTGACACATCTGCGCTGTCCGTAGAGGCCTTACTCCCAGTAGACGTACGCTTCCCTGTGTCGTGAGCATCCAGAAAAGGCCATTTGGCTATCTTTCTGAGCCTCAACGTTCCCCTCAGAGGTACGACAGTATCCTTCCGTAGCTGCTTGAGCCCTTCGGAGCTAGCTCAGCTGGTTATTTCCTCGGTGTGTTTCTCCAAATTGTACCCCTTGTTCGGTAACAGCTGAACTGACCTGGTCGGGAATATTCCCGACCTGTATTCCGCAAGAAGTGATGCGGATACTGCCACTTGCGTGACAAGTTCACCAAACGGATCTCCGATGTTGACCGTAGCAATCGGCTGGTGCAACTTCCATGATGCTACGGCCTACTTCACCCAAACACTCTGTCCCGTCAAGTGATCTGGTTCAGCGTAAAAAGTTGAACCAAGCAGTCTGTCGGTGCGGAGTAGCCGAGAACTCGGCATGGTTTATCGTTGACCATGAGTTCACGTATGTACGGCTTTATAAACTGGGTGCGGTAGTCGCTCTGGTGTATCGCGTGAAAGAAAAGTTTGCCGTTGTTGCAACTCGCAGCGAAATGGCCCGTCTCGCCCTAGTTGTACCACAAAACCTGTTTGCGTGTTCCAAAAGCTTCTTTTTGGCATTGCTCCTCGGCGTCTGCGCTCTTTTCGTTTTGCGGTCAGTTTCGCTACCCAACAAAACAACTTCGCTTGCTCCACCATCTTCCTGGGGAGCTCTGCCTTTAGGCCCTAACTTACCAGGCCTCGGCCTGAACTCTTTTTGGCCGTCTTTGCACCCGTGCGCACGTCAACGTGCGACGAACTGGTGTGCGCGCTGAGCTGCATGAAACGCAGTGAGTACCCCTGGCTTGTCTTGCACCCACAGTCAGGTTTTCTGGTAGACGGCTGCAAAACTGTTTGAGAACAAAGCACTAAACTACCTTGTCGTGCTTTCCAAAAGCCTTAGCCTGTTTGAACCAGTCTTCCATTTTAGCCCTCAGCGTATAGGGGAACTCGGAGTACGACTCATCATAAGCTTCCTCGGCTTCACGAAGTAGCCATAAAACGGCGCCTTGAAACAGCCTGAAACAGCTACACACATCTACATCTGCACCAAGACATCTTGCAGACGTTTACTGCTAGCAGTTTTCAAAAGTCTTGATAAGAATAACACAACTATTTGCTACACCCAAAGTTTTATTAGCGTCGTTTAGCGATATTTATATACAGATATGGTAAGGAAGTCTTATCCAAGCCTATTTGTTTCTTACGCATCTTGACACTTCCTAAACCGTTCATGGTAAATTTAATACAAACATTTTTCAAACATTTGCGCTGTAATAATGTCTGAACATTCCCCGTTTCAAAACGAATTGAAGCCCACGCTCTATACTTCCATTGCACGGTTTCGCGGGTTCGATTCCCGGCCGCGGCGGCCGATTTTCAGATGGAGGCGAAAAGCAAAAACGCCCGTGTGTACGAGATTTCGGCGCACGTTAAAGATCCCCAGGTGGCCGAAATTAATCCGGAGCCCTCCACTACGGCGCGCCTCATCACCTGCGTTGCTTCGGCGCGTTAAACTCTACAATCAATCAAATCTATACTTCCATTGTTACAAACTGTGATGCCCAACTTGAGCAAGAAACCAGGTACATTTTCAATCTCCAATTGCAATCGCAATATGCTTCTTTTTAAGAAAACATCCTTGTCACATACTTTCTCCAACGTGATCCCTTTTCCCCGCCGTGCATTATTAAATCTACCGATTCAATGAAAGTGCTGCGCCTATTGTTCAGGTTTAGGCCTTGATTTTCATATATTCTACTGCTAACACATTACTTTGTAATGCTGCCACCATATTACACCAGACTAGCTCTGGTGCTCCTCACGATTCGTCAATCGCACCGTACGCGCTGCTCGGTTGGCGTAGAGGTGGCATGGCGAGGCAAATAGGACCTATTGAAAGAACCCATTGATTTAAACATTATACGATACGACTGACCACGCCAGAGATGAGCACAAAAGAAGCACAAACAACCAGCTCGTCCAAGGCCTTATTTAGGCCCGGAGCTGCGTAGACGTAATGGCAGTGAACGTGGCGGGAGTGATCAGCCAATGATTACGGCCCATGCGAGCGCTCGCACCCAAACCCAGTCTGTTTGAGTACGTCTCACGGTCAGTGATATTTGCACATTGCACACTGATACACAAAGGGGAAGCACTGCCACATGCTTCACTCGTGCACAAAGTTGTCTAGGTGGCTAGGCAGCCAATAAGTGCATTGTGGCCGTTTAGGCTACGCATGCGCTGCAGAGGTGAGTCTACACCGTGCTGGTTCTTTGCACTGGTGGTCAAATAACACTGAAGTATGGTAATGGCCTTTTGCCTGGCTTCGAGGATTGTGAAAGGCGCGCCAGTCGTCCTTGTACAAGATGTTGGCGACACTCTCTCAAACAGTCTCATGACCCCGGTGGAGCTGCGTCTGGCACGTAGTATTTCACGCATGCTAAGCAGGAAGTCCTTGCTCATCGTGTGCCGAAACGCTGAATGGTCGATGCTGCTGCCAAATTTTCGAGCATGAGCTTTGTCCAGCTGAAGCATATGGATGCGACTCACGATGTCGTCAACCAGGCGCAGGCACAAGTTTTCCTTGGTCTGTTCTTGTTCCAAAGATGATTGCGAGTTGGGCGGTGGCTGTTGCACAGGCCGCGAGTGGTTGGTGCTGTTCACGGGGTTGAAACCTGTAGGCAGTTTGCTCGCGAACGTTTTGTACTTTTTCGGGCCTTTGAAAACGTTTTGTGCATGTTTGGCTTGCTTTATTCTGTTGACTGGGCTGAAATAGGTTGGCGGGTGGGCAAATAGCGGTATGAACTCTTTCTGGTTGTTTCAGGGATACTGCATGTTCTGGACTTCCTTCGTCAGACCTGGTCTGACATAAAACTCGGTTTCGTCGCCCACCTGGGTCAAGCGTACGGTATCCGGGAGGCTGATAAGAAAGTGGAGTGGTTCGCAGAAGCTGTGATGCTTGAATGGAAGCTCCTGGCCTTTACTCGTTTTGAATTCGCAGAGAAGCTGAGATAGAATAAACCGTCGCTTGGATTATGGCTGTGAGCAAGGCCCGGATGATGGCTGTGATGCTTTGTAGCTCATTACATTCCCTTTTTAATGCCATGGTTGGCTTGGGCCCCTCAATTTTCAAGAACTGCTTGCCTTATTCATCACCCCGGTATGAGCTCCGGCACTAGGGCAACGCGGTGCTTCATATCAGTGAAATGGGCAAGATCTTCGTTCTGGCAAGAAAAACAGCTTTGTATTTGTCCAATGTACCTTTTATAACTGTATGCTGGCTGGGACTTGACTGGCTGCCAATGCGGGACGATGGAATATCAGGATGGTGGCGCACAAACACCATGTCGGATGAAAGGGAGCCTGACGTGAGAGGGGCACTCTTGAGGGCAACGTTTGGGCTGCTAACACTTTCCATGGTGGCCGGTCTGACAAAGGCAACCAATTATGCATGATTGTAAAAGCGCTACTTGAAAACGTCTACGAAGGAAGAAACACAACACATACTACTACTATCAACTGATTTTTATTGCGAAACCAACCACCAACACGTTGATAGCAACACTACATTTCAACCATTCATACATACGAGACTGAGTAAAGCATCGGCAGCAGACAGCAGCAAAGAATCACAAGGCATGTGGAATACATACCAAAATTGAGCACAATCACACCACTTGCCAAAATGCAAACTCGACATCATGTAACTGCAGTTACATGATGTTGAGTTTGCATTTTTGGAAGGGGATTGATTGTGCTTAGTCTTGGTATATATTCCACATGCCTTGTGATTATTTGCTGCTGTCTGCTGCCGATGTTTTACTCAGTGATATATGTATGAATGGTTGAAATTTACTTTTGCTATCAAAGTGTTGGTGGTGAAGCAGATTCTTGTTCGTTTTTTCTAGTACATAGTTATGTTCGTTTTTCGCTTCGCCTCTGAGCCCAGTGATTTGGCACAACATTGAAGAACCATGGATTTGTTTCATTACTTATAAGTTCACTTGTGTATGCGTGGGTTTTTTGTATTTTCATACCTTTTTTTAATGTTTAGGAAGCAATTTGTACAGATTGCAGGAATACTAGCGCGAATGGTAGTGGGGAGTCTCTGGACCATGTTTCACCACTCGCTGCATTTACGTGAATTTTTCACTAAAAAGAAACAATTCGAAAATGCTGCTTTCCTCTTCATCCTTCTTGCTGCTTGCTTATTACGTTATGTATGACATCAAACAAGATGTCTTGGCTGTGCTACTGCGCAGCTCGCCAACCCTCCGGCTGAGTCATCGATCCCATAGTCTTCCGGCGGGTAGTCTTCATACGTTTACGTAGTTAAAACTAAGCCATGACAGGTTCGTGGCTGGATGGATGTGCCTTTCGTTCATTATTTGGTAGACTGTATTCAGCTCTATGCCGCTTTACACAAGCGCAGATGTGTCGCTTCACTGACTGATATGATAGCAGAAAAATCTAAGGC
Source organism: Haemaphysalis longicornis (assembly GCA_013339765.2). Lineage (NCBI taxonomy): Eukaryota > Metazoa > Arthropoda > Arachnida > Ixodida > Ixodidae > Haemaphysalis > Haemaphysalis longicornis. The sequence continues at coordinate 9,886,023 of CM023454.1, forward strand.
AATTGAAGAATGGAGAACAATAAGCGACATTATTAGAGGTAGCAAGTATTTAAAATCACCCAAATGTTAAATTTCACACCGTAAAATCAAGGTGTAGGAAGCACGTTTTGCCCTTCATGAACTATCACAGTAGTCAGCAGTACAACCCCATATCTGCAAAACCTTTTACGCCTAAAATACGCAGTTGCTAGTGGGAAGATATATGCGGAAATTTTGGAGGCGGGTACTGCACGAGCGCTTTTCAAGAAACAGTCAGGACGTGATTGCTTGCTCGCGCTGGAATATGGCCGAGTCATTTGGAGCAATGGGTATAATGTTTGGCAATTCCCAAGATCATATCCCCGATGACACTTTTCAAATGATTTATTGTTTTTGGGGAATTTTTCTATACTGAAGTCAACATTTTTGCGCTGTAACGTTCATTGCTCCACGAGCGAGTTCACACTGATGCGCTGGCGAATCATCGATGACATGGTGTTGCCATAAGCACCGCCTGCTGGTGGGCACGGCACCGAATGGGCTGAACCTTGGCCTGTGCGAACACACCTCTTACGATACAGGCACGAGGCGGGCGGAAGTGCGACAACTGGGCCCAATTGCAATACGCCTATTACAGAGATATCAAGCATGCCCAGACGACCATAACGTCAAATTCCAAGGACGTTTCCGTATTTACTCGCTTAAGTTACGCAATTTTTATTTGTATCTACGGTTTCGAAAAGTCCTAACGCTGATTATACACATAAAAGAAACTTGAGTGTAATAGCACAAGCCAACAATATTCCTCATTTGAGTACACAGTCAAAGGTACAAAAGTACTCAGAAAAGGAGTCGAACAAATCAATAGTACACAGCACGTACTTTTGATTACTTCAGTCCAGTTGTGGTTTGGTCTGAATCGCTGGTACAGAAGTGCGAGTTCGAGTCATCGCCATGGCCGCCGTCACTGCCCTCCCAAAACACGTCTTCCTGAAGCTGTACTCCACGATGCAGGGGTAGACCATGTCCGAAACCATTCACTCAGTCTCCAGTGGCGGTGTTTTTATCCGCGCAGTGGTGGTGAGCCCGGGCTATGCGCTGGTCATCCGTTCGACATACATCTTCCTCACATTGTTCTTGAACGTTTTGTTGACGGCCACGTATAAGGCTGCATGAAAGATGTTAGGCCTCCCGGAATAACGCCAGCTTGCTCTGCTTCTCGCGCAACTTCTCCGGCATTCTCTGCTAGACGCCCCTTGAAGCTGTCGCACACCAACCGCGACGGCAGTTCCAGCAAAGCCCCCAGTCTCTTGCCCATTGTAGTGTCGATACAATACCGCATGAGCTCCTCGTTAGTCCACCATTTTCCTGTGCCTAGATGTGAATGCAGCCCCCAGCTTCATGTACGCTCTTGAAAATGATGAAGGGCGGGAGTTTGCGACCATCCGCTGTCACGGCAAGCATCACCCTGCAGCGCTGCTATTTGCAGCCTGCGGTCTTGATGAGTACAGTGAGACGCCTTTCTCACTATCTGTGGTGTTGTGCAGCATGTCGAACATTTCCATTTTTTGTCGCCGTTTCTATCCCAGTGGGCGACATGATAAAGCTCCCCGTTCAGTGTATTCCAATCACAAAGTGGTGAAACAAAATTTTCTCTTCGTACTCCAGTGGTAACTGCTGGCAGAGGGTTGTTCTCCATCTGTGAGATTGCTGGTGGCGTCTTTAGGCACATTATTCAGCCTCTGCTCACCTTGAATGCCACAGCAGATATCCCATTTTCATTAGCGATCTTCCTTGCTTCAAACCGCACAATCTCGCACGATGGTGCAAGACAAGACGACATCGTCTTTCGAATATGCTTCAACAGATCTTTTTCGACGAAAGGAAACTTCCCTTGTTTCGGTCCCCGAAACGCCCCCCTTCCAGGTTCGGTATTTTCAGAGAACTGTTCTGCGTTCCTGAATACCACGCGTGGCTGTTCTTCACGTTGAAGTGCTCTGCGGCGACACGGTTCTCTTTTTCCTCGGCTAACGTAGTGAAACCGAGTTTGAATTTCGCCGTATAGTGATTCTAGCCAATCGCTATGTAGCAAAAGGGGACTGACTGACAGCAAAACGTGAACACACAGGGTGTATTCCGTCGCAGTGGTACGCAGGAAAGAGAGGTAGGAGATTCATCTGCAGCGCAAATGTACGAAAAGATAGCCGGCCGTTTCAAAACGGGCAACACCACGGTGGGGCTGATACACCCTCTCACAACTTCAATGCAGAAATTATTCCTTCCGAATCCGCGTCTCCATTTGTACGTGTTGTGTGTGAGTTCTCACGGCGGAAAAAAACGAAAAAAAGGGGGAAGGCTTACGCTTGAGCATTTCTGACTTCCATGAAAAGGGCGAGTTAAGAAGTGTGATTTTATCGATTTCACAGTTTAACGCGCCGGCGCAACGCCGGCGATGACACATGCCGTAGTGGAGGGCTCGAGAATTTTTTTGACCACCTGGGTATCTTTAAGGTTTGTTGAAATCTCGTACACAAGGGCGTTTTTGCTTTTTGCCTCCATCAGAAAAGCGGCCGCTGCGTCCGGTATTTGAACCCACGACCTCTTGCTCAGCAGCCGAATGCCTTAGCCACTGAGCCACCAAGGAGGGTAGAAGCTGTGTGCATTTCTTGGGAAGAAGAGAAAGGGAGATTGTATTTGGTAGGGCGCCTCAATGTTCCTTCTCGCCTACGCTCTGTCACAGAGGTGTGATGAGGAGGAACATGCACTCTCGGGGTAGGAAAGTATCGTGTACACTGCGCTCCCTTTCAAAGCGGGCTTGTTTGCTGCGCATGCCGATCGGTTGTCTTAGGCAAGACGGGAAGCACTAAATATTCGAGTAAATTCTGTTTCTCTCAAGCCAGCAAAACATAAGGGTGGGCAAAGTATGCGAGTAAATACGGTATTTCACAGAACCGAAACAAAAACTGGTTAGAATTCTAATCTTGGACATTGTTCAATCACGCAGTACCTTGTATGGACAGGACTGCTTTGTTGGTGCCGCAGACCGCGAATGGTAGTTTTTCTTCTTTCAGGCCTTATATAATAAATACCTCCTAATCGACCCGAAAAACAATTAAAATTGTGTTTATTTGAGCCATTCCTCACAGTAGAAGCAAAATGTCTTTTTGTGTTCGCGTACACAACACCCTCCCCATCATCCACAGAGTGGAGATGCTACCATTTTTCATAGATGTAACACCACCGGTTCAGCGGTAATTACGAATAATGAAACGAGCGGCGTTGTTATGGACTAGTTTTAATGATCTAATGAGAGTTTGAGAGCTTCGGTTCCAACTAGATGCTCCATATTAGGTTTTGATAAAAATAAAGTTTTGTATTACAATGTTTTATTGAGACGTGTGCGGAATGCAAATTGTGTCGTAAGTAGCGTAGCTTGCGATTTTGCGCAGGTAATAAATTTTAAACATGCAAGACCCAGCTGGGATTATCAGAAATATGAACACCTCAGTACTGATATGATGTAATGGTTTGGAGCAGCATGGGTTTGATGTAGTAAGCAGAGCAAAAGCGGCAACCTTGATACATGCAAAACTTTTAATTTAAGACTTTTAAGTTCCTTTTTCCACTTTAGGCAACTATCTGATATGGCAGCGATATCATTTTGCGATACATTACTACCGGAAACATCCTTTATCTGGCGAAAAGTAATAGAGGCTTCAGCAAATAGGTGGACCACTGATGAAACACGATCTGCAAATCTTGAATGTACGTAAGAAAAAGAATAGGACCGAGAACGGAATCTTGAGGCACAATCATTCGAAACATCATGTTAGCCTCTTCGAACACGTCCTTCACCATCTCCGCAGCCGTGTCGTCAGCGGCGTTTGCCTCGCCGCCCTTCCCCACTCACCAACTACTCCTCGGTCTATCATCAGAAACCTAGACGATGAAGGTGAAACAGGTGACGTGGCATTACCAAACCCACCTGAAAAGGTTTTTGTTTACGTTTCTATGAAGCAAATTCACTCGATGTTTGCGTCGACGATGTACCTGTGCACGCCAAATTTATGCCGTGGCTCACTTACCTTTGATTATTTAATAATTTTGCTGTTGTCAGCACAAACGCTTCATACCTGCCACGACGGGTATCACGTCCAAAAAAATGGTTCTCCAGTCATTGCCGTTGTCTTCACTGCACGTATTACTATGTGTTTCCTCCATTCAAGACTACATCCTGCCGTTTGAGCTTGTGTAATAAACTCCTGTCCCAGTTCTACATCTTACCATATAATTGTGGGACGCAACTACGTCTCATGCAAGGTTTTCTCTGTTGCTCCACTAAGGCCATGTCGCACTGCGCACACTGAAATCGCACACTTTACACGGCTTAGGTCGTATCACTCCTACCGCCCTCCGCCTTCAAAGCCAACTTCAACACGGCTCTTGCGCCATCGTTGAATTGTGCAAAGGATTGCATGGTCAACAACCACAAAAAAGACAAACCGCAAGATACCAGGAAAAGGCGAGAATTAGCCATACGTTTCGAATTACAGTTTCAGCTGTGCCGAAGGTGGTGTGTTTTATGCTCAAGATATTGCATAGATATTGCCACAAACCCTACATTCTGTTAGTTAATTTTCGCTTTGCTTTCCTATTGGGCCGCGCCCGTCTCATAGTCAGTGCTTCAACACAAGCGTCACAATCATTGTCTTTCTTTTATGCCCAAGGGTTATCTTGTTTGGTTAAGTTCGGCCGGGCCGTGAATACTGGTATGTTTGTTGATCTCCAGTGTTCTCGATTTATTCGACGGTTCAAGAAACGATCATGCCGAAACATAAAGACTGTGAATTCTTTGTGAATTCACAGTCTTCACCTGTGAATTCACAAAGAATTCACCAGAAGAATTCAAAAACTTGCCTCCACAGAACTCAAAGAATTCACCTGTGAATTCTTTGAGTTCTGGGGAGGCAAGTTTTCTACAACAAGCTTACGGCTCCTTAAGAAAGCTGCCTTGTTTTTGGGTATATGACATCTGGTAGAGGTGCCGGGGACGCACCATTAATTCTCTTACAAACTCTAGAAGCCATTAGGTACAACTTCAGCCAGCGTAGCAGCCAGCCAGTACAACTTGAGCCAGCTCGCCTACTTCAAAGTTTACCACCAGAGATTCGCCTCCTGCTAGCAGCACCCAAAAGAACTACCGCTGCAACGATTACCACAGTGTAAGAACGTACTACAAAAGTCGTCTGGCAGAAACCCATGCAGCCGGCATCATTTCACGGTTCCCCTTCAGAACATGCCAAGGAATGGCTGGTACATCTCGAGCGTTTTCGGATATTGCACCGGCGGTACTGCAAAGTATTACTGAGGCAAGGGTACTTCTGTCTTGAAGACTTCTCCCACTTGGTAGAAAACATACAAGCGCATCTTCACGAGGTTAGAGTTCAGACTGAGATTTAGAAAACTTTCACTCCTATGGTACGCAAGAAATGGGGCAAGCAGTTGCTGAAGACACACACGCAGCACCCCAAAAAAAGCGTGCTGGTATTTGTTGATAAAATGAAGCGACTATTTCCCTGCGGGGACCCAGCAATGCGAGAAGAAAGGTAGGGTTTGCGATGCGAGGAGTGAAGCGTGAACTTTGGCTTACCTTTTCTGCAACCGGCCAACACGGTGTTCGATTTCGTACCTGAGGCCACCGCGATTGAGAAGACGCCGATATCTGAACGAGGCAGAACGAGCGGCCAGGTATTGCAATCGTTTTCGACACAAGTGAAGCTGGGGCTAATAATTCTATTTCACTATGCATGACTATCCCAGCAATAAACAGAAAGGAGTGGCAGAAATGTTTTCTAACTACGCCAACACAAGCTGCTTCCCTGTCAGACGTGATTCGAGAAATTCAATGTGCACTAGTAACTTCTACGCCATCGGAAGGACCCTGTAAGCCACAAGCTATGGGCTATGCCAAAGCTGTTACCAGTTCCTGCTCAGCTCCAACTTGTCGTGAGAACCTGCTGTACCTCTATCCACTATCGTCTGCCGGATTACCTGCAGTACTAAACCAGACACCCAGAAAGATGGATGTGTGGCAAACTCGTGACAATCGTCCACGGTGCTATGACGGCCCACAGGCCCACCACATCTGCTGCCACTTCCAGTAGAAGACACGCGGTTTTGCGAGTGTTCTCCGTCGACGCACCACGCCCTTATCCGGCTAGATCCCTACTCAGATCCATGAATACTCGTGCCACACACAACCAAGGTCCAGCGCGCTTGAACCACTAGCAATTCGACTAGACATACCGACCGCCAAGCCGTCGATGCGACGCCGACTTCACGCGTGGAAGATGCCTGAGTCCACGTACGGGTAACTAAAAGCCGCCACTTCTAGAGGTGGCGTTATGAGACGAGGATGCCCCGGAGACCACGATTTACGATTGAACTGAGGCCGTCAAACCGATGTAACCCTGAGTTACTTCTCAAAACGTCGAGGGCAACATGGCGCAATGCGTACCCGACATGACCAGGACTGCCCCTTTAAAAACGACGACAGCGACGGCGACGAGAACGTACATTGGCCGACCTTCAACACACAGAAGAGGAGATACGACGCACTGACGCACCGGGAACTCAAAGAAGCGTCGCACGACGTCAATTGTCCATCGACGGCTTGGATAAAGTTGCCATTACATACATGGAAGCCGACTACACAGTAATGAGCTGGTCATGCGCGTCTAAGACAAAGTAGCAGGTGGGACAGTCCTCACATTAGTATATCATGAGGCCATCTCGTAATACAAAGGGGAACATGCTGTCAGCCGTCAAAATGTCTGTCGTTCCATACCCTGCTGAATTTCTTCAGTTTTCCTAACTGCTCCCGCGACGTAATTCTCGGAATGAACATTCCAGCGGACAGAAGGGCAAAGGTTTATCTGCAGAGCAAGTCAATAACTTTTTCCTCCGATCAGGCAATGACAGCGTTAAAGAACCCCGAACGTTGTGCTGATGTAAAATCGCAGATGATCACGTGATGCTGTCTGCCCACCCTCGATTTATCACCACCGTCTACTTCACAGGTGCTGCCCTTCACATCAATGCTATAGTATAGTGATCAAGTTTTCTTCTCGACCATGGTCTCTGCGTCGAAAGAGGCACTTCGAGCTATGAGGAACGCAAGTCCCCCAATTTCGGTCACTAATTTATTCGAGTAGGTAAATAAAAGTAATTACACTTCAATTTTGTTTTTTGAAGAAACTCAAAAAGCCACTGCGGGATTGTGGTCACCGACATTCAAGGCGCACCTGAAATTGTATTTAGGCTTTCGTCACCCTTCGATGTAAATTTGGCGCTACCCCCAAAAAACACGAACAAATATTCCCTTTGTTGTGTTGCTACCCAAACTGTTTTTGTAGAGCTTACAATTAAGGCAGATACATCTCGGTAAGCACAGAATTATAACTAAAGATCGAGCCCGACTCTCAAGACAGTGACCGTAGCCCTCTCCGATATTCACATGAGCGTGAAGCCAATCGGACACAAGTCCAAGTCATGCTGAAAGACAGCCTCATGGAACCACAAAAAGCATAGAGGCTGCGACGCTTGTACTCGTTAAGAAACAGAATGGCTCATTAGGGTCTGTGTCCACTACTGCCGACAGAACAAAATTACCACAAAACACGTGTACCCTTTGGAACAAATCGACGGCGCGCTTGACCAACTTTTCCATCCAAACTAATTATCTTCCATGGATCTAAGGACAGGCTACTGGCAAATGGAAGTGGAGGAGAGAAACCGACAAGACTATATTAACAACCCCGTACGGCGTAAACCATTTTAAGCGATGCCGTTCTGGCTATGCACGGCTACAGAAACGTATTACAGAGTCATGAACAATGTGCCATTTGGCTTAGGTGGCACGCTGTGCCGCGTATACATCGAAGATCTTTTGGTATTCGCTCGGAAATTCTACGGACACATTGCAACGTTGGGGTCTGCACTGTAGGTCATTGGTACGGCGGGGTTAAAGCTGAAGCCTAAAAGTGCCTCTTCTGGTATGATGAACCCAGATTGTTAAGCCACATCATCAACACCACCGGAGTCCTTCCTGGCTGCCGAAAAGTTCAAGCATAGCGAACTTCCAAAGAGCGAAAAACAAAAAGGATGTGCGACGATTCCGCCGACTGTGCGTTGTTGCGACGTTATCACCCCACCTATGACAACCGGTTATTGCATATAGGAAGACGTACTCGAGCCGAACTCGGTCCCCCCCGTCCGGCTTGTGGAAGCGTGGTGAAGCGTGCGGCCAGCCAATGCCACTGCTTTCAAGAAGGCCTGAAACCGAAGTCCAGATGATGATGATCGTTGGATGTTTATGGCGCAAGGCCAACTGGGGCAAAGAGCGCCAAAACAATAGTCGATGATCGGGGTGGAACCTTAAATACTAAGTAAAATCAGCAAAAACAAAAGTAAAATTACAACACGACAATGAGCATGGCTGGTGTATAGGGCCAGATTTCATGATGCGTGATAGGAAATGAGGTTTAAAAACTTGACGTCGGACAAATACTCAAACACACGTTTCACAGAAACAATGGCATCATCACCTAGGAAAAACGATGGATGTAGGGGAATATGTTGTCTGTAGAGTTCTCTGAAGTGTTTGTGTCGTGTTGTGTGAAGTGCCTTGCATGTGATTAGTATGTGCACTGCGGATAGGGCCTCTCCGCACCTGCTGCACTGGGGTCTAGAAGATCCCGTCAGCAGATACGAGTGCGTCGCATGGGTGTGCCCTATCCGCAGCCTACCCAAGGCGACTTCCGTGTGTCTGTTTCGTGAGTCAGCTGTGTACCGTCCCAAGTGTGGCTTTATTACATGTAGTTTGTTGTCTGTCTGTTCGTCCCAGTGTGTTTGCCATGTTCTGCGCAGGTGTTGTCTTATGTGTGGTTTGAGGTCTGTGTAGGGTACGGTTGTTATGTCTACAGTGTTCCTGAGTGCAGCAGCAGCAGCCCTCTCGTCTGCCAACTCGTTTCCAGCGATCCCAGCGTGTCCTGGAACCCAGCAGAGGAGCAGCTGATGCTTCTGCGCATACACAGACATGATAGTGTTAAATACAAGATTAACTATGTGGTTTTTGGGGGGTGTATGCGATGACAGTGCGCGAACAACACTCAAGGAATCTGTGTAGATGATAGACTTCGGAATTTGATTTTTAAGTATGTGTCGTACAACCAGCAAAATCCCATACGCTTCTTCTGAAAAAATTGTCGTGTGGACGCTCATGGTTCTGGCTGCACTGAAATTCGGACCATGAGCAGCGCAGGAGACCATAGTGGAGGTTTTAGACGCGTCACTGTAAAATTCTGCAAGTGGGTATTTAAACTGCAGAGACAGAAAGTGCTGCAGTATTGCAGCTCGCGGTACCCGATTTTTGTCAAGTTTCATAAAAGAAAGGTCGGAGGACACAGGACGAACTTTCCAAGGAGGTAAAATGTCTGAAGAGGATGATCTGTACACGTCTAAAAACGAAGCGCTCAGATCCGAGGCTCGCTCTCTCACTCTAAGTGAAAAGGGCAGAGGAACGGATGGGCGATTTACAAAAAGCAGAGATGTTGATGTGTCGTTAAAGACAGGATAAAAAGGATGGTTATTCAGAGATGAAATTTTAAAAGCATAAAGTAAGTCCATGTACGTCCGTTGGTTCTCAAGGCTCCACTTATTACACTCGGCATACAGACTCTCGACAGGGCTAGTGCGAAAAGCACCCGACGCAAGCCGTAGCCCCAAGTGTAGCACTGGGTCAAGCATTCGCAACGCTGTTTTAGTCGCCGACCCATATACCACACTGCCATAGTCTAAACGAGACCCAACCAAAGCAGTATAGAGCCCTAGTAGGAGTTCTTTGTCGGAACCATAGGGTTGGTTGGAGAGAACCTTAAGTATATTCATTGTTTTCAGACATTTATGTTTAAGTTTCTTGATGTGTGGAATGAATGTGAGTTTCTGGTCAAACACAACACCTAAGAACTTGTGCTCCTTGTTCACAGGAAGCGACACGCCATTCAGAGTAATGTCTGGGTCCGGATGGACCCCGCGCTTCCTGGAGAACACAACGCAGGAGCTTTTTGCAGGATTCAATTTAAACCCATTCTTGTCTGCCCAGCCGGCAAGCTTCTTGACACCAAGCTGGACTTGACGTTCGCATATTGACATATTACATGATTTAAAGATATTTGCACGTCGTCTACATACATAGAATAAGAGATTGTTGGTGGCAGTGCCTTTCAAGAGAGTTCATCTTTACTATGAAGAGAGTGCAACTCACACGCCACCTTGCGGCACGCCATTTTCTTGGACGTGAACCTTTGAAAGTGCACAACCAACTCTTACTCTGAACGTCTCTCTCCGACAAATAACTAACAAGGGTGTTCAACATATTACCCGAAACACCGAATGACCTGAGGTCACTAAGGATCCCATAACGCCAAGCGGTGTCGTAGGCCTTCTCGAGGTCGAAAAAAACAGTTAAGCAGTACTGCTTATGCACGAAGGCATCCTTGATGTATGAGTCAAGTGCAACCAGTTGATCGTTCGTCGATCGCCCCACCCTAAAGCCTGCCTGGCAGCTCTCGAGAAGACCATTGTATTCGAGGAAGTACACAAGCCTGCGATTGATCATCTTCTCGAAGAGCTTGCACAGGCAGCTCGTCAGGGCTATTGGACGGTAACTTGAGGGGGACGACGGGTCCTTTCCCTCCTTCAAGAAAGCCACTACAATGGCCTCCCTCCAAGAGTGTGGAATGTGCCCCGAAAGCCATATTTTATTATATAGATGTAGAAGTGCTTCAAGTGTGTCTGCGTGTAGGTGTTGTATCATTGTGTATGTAATGTTGTCTGGGCCTGGAGCTGAGGGTTTACACGTGTTCAGAGCAGCCCTCAGCTCATGTAGTGAAAACAGGGAGTTGTAAGAAGTCTGTGATTTGTTGTTGTCGTGTAGGGACTTCTTTTCACAAGAGGCTTTATACTTCAGGAAAGTGTTCGTGTAGTGTGCTGAACTGGACACGTGTTGGAAGTGTTGTGCGAGTGTGTCAGCCTGGTCTTCCAGTGTGTCCCCTGTTGTACTGACCAGGGGCAGGCTGTGTGTATGTTGTCCTTTGAGTTTGCGTATACGTGTCCATACCTTGCGTGTGTCTGTGTATGAGTTTATAGATGTTATGAATGAGCGCCAACTCTCTCGTTTTGCCTCACGGCGCACACGTTTTCCTAACGCCTTGGCCCGTTTGAACAAAATGAGGTTACCCGACGTGGGGTACCGACGAAGGACAACCCCACGCCTTGTTCTGGGCCTCTCGCGCCCGCCTGCAGTCCTCATTCCACCACGGCCTCCGCTGGTTGCGCGGGGCACCAGAGGCGTGGGGAATGGACTTTTCGGCGGCGTCGAGGATGTGCGCCGTGAGCAGTTGGGTGGCTTCTTCAACGTGTAGGTGTCCTATGGATGTGTGTGTAGTTTGGATGTCTCTGTAAATGTGTTCCAGTTAGCTCGTGCTTCATTGAACCTGTTATGGGAAGATGAACTGCTTGGGCCTTTACCTATATATGTAAGTGAGGTGGGGAAGTGGTCACTGCCATATGGGTCAGTGCCCACACCCCACTCAAGACATGGAAAGAGAACTGCGGAGCCAATCGCCAAGTCAAGACATGAGTATGTGTTGTGTCCTATATTATGGTATGTAGGCTGTTTTATTGAAAAGGCATGCTCCTGAAGATGTAAGAAATTTTTCTATCAGGCGACCGCGGGCATCCGTGCGAGAAGAGCCCCAAAGAGCATTGTGAGCATTAAGGTCGCCTGTCAGGATGTATGGTTCGGGCAGCTGGTCAACCAGCGCCTCGAAGTCAGAGCTTAAAAGTGAAACATCAGGAGGAATGTATATGGAGCATACCGTTATCAATCTATTAAATATTATTGTGCGGACGGCTACAGCCTCAAGGACGGTGTTCAAGGTGACAGGGTGGCATGCTAAGGATTTGCGGGTGATTATGGCAACACCGCCAGAAGAGTGTGTGCAGCCATCCCTGTCTTTTCTGTATACCATGTAACTATTCAAGAAATTTGTGTGTTTTGAAATCAGATGTGTTTCCTGGACACACATTATACTTGGCTGATTGGCATGCAGAATCTCATAAACGTCGTCAAGATTATTCAGAAGGCCTCTGCAGTTCCATTGAACAATATTTTCTCTTCCCATTATTATGTGTTCAGAGCTACTGGAGTGTGACTATTTATGTAGGGTCTTTCGGGGCTTGCACTCTTGGAAGGGGTTTTCTGACCTTCTCTACTGATCTGGACGTCGCAGCCCGTTCCTTCCGCTGCGATGAAAGCCGGAAGGGCTCGACGTCCATGTCGTCATCTGAAGGCAAGGGGGTGCCCAGCGGACTGGGCCCCCTTGACATGGTACCCTTTCGGGTGTTCTTTGCCTGCACTGCCAGTGCCGAAGGCGTGGGGAGCACCCCAGATGGCACAGGCAGTGAGGAGAGAGAGGGGGTCGCTGCGACTGCCTCCGTCTCCATCTCGTCCGGGCCCTCGCGTGTGCTTGGGCCGGTGGAGAGGGGAAACGGTGGGTGCAGCAGCATCCCCACCGGACGTGGATGCCACCACAGCCGCTGCTGGCTCAGCGAGCGGTGCGGAGGCGGGTTGGGCTGCCAGAGGCAACCCAGAGGGGGGCGGGGGCGGGACCAAGTCCGACTCGCGGTACTGGGTCCCCGCCGAAACCAGAAGCTGCTCCGCCCCCCGGCGAGCTGCGTCGGCGTACCTCCCCAGAGGGAAAGAGGCGAACCTCTTCCGCGCCTCTGGGAAGGTGATGTTTTCAGTGACCTTGATGTTAATGATTTTCTTTTCTAATTGGAACTTTTCACATTTTCTGGAGTAGGCCGCATGTGGGCCCTGGCAGTTTACGCAAAGAAGTTGTTGAACGTTACAGTTGTCAGGGCGGGTGGTCGTGCTGGGCGCATTTTGCGCAGGTAAGTCGGCCGCGACAGGATTTTGTGCCGTGCCCGAACCGTTGGCACTTGAAACAGCGCCGCGGGTTCGGGATGTACGGCCGGACTGAACATCGGATGTAACCTGCGTTGATGAATTCTGGAAGGATGGACTTGTCAAAGGTTAGGATGAGGTGCTTTGTCGGTATTTGTTTATCGTCTCTGCGGATGGTTATGCGCCTGACCGCTGTTACGCCCTGACTACGAAGGCCCTCCAGCAGGTCAGCTTCAGATTCATTTAGCAGGTCATACTCGGAAATCACGCCCTGGGAGCTGTTTAAGCTGCGGTGGGGCGTGACTCGGATTGGCAGATCGGCGATGCTGGTTTGAGCAAGAAGTTTATTGGCCTGATCCTGGCTACTGACCTCGACAAGAATTTCACCGGTTCGTTGTTTTTTGGCCTTATACGACCCTCCAACAATACCGTCAAGAAACTTTGAAATGAGAAATACAGACTGTGAAGCAAGAGGTTTTGATTGGTCTACAGATTCCATCACGATGAAGCGAGGATAGTTGTTCGGTTTCGGAGGACTCAAGTTAGGAAGTGGTGGAAAAGAAACTTCGGTGCGGCCCCTTTTCGGGGGCCGATCACGTTTGGGGGGGGGGTTTAGAAAATGCCATATAGCATAGTATAAAAGCAGGGAGACGGGGGTACTTTCTTCTTTGACCTTACCCTGGTAGCCAAAGAGGTCCCGGAGCTCCCTGCCTGGTAGACAGACAGGGAGCCCATCCGCCGGAGCTTGACCTGGGCTCCGACGGCCACCGTTAGAGGTTTCTACCCTTCACCTTAAAAACACATCACCACGGTTGGATCCAGCTTATGTTTGGGGGCTCGGGGTCCGCGGTATCGCCAGTACCGTCACCAAGATTGCTCAAGGTGCCCCGTGCGGGGGAAACCGAAGTCCAACTGAACCTATTTACTGCATGGTGAGAGATGAGTCGAGGCCAGACAAGAACAATGCCCCGACGAGTGAGGTGACATAACAGGACTCTAGACGAGCGAGAGTACTGATTCTCGGCTCCAACAGGAATGAACTGCAGTGCTTTGGGTGTCTTAATTATAACCGAAGCTCTAATGGTCAAACAAGCGTTTCCTCTAGATTGTGCACAGGACACGAACGGTAAAGACACACACAACATTCTTGCCAGAGTTCGTGAGTAGCCGGTGGTAGCGGCGCACGCTGAGTCCGAAAGAGGGGAGAGAGGAGGTCTCCGCAACGGCTTTCGCGTACTTCGCACAAGTCTGCATGCCCGAACTCAGAAGAAACTAAACCCCACGTGACCCCATAATCGCAACGAGCTCGGCTGGCCGTTTCACTACATCGAGTATCTGAGTTGGAGGTAGAATGGTCACGGCTCGCTCCGTTGTGCCACCGTAGATACGCTTAGGTGCACTGTGAAAACTATTCAGTGTCTCACATCGTTGTTCCATTCTTAACTCGCGTCGAGAGAAGCACCTTTCGCTTCAAGGGACAAGTGTTAGTCTTTCACGCGGAACGTCATTAGCTTGAGAACTGCGCGCATTCAGGCCGCCAGCCATTTCCAAGGCCTCCCGTGAATCTGAGCACTCCCAACACAGCGGTGACACATCTGCGCTGTCCGTAGAGGCCTTACTCCCAGTAGACGTACGCTTCCCTGTGTCGTGAGCATCCAGAAAAGGCCATTTGGCTATCTTTCTGAGCCTCAACGTTCCCCTCAGAGGTACGACAGTATCCTTCCGTAGCTGCTTGAGCCCTTCGGAGCTAGCTCAGCTGGTTATTTCCTCGGTGTGTTTCTCCAAATTGTACCCTTTGTTCGGTAACAGCTGAACTGACCTGGTCGGGAATATTCCCGACCTGTATTCCGCAAGAAGTGATGCGGATACTGCCACTTGCGTGACAAGTTCACCAAACGGATCTCCGATGTTGACCGTAGCAATCGGCTGGTGCACCTTCCATGATGCTACGGCCTACTTCACCCAAACACTCTGTCCCGTCAAGTGATCTGGTTCAGCGTAAAAAGTTGAACCAAGCAGTCTGTCGGTGCGGAGTAGCCGAGAACTCGGCATGGTTTATCGTTGACCATGAGTTCACGTATGTACGGCTTTATAAACTGGGTGCGGTAGTCGCTCTGGTGTATCGCGTGAAAGAAAAGTTTGCCGTTGTTGCAACTCGCAGCGAAATGGCCCGTCTCGCCCTAGTTGTACCACAAAACCTGTTTGCGTGTTCCAAAAGCTTCTTTTTGGCATTGCTCCTCGGCGTCTGCGCTCTTTTCGTTTTGCGGTCAGTTTCGCTACCCAACAAAACAACTTCGCTTGCTCCACCATCTTCCTGGGGAGCTCTGCCTTTAGGCCCTAACTTACCAGGCCTCGGCCTGAACTCTTTTTGGCCGTCTTTGCACCCGTGCGCACGTCAACGTGCGACGAACTGGTGTGCGCGCTGAGCTGCATGAAACGCAGTGAGTACCCCTGGCTTGTCTTGCACCCACAGTCAGGTTTTCTGGTAGACGGCTGCAAAACTGTTTGAGAACAAAGCACTAAACTACCTTGTCGTGCTTTCCAAAAGCCTTAGCCTGTTTGAACCAGTCTTCCATTTTAGCCCTCAGCGTATAGGGGAACTCGGAGTACGACTCATCATAAGCTTCCTCGGCTTCACGAAGTAGCCATAAAACGGCGCCTTGAAACAGCCTGAAACAGCTACACACATCTACATCTGCACCAAGATATCTTGCAGACGTTTACTGCTAGCAGTTTTCAAAAGTCTTGATAAGAATAACACAACTATTTGCTACACCCAAAGTTTTATTAGCGTCGTTTAGCGATGTTTATATACAGCTATGGTAAGGAAGTCTTATCCAAGCCTATTTGTTTCTTACGCATCTTGACACTTCCTAAACCGTTCATGGTAAATTTAATACAAACATTTTTCAAACATTTGCGCTGTAATAATGTCTGAACATTCCCCGTTTCAAAACGAATTGAAGCCCACGCTCTATACTTCCATTGCACGGTTTCGCGGGTTCGATTCCCGGCCGCGGCGGCCGATTTTCAGATGGAGGCGAAAAGCAAAAACGCCCGTGTGTACGAGATTTCGGCGCACGTTAAAGATCCCCAGGTGGCCGAAATTAATCCGGAGCCCTCCACTACGGCGCGCCTCATCACCTGCGTTGCTTCGGCGCGTTAAACTCTACAATCAATCAAATCTATACTTCCATTGTTACAAACTGTGATGCCCAACTTGAGCAAGAAACCAGGTACATTTTCAATCTCCAATTGCAATCGCAATATGCTTCTTTGAAGAAAACATCCTTGTCACATACTTTCTCCAACGTGATCCCTTTTCCCCGCCGTGCATTATTAAATCTACCGATTCAATGAAAGTGCTGCGCCTATTGTTCAGGTTTAGGCCTTGATTTTCATATATTCTACTGCTAACACATTACTTTGTAATGCTGCCACCATATTACACCAGACTAGCTCTGGTGCTCCTCACGATTCGTCAATCGCACCGTACGCGCTGCTCGGTTGGCGTAGAGGTGGCATGGCGAGGCAAATAGGACCTATTGAAAGAACCCATTGATTTAAACATTATACGATACGACTGACCACGCCAGAGATGAGCACAAAAGAAGCACAAACAACCAGCGCGTCCAAGGCCTTATTTAGGCCCGGAGCTGCGTAGACGTAATGGCAGTGAACGTGGCGGGAGTGATCAGCCAATGATTACGGCCCATGCGAGCGCTCGCACCCAAACCCAGTCTGTTTGAGTACGTCTCACGGTCAGTGATATTTGCACATTGCACACTGATACACAAAGGGGAAGCACTGCCACATGCTTCACTCGTGCACAAAGTTGTCTAGGTGGCTAGGCAGCCAATAAGTGCATTGTGGCCGTTTAGGCTACGCATGCGCTGCAGAGGTGAGTCTACACCGTGCTGGTTCTTTGCACTGGTGGTCAAATAACACTGAAGTATGGTAATGGCCTTTTGCCTGGCTTCGAGGATTGTAAAAGGCGCGCCAGTCGTCCTTGTACAAGATGTTGGCGACACTCTCTCAAACAGTCTCATGACCCCGGTGGAGCTGCGTCTGGCACGTAGTATTTCACGCATGCTAAGAAGGAAGTCCTTGCTCATCGTGTGCCGAAACGCTGAATGGTCGATGCTGCTGCCAAATTTTCGAGCATGAGCTTTGTCCAGCTGAAGCATATGGATGCGACTCACGATGTCGTCAACCAGGCGCAGGCACAAGTTTTCCTTGGTCTGTTCTTGTTGCAAAGATGATTGCGAGTTGGGCGGTGGCTGTTGCACAGGCCGCGAGTGGTTGGTGCTGTTCACGGGGTTGAAACCTGTAGGCAGTTTGCTCGCGAACGTTTTGTACTTTTTCGGGCCTTTGAAAACGTTTTGTGCATGTTTGGCTTGCTTTATTCTGTTGACTGGGCTGAAAGAGGTTGGCGGGTGGGTAAATAGCGGTATGAACTCTTTCTGGTTGTTTCAGGGATACTACATGTTCTGGACTTCCTTCGTCAGACCTGGTCTGACATAAAACTCGGTTTCGTCGCCCACCTGGGTCAAGCGTACGGTATCCGGGAGGCTGATAAGAAAGTGGAGTGGTTCGCAGAAGCTGTGATGCTTGAATGGAAGCTCCTGGCCTTTACTCGTTTTGAATTCGCAGAGAAGCTGAGATAGAATAAACCGTCGCTTGGATTATGGCTGTGAGCAAGGCCCGGATGATGGCTGTGATGCTTTGTAGCTCATTACATTCCCTTTTTAATGCCATGGTTGGCTTGGGCCCCTCAATTTTCAAGAACTGCTTGCCTTATTCATCACCCCGGTATGAGCTCCGGCACTAGGGCAACGCGGTGCTTCATATCAGTGAAATGGGCAAGATCTTCGTTCTGGCAAGAAAAACAGCTTTGTATTTGTCCAATGTACCTTTTATAACTGTATGCTGGCTGGGACTTGACTGGCTGCCAATGCGGGACGATGGAATATCAGGATGGTGGCGCACAAACACCATGTCGGATGAAAGGGAGCCTGACGTGAGAGGGGCACTCTTGAGGGCAACGTTTGGGCTGCTAACACTTTCCATGGTGGCCGGTCTGACAAAGGCAACCAATTATGCATGATTGTAAAAGCGCTACTTGAAAACGTCTACGAAGGAAGAAACACAACAGATACTACTACTATCAACTGATTTTTATTGCGAAACCAACCACCAACACGTTGATAGCAACACTACATTTCAACCATTCATACATACGAGACTGAGTAAAGCATCGGCAGCAGACAGCAGCAAAGAATCACAAGGCATGTGGAATACATACCAAAATTGAGCACAATCACACCACTTGCCAAAATGCAAACTCGACATCATGTAACTGCAGTTACATGATGTTGAGTTTGCATTTTTGGAAGGGGATTGATTGTGCTTAGTCTTGGTATATATTCCACATGCCTTGTGATTATTTGCTGCTGTCTGCTGCCGATGTTTTACTCAGTGATATATGTATGAATGGTTGAAATTTATTTTTGCTATCAAAGTGTTGGTGGTGAGGCAGATTCTTGTTCGTTTTTTCTAGTACATAGTTATGTTCGTTTTTGCTTCGCCTCTGAGCCCAGTGATTTGGCACAACATTGAAGAACCATGGATTTGTTTCATTACTTATAAGTTCACTTGTGTATGCGTGGGTTTTTTGTATTTTCATACCTTTTTTTAATGTTTAGGAAGCAATTTGTACAGATTGCAGGAATACTAGCGCGAATGGTAGTGGGGAGTCTCTGGACCATGTTTCACCACTCGCTGCATTTACGTGAATTTTTCACTAAAAAGAAACAATTCGAAAATGCTGCTTTCCTCTTCATCCTTCTTGCTGATTGCTTATTACGTTATGTATGACATCAAACAAGATGTCTTGGCTGTGCTACTGCGCAGCTCGCCAACCCTCCGGCTGAGTCATCGATCCCATAGTCTTCCGCCGGGTAGTCTTCATACGTTTACGTAGTTAAAACTAAGCCATGACAGGTTCGTGGCTGGATGGATGTGCCTTTCGTTCATTATTTGGTAGACTGTATTCATCTCTATGCCGCTTTACACAAGCGCAGATGTGTCGCTTCACTGACTGATATGATAGCAGAAAAATCTAAGTCAATTGAAGAATGGAGAACAATAACCGACATTATTAGAGGTAGCAAGTATTTAAAATCACCCAAATGTTAAATTTCACACCGTAAAATCAAGGTGTAGGAAGCACGTTTTGCCCTTCATGAACTATCACAGTAGTCAGCAGTACAACCGCATATCTGCAAAACCTTTTACGCCTAAAATACGCAGTTGCTAGTGGGAAGATATATGCGGAAATTTTGAAGGCGGGTACTGCACGAGCGCTTTTCAAGAAACAGTCAGGACGTGATTGCTTGCTCGCGCTGGAATATGGCCGAGTCATTTGGAGCAATGGGTATAATGTTTGGCAATTCCCAAGATCATATCCCCGATGACACTTTTCAAATGATTTATTGTTTTTGGGGAATTTTTCTATACTGAAGTCAACATTTTTGCGCTGTAAAGTTCATTGCTCCACGAGCGAGTTCACACTGATGCGCTGGCGAATCATCGATGACATGGTGTTGCCATAAGCACCGCCGGCTGGTGGGCACGGCAACGTATGGGCTGAACCTTGGCCTGTGCGAACACACCTCTTACGATACAGGCATGAGGCGGGCGGAAGTGCGACAACTGGGCCCAATTGCAATACGCCTATTACAGAGATATCAAGCATGCCCAGAAGACCATAACGTCAAATTCCAAGGACGTTTCCGTATTTACTCGCTTAAGTTACGCAATTTTTATTTGTATCTACGGTTTCGAAAAGTCCTAACGCTGATTATACACATAAAAGAAACTTGAGTGTAATAGCACAAGCCAACAATATTCCTCATTTGAGTACACAGTCAAAGGTACAAAAGTACTCAGAAAAGGAGTCGAACAAATCAATAGTACACAGCACGTACTTTTGATTACTTCAGTCCAGTTGTGGTTTGGTCTGAATCGCTGGTACAGAAGTGCGAGTTCGAGTCATCGCCATGGCCGCCGTCACTGCCCTCCCAAAACACGTCTTCCTGAAGCTGTACTCCACGATGCAGGGGCAGACCATGTCCGAAACCATTCACTCAGTCTCCAGTGGCGGTGTTTTTATCCGCGCAGTGGTGGTGAGCCCGGGCTATGCGCTGGTCATCCGTTCGACATACATCTTCCTCACATTGTTCTTGAACGTTTTGTTGACGGCCACGTATAAGGCTGCATGAAAGATGTTAGGCCTCCCGGAATAACGCCAGCTTGCTCTGCTTCTCGCGCAACTTCTCCGGCATTCTCTGCTAGACGCCCCTTGAAGCTGTCGCACACCAACCGCGACGGCAGTTCCAGCAAAGCCCCCAGTCTCTTGCCCATTGTAGTGTCGATACAATACCGCATGAGCTCCTCGTTAGTCCACCATTTTCCTGTGCCTAGATGTGAATGCAGCCCCCAGCTTCATGTACGCTCTTGAAAATGATGAAGGGCGGGAGTTTGCGACCATCCGCTGTCACGGCAAGCATCACCCTGCAGCGCTGCTATTTGCAGCCTGCGGTCTTGATGAGTACAGTGAGACGCCTTTCTCACTATCTGTGGTGTTGTGCAGCATGTCGAACATTTCCATTTTTTGTCGCCGTTTCTATCCCAGTGGGCGACATGATAAAGCTCCCCGTTCAGTGTATTCCAATCACAAAGTGGTGAAACAAAATTTTCTCTTCGTACTCCAGTGGTAACTGCTGGCAGAGGGTTGTTCTCCATCTGTGAGATTGCTGGTGGCGTCTTTAGGCACATTATTCAGCCTCTGCTCACCTTGAATGCCACAGCAGATATCCCATTTTCATTAGCGATCTTCCTTGCTTCAAACCGCACAATCTCGCACGATGGTGCAAGACAAGACGACATCGTCTTTCGAATATGCTTCAACAGATCTTTTTCGACGAAAGGAAACTTCCCTTGTTTCGGTCCCCGAAACGCCCCCCTTCCAGGTTCGGTATTTTCAGAGAACTGTTCTGCGTTCCTGAATACCACGCGTGGCTGTTCTTCACGTTGAAGTGCTCTGCGGCGACACGGTTCTCTTTTTCCTCGGCTAACGTAGTGAAACCGAGTTTGAATTTCGCCGTATAGTGATTCTAGCCAATCGCTATGTAGCAAAAGGGGACTGACTGACAGCAAAACGTGAACACACAGGGTGTATTCCGTCGCAGTGGTACGCAGGAAAGAGAGGTAGGAGATTCATCTGCAGCGCAAATGTACGAAAAGATAGCCGGCCGTTTCAAAACGGGCAACACCACGGTGGGGCTGATACACCCTCTCACAACTTCAATGCAGAAATTATTCCTTCCGAATCCGCGTCTCCATTTGTACGTGTTGTGTGTGAGTTCTCACGGCGGAAAAAAACGAAAAGAAGGGGGAAAGCTTACGCTTGAGCATTTCTGACTTCCATGAAAAGGGCGAGTTAAGAAGTGTGATTTTATCGATTTCACAGTTTAACGCGCCGGCGCAACGCCGGCGATGACACATGCCGTAGTGGAGGGCTCGAGAATTTTTTTGACCACCTGGGTATCTTTAAGGTTTGTTGAAATCTCGTACACAAGGGCGTTTTTGCTTTTTGCCTCCATCAGAAAAGCGGCCGCTGCGTCCGGTATTTGAACCCACGACCTCTTGCTCAGCAGCCGAATGCCTTAGCCACTGAGCCACCAAGGAGGGTAGAAGCTGTGTGCATTTCTTGGGAAGAAGAGAAAGGGAGATTGTATTTGGTAGGGCGCCTCAATGTTCCTTCTCGCCTACGCTCTCTCACAGAGGTGTGATGAGGAGGAACATGCACTCTCGGGGTAGGAAAGTATCGTGTACACTGCGCTCCCTTTCAAAGCGGGCTTGTTTGCTGCGCATGCCGATCGGTTGTTTTAGGCAAGATGGGAAGCACTAAATATGCGAGTAAATTCTGTTTCTCTCAAGCCAGCAAAACATAAGGGTGGGCAAAGTATGCGAGTAAATACGGTATTTCACAGAACCGAAACAAAAACTGGTTAGAATTCTAATCTTGGACATTGTTCAATCACGCAGTACCTTGTATGGACAGGACTGCTTTGTTGGTGCCGCAGACCGCGAATGGTAGTTTTTCTTCTTTCAGGCCTTATATAATAAATACCTCCTAATCGACCCGAAAAACAATTAAAATTGTGTTTATTTGAGCCATTCCTCACAGTAGAAGCAAAAAAAAGAGCTTGACAAATTTGCTTCGGTGTCGTTTTATTACCCTCTTTACCCGTCGCGGTAGTTCAGTGCCTAAGGCATTGTGAAGCTGATCCCGAGGTTACAGGTTCGATTCCTTACAGCGGCGGCCCATTTTCTAATGGAAGTCGAAAGCAAAAATGTTTGTGCGCTTCAGGTCCTGTACAAATTGTCAAATTGTTACTCTGGATCCCCTCACTATAGCGCACCTCATCGCCTATGTAGTATGGGCGTGTTAAGCCCCATAATCAACACCCCTCGCGCCTTTCTCTCTCGTTTCTATCTGGCTGTTATGCCCTTCCTCAAGTACCCGCACAAGGGGCATCCCGGTGTCCACCCCTAGGTTGGACGATTTACAGTTGCTGGTAGACTTTCCTTTTAATTTTTCTGGGCATTCATTCATTCTTGTAAAGAATAAAATTCCTGAAGCCTTCTTACTTGCGCTTGCTTTCTGGCATCTATACCCGCGGATAATAGGTATATATTAATCTGGGAGATGTACCTTGTCTACGTGTGTCCATAATTATTTAGCTGTCTGTCTGATAACGTTCACTACTCGCTACTTCTATACGTTGTAAATGACACGGTGCATTTGGTTTATTCGAGAAATTCCGCTGTCATGCGCCAAGACGTCTGGAGGCAAGAAACAAGGACACTCGGATTTATGGGAACAAGCCATATTATGAGGTCTGCCACATGAAGCTACCATCACTGCTCATAAGTAAATAGCTTGTTGGCGGGTCCTTTTTTTGTGTGTGAGAGCATTCTTCTTTAATTATTTCTGCTTTAACGTGTATACCAACATCTGCAATAAAATTAAAGCTTTATTTTCAGAACATCACTGGTTGATTTCATCATTTCGTGTTGCACAGGACCTGAAATTAGCTAAAGCAGACCTTCCTGGAATCAAGCAACTGAATTCTTTGGAGTTTATGGGAAAACCCACTATTTTTGGTGTGCTAACATTACTTCTAGTTGTGCTACTTTTTTTTATGTTGCTATCAGCTGTGAACTATTGATATGCCAAGGGGTTGCTTCCAGAACACACAACAATGACCACCATTGTTTTCGATTTAGAGTCTTAAGCCGCGTGTCAGTTTAGGAAAAGATATATATTCGGAGAACGGTTGGCAGTAGAAGTGATTTCCAGAAGGAGCTACCTGGTGTAATTGTGGGTACAGCTTGTAGCAATATTTTAGGCTAGCCTGTGTGTACAGAGAAAGCGAGTAGCTGGTGCCACCAATAAAACCACTGAGTAAACGTAGCTAAAGAGCTCCTGAAACCTTTTAAAATGTTTTGAAACTGCATGAAAACAAGTTATTTAGATGTCAATGAGAAGTTGCTGAGATGTTCTGCAAGAAATTCTGAACACGGCTTTCAAGCACCCAAATCAAGGGCTATAAGCATCGCGTTAACACAGCTTCAAGACTTCTTCAGGACACCTTCCTTAAACAACTGCTTGGCTGAGACGTCTCCAAGCAGTTCGAAGCATGTTGTGTACACGACGTTTGTATTTGCAATAGTCCTTTTTGCGTTTAATGAGTTCTGGGGATACGACTCTGCCGGCAACCTGTACTTACGCAGGAGGCTCGACTTCAGTTTGTTGTAGGCTGTCATCTCCTATTTTGGCGAGCGGGCCGCCACGTTGGACTCCACACCCGGGAAAAGCGCACGGAGCTGTTGCGGCCATGTGTCTCGCGAAAACTGGGCCCTATCACAGGTACGACGGAAATTGACCACAAATAGACTGATGTCTCATCCTACCTTGTCGGGTCGCGTTAGGTCACTCATTCATAACGTGTGTGCCTCAGTCACCGCATATTGCAGCCTGCTGTCACTCTCACACCTAGACCGAGATTCCTCGATCTCGAGACGCCTCGTTTCCCGCTGATGTCACTTTCTTTCCTACTGTTCAAGTAGGACTTTTTCATGTTCTCGCTTCTCTCGCTCGCGTTGATGCTCAGTCTCTGCCTCTGTAGCCCGACGTTTCGCAGTCTGCCTGCCATTGATCAGCTCAACGCCCTTACACAGCTCGTCATCATCAGCCCAAACAGCGCGAATACATGCTTTAGCTTTGGCGTTCTCAGCGTGTCCGGATCATCCAAGCGGAACTCCTTTGCAAGCTCCAACAACTGCGGTTTTTTCAACGCTTTCAAATTCATTACCGGTCTAGAGTACTGCTTTCCCCTGCTCCAAAATGGTTTGCGCGAACAACCCATGCGACCAACACACACGCCCTATCCTCTCCAACTATCCTCACCAACTCACCAACTATCCTCACCAACTATCCTCTCAAGCCTGGTCAAACTCAATCAGGAAACATTCCGCACTCACGTCTGACCACCATGAATTCTGCGAAGCCTGAAGGTGCCTTGTTGTCCGGGGTGTTGGTTCTCTCACCGCTGGCTTCAGGTGTTATGTAGTTCAAATCCCACCGCTGCCACCAGGTATTGCAACATTGTCATCACACCACTCACAACTTGTTGTTGCATACAGAAAGGCATATCCGAGCCGAATGCCGACCCCTCCGTCATGCATGCTGTAGCGTGGTGAAGCGAGCGGCCAGTCAATGTTGCTGCCTTGAAGACCAGAAGCCGGTGGCGAGCTCAACTTATTTACTGCATGGCGAAAGATGAGCCGAAGCCACACAAGAACGATGCCCCGAAGGGCGTGGTTATAGTACAGGACTCGAGCAGAGTGAAAGTATTGATTCAATGCTCCAACAGGAATGTACTACAACGCTTGGGGGTCTTAATTATACACAAAGCGGTAACGGTCAAACAAGAGTTCCCTCTAGATTGTGCACACGACACGAACAGTACAGACACAAACAGCACTCTTTCCAGAGCTCGTGAGTGGTCGGTAGTAGCGGCGCACGCTCAGTCCGAGAGAGGAGAGATAGGAGGTCTCCGCAACGGGTTCCTCGACCTTCGCACAAGTATCTGCATGGCTCTATCGGCCACCGCCGAAGTTTGAATCACACACAGACAGGTGATAACGGTCTGGACTTTTCCGTGCATGTAGACATGAAGCGGCGTGTTTGGATCCGACGGGTTCTTGCTTGAGTAACCGACAGGAGCCGCCAACTCGAAAGGCGCAAGTAATCGAGGTTCGCCAGACAGCAGGGGAGTGGGGAAGAAACTTGAAGCATTGCGGCGGGCTGATTTCCAACAGCGCGTACTACCGATCTTTCGTCAGAAACTTTGCGGGCATTGCAGAGCAGCTTACTACGCGCTTGACGAATGATATCATTCCTTTCAGCTGGAAAAGTGCTACAGAGGAAGCATTCTGCACGTTGGAACAACCATTGCAATGTCCGGCTGTGCTAGATGAATTCGACGAACACGCTGAAATCCAAATGCACCCGAACGCCACTGATATAGGCTTGGGTGCTGTTCTCATCAAAAAGCAAAGCGCGTTGCAGAACATTACCTCTGCATCGTCACTAATATAAAACATGGTACGCGACGAAAACACGATATGCATAACTGTGTTCTTGGCGGCTTGGCATTTTCCCTGGGAAGATGAAACCACTGAGCTTAGAGGGGGGTAGAGGTTTACAGCTTTTCTGTAATATTCGGCCGTATTTGAAGCGCTACGAGTGTTAGCAGGGGGAGTTGGAAAACGCGTGTCCTGGTGTGTTCTTTTCCTACGCCTTTTGTCCACGTAGATAAAATGTTCGGGAACAAGGCACTGTAAAACGAGTGTCCCAGTGTTCTAGTACCATGAATACAACAATGACATCGGACAACAACAGCCCGAGACCCGAAGGGGCTTTCCATCTAAAAGTAGTCGCCTATGATAGCCGTGGTCTCACAAAGGAAGATGAAAACTATTCAGCCCGCCAGAACTAGTGTTACTATACCGTATGGGCCAATTTCGCTAATACGTGTGTCTTATACATTCAAGATCGTGAGAGAACACCATGCGCTGTGGTGCCTCTTCCATTCGAAGAACCCCGCAGCGTCGCAGTAGGTGGAGCTTGCGCCTGCAAGAATTCGAGGTTACAGTTGTTCATACAACGGGCAATAACAACTCCTACGCTGACTCTGTCTCGCACTCCTGTCGAGTCACCAAAACAAGCCTCCAAGGAAGACGGCCCATTCTTACTAGTCGTGACGGACAGCTAGCTACCCGCCCAGCAGCATCATTACCCCTTGATATGACACAAGATCGATTACCTCGGAGGATGCAATGAAAGCGTACCAAGGGTGTGCAACTTACCAGTATTCAGCATACAATCTCCGTCCTCGTCAAGGAAAATTTCAGCTCCTGAAAAAAAAATATTGTTCTTGTCATCTCCACTAACCTTCATTGCCAAGTTTTTGTAACGTGCCACGCCCATCAGTCTTCCGGATACCTCGATACAGCAATCAATATTAAAAATCAAGGCGAAGTACGACTGAGCCCGTCATAGATCCTCCGTCTCCTACTACGTCTAGAACTTCCGTTATTTCCAGCGACGAAAACCGCCACCGAATAAACTCGCGAGACATCTCCAGCTGATCGCCGGCCCATCAAACCCCTTCCAAAAAACTAAAATGGTCCGTCTTGGTATATGTGCTATGTCGCGATCCCAGAACAGGTCTATTGTCTCTACAATCTGCATGACGCTCTACGCAGAGACCACCGCTCTACAAACGGGGCAGCCCAGGAAGTCGCAAATATTTGTACCCACCAAATTGTTCTGTGACATGGAGGTCTTGAAATATTCACGCACCGCAGGAAGGCATTCACTGCAGAGCTCATGCAAGGCATTCTACCCTAAAGCAACACGGGTTACCGAAGAACGACAGCCTACCACCCTTAAACTAATGGAACGCCTGAGCAATACGATCACGGCTATGCTGTCAATGTACGTCGACATTCAGCCCAAGACGTGGCCCGACGTCCTCTCTTATGTACACTTTGCCTACAAGACAATTATTCAGGAAATGACACAGGCGACTCCATTGGCGCATGTCTACTGAAGACTGCCTACAACCATTCTCGATGGCATGCTGCCTCACGTAGATAGCAACGACCTCACTTCCCCAAGTCACAGCATACCTAGATATACAAAGGAAGAGAGACGCCGCCGCATTCAATTTGCCGACACTCGTATGCGGATGTCTCTTTGTTGACTGCTGATTCGTCGTCTGCGCATTTTTAGTTATTAACAGAGCAATGTACGTCTAAATTAAATTACTTTTCCTTCAAGACAGCTGGGCCGTTTTTGGCCACAGGAGAATAACTTTCCGCGCATACTTCAAGGCGGCAATATATATTATTTAGTAGGTCTTGTCGTCTGAATTGTGTTCGGGTTTCAAAAGAATAAATAATAAAGAGTGTATTTTAGCCGGCTTGTAGTTGTCTTAAGGTACATATTTGAAATCCTCGAAGTATTTTTTCGCCCAAATGCTCCTTCCATAAAACGTTTTATGAAAACAACATTTGAAAAAAGGTTCTTTTCACCGCAAAACATGCATTCACCCATTCAGGGCTAAGAAGTATGTTGTCATTGCGAAGCGAATTCAAAGTAATATGGCTACACCGCCCCTACCTTAAATGAAATGCTCATGTTTATCAGTGGCGCTAGGTTTATCGCTGTTACTTAGCCTTATGGTGGAAGAATAGGCGTTGAAATGCTAGCCCTGAAATGTAAAACTTTCATGGTTTGTCGTCACACTCACCTGCCTATTGTGGTTGTATTGTTTGGTATAACGTCTAATGTTGTGCTTCCCGTTCATTGCGTGAACAAGTTTAAATAACGTTTAAATATCTACCAATGGGAATAACTAAGGTCACATACCAGAGCGTTTCGGTGTCTGTGCTTGTGTGGCGCGGTGGTGTAGCCCCAAGCTAGCCCATCAGCATGGCTAGGTTCTGCTGTTTCAGCCTTCTAGAGACGCTGCTCTCCGTTTTCTCTCCGGCTCCCCGCTGCTCTGCGGCGTCGTTCACCGCTATTGCCCGGCGTTGGCCGACGCTCCGGCGTTCGGGACGCTGCCCCCGCCAATTCCAGGTAGCGGCTGGCAGAATATCTTGTTTCGCTTTTTGTAGAGCACGTGTGTGAAATCAAGTTACGTCGCATGAGAAATTGTGTGTGTCGTTTCAAGCTTTGCTTTGTAACCACCTTCACAGCGTGTAGTGAAGTTATTTTTTTACCTGAAACCAAACACGAAACGAATACTTCTTGACAGGACGCTTGTGATTGGTGTTTCGACCTGTGGTGTCCCGGGAGCAAAAAAATATTACGTGGCGACATGCTTCCCGTTCGTATTCTGACCTAAGCTAACCAAAACAGGAAACAATTGGTCCGTAACAGACGCCCAATATTGGTCATGAGATATCGTTACGAAACAGAAACACTGTACCCGTTGTCCAGACGAGTGCGGTTCATCAGATGTAGTCCGCCCATAGAGAAAACATCTCCGTGGCCACACGCTTTGCGTTAGTCTTCCGACCTCAGCTGGCCGATAAGGCAACGAGTATTCCGTAGCCACATATTTTTCTTTCCACATCAGATTCATGGTGGCCAAGAAGAATACAGGTAGTTCGTAACCAGACGCTTGTCGTTGGTGTTCTCACTTCAGCGGGCCACAGAGACGAGTATTGAGACAGCAGGTACATGTCAATAAAAATAGGCGCTTCCTTTACCGGTACAATGTTTTCGAATGGCTTATTAATCCACGTATTGCCCGAAATCGGCCAAAGACTGGCCACGATATCTGTGCTGGATGTTGGATTTAAATATTGAGTAATTTACGGCAGTTCTGTTGTGACGTGGTATATCTAATTATATA
The DNA here is from genome assembly GCA_013339765.2 of Haemaphysalis longicornis. Taxonomy (NCBI): domain Eukaryota; kingdom Metazoa; phylum Arthropoda; class Arachnida; order Ixodida; family Ixodidae; genus Haemaphysalis; species Haemaphysalis longicornis. Next base: position 9,915,093 of record CM023454.1, read on the forward strand.
GTATATATAAAAAAACATTTAAAGAATTGTAAGTTGCTTGTTAGCTATGGCTTTGCTCAAAAAACTTCAGGTCATAGCTTATTCCTAACAGAAATTGTAAAAGAACTGATTTCTGGGCTTTAAGAGCTACGACAAAGAGAAACAGTAAGTCACAGGACCGCAAAATTTTAGCGTAACATTTCAAAGAAAACGCAATCTTAGTAGCAGCATGCAGGCTCCTATAAAACATGTCTGCAGGGTTAGCATGCAATTATAAGGAAGCGCTTCCAACTGGTAGAGCGACAAAAATCACACGGCAGAATGCATGTCTGTATGCAAGTGTCTGACTATGCATTGTTTTCTTTCGAACGTTCGCCTTGTTCTCCGTTCGTAATAAGTAATTGTTATATTAGTAACAATATTAGGTTATCGTGAGGTTTTCTGATAAGGTCTATTTGCAATAAATGTCTCGCAAGATTTCTTGAATAGCTACTTGGTCTGATAAATGAAAAGTCATGAGCATTGCGCGGAAGGGCGACACAAAGAGGAGACAACCAGTCGAGCGCAAATAACAGCTGATTTTTTCAAGGGTTCATGGCCCCAAATATAAAATAAATTGGCGCATGCGCCAAACATACATAAGCAAAACGTCTAGAAAGAACATGTACAATGTCACACCGTTCAAGCAAGACTTTAACAAATCAGAGTCTTTTATATAAAGCCAAAGAAATGTCACTCCCGCAATTGTGCGCATTCTTTACCAAAAAGGTTTCCATTATGTCACGTGCGAAATTGCTGCTGCCCCGGCCAAGAATCCTAATCTCATTCAGTCACGGCCTGCACCCAATTTTTCGCAATTTCGGCAAAGCTCCGTCAAGTTGGCTCTAGCATCTGTATCTCCCAATGTGCGCTCATGCGGACATTGCCAGAAGATGGGCAGACCCTAAATGTCCACCTATATAATTTCAATTTTTTCTTCATAAATATATATTATTTAGTGTCTGCACGCAAGGACAACACTCAAATTTAATTTCGGTTGGGTTAGTAAGCGGCTGGAAGTTACGCAGCTGCAACACCTTTGAGCCTCCTGCTCGGCTCTTAAGCATACCAGCAATTTTCAAGAGATCCAAGCTGCCCCGAAAGATGGGATAAAACTTTTGAATGTCAAAAATTTATTTCCCATTCTTTCTTTATTTGGAAGCTTAGTATTCGAGAGCGCAGTTGTTGATTTATTTATCGTATACTAAATATATATTTATTTCGCCTCTTTCAGATTCGTGATGTGGTTCAAGACCCACAAAATAAATACGTACTTGAAAATTCTTCCTTAGACGGAGGAGGATACGTTTGGAAAAATGGAAGCCATACAATTTTTGCTTTCAACAAACACACCCTTCACTCTTACGTATGTTTGTTTACTTTTCCTAAATTTTTTGTGGTACTAATTCAGTTTTCGTTGCTTACAAGGCAATTTTTATATGCTTTCAAAGTAGTAGTATGTCTTGAAAACTAGGACTGTGAAGTGTTAAAAATGTGCTGATATTATCTTGGTTTTAGCGCATATGAGAAAAATGCGTTCGCAAATACAATGAAAACGTGGTAAAAATTTAAACAAAAATTCTTTGAGGCTTTTATTGCCAATATAAATAAAAGAGTTCACCCGGAATACGAGCAATGTAAAGCCTCGCTCATTTTTTGGGTTGAGACTGATACAGTGTTCCTTTATTAGGTTATAAGGGTGAAATTTGCTAAATGTAGCATCGTCCAAACCAGCAGTAGTTTTTTTTTGTAACTGATAACAAAACAATACTTTATTGCCTCGTAAAATAGGTGTTCCGCAACATCAAATGCTTCCACCAGAAGTTGTAAATGTAGTCACCGGGAAGGTGGAAATTGGAACAAGAGTCAAAATAAAACTGAAATAAAATGCTTACGGCAGAAACCCTTCTAATAAAATATATTACTTTAAGGCTTTGCTACAAACTGCGGGGAAACGTGTTGCAGTATCTATTTTCTTGAATGTGCTGATGAACCATACTTGCGCAGTAGATATACGAGACTGAAAAAAGTGGCATAGGCCCCTAAAATCACAGGAATTAGCTACAAGAAGACTATGCCTCAGTCAGAAATCCTCCCCATCGTTTTACACTACAGGTATAGAGCGCATTTAGCAAGAACATTTATTATACCCGTTGGTTCATCAACCATGCAAAACGGTTCTTCAGGTATATACATACCACAAACTGGTGAAATGCTTTCATTTCGTCTGGAGCGACAAACATCTTCGATAGCAGGTCACTTCTATCAGGGATGAACTCCGTCAATTCATAGAAAAAGTGGGGGAAGCACCTGCAACTCTCCAGACCTCAACGATCCCTTCCAATGAAACGAAACGAAAGAAAAAAAAACATTAGCCGTCCAGTGTTGCCCCCAGCTCTACCGCCTAACAGAAGCATACTACAGTGGAATTGGCGTAGTTTCTCACAAACCGGTCCGCTCCTCAAGTCCCAAGTGAAAACGCTCCGTCCAATGGCGTTACTGCTTCAGGAAACACGTGGTCCTTGTAAAATGTTAGATTACACCACCTTTTCAGATCCCTCCATTTCAAGCCAAGCCCGCTCCTCCCACGGCCCGACTCCAGGGTTAGCTTTGGTACTAGTCCACAAATTCTGCCACACTGTCCAGCATCGTTGGGACCAAGCATGCAATGATGACAGAGAAGTGATTATGGTCCTCATTACGCCGCCAGGAGGCAAAGGTGCTGCTTGTGTCTGTATACTACAAGCCAAGATCCGGTGTCATTCCCCCCTCACTTTATGACTGGATACCCTATCTTTTTTTGCTACGAGTCACTGGTCCCATTATTATCGGGGGAGACTTCAACGCTCGTAATACCCTTTGGGGCTACTCGTCCACAAACTCTGGAGGCCAGCTTCTGGAACAAACACCCGAGTACAGCCCCCATCAACTAAAAAACGAATATGGCGTCGCAACCCGCATTGGTCTTTACTACGCTCAAAGCGATACAACACCGGAACTCACCCTAGCTACCCATGGGGCGGTGAACACCTGGCTCACGTTAGACAGCACCTGGGGTAGGGACCTTTACCCCATCATGCTTCAAATCAATAGCACGAAAGTCCGCACTAGACGTGCTTACCGTTAGATAAACTGGTCCTCGTATCGCTCCCAATTCAACATCTTCTCTCTCTTAACCTACACTTGAGGAATTCATCTCGTCCTTAACGGAAGCACGTTAGCCCTCAAGCGAAGAACTAACCAGTATGGCAGATGTGGATTGCCCTGATTCACACGTGTTCGAACTTCTCCGCAAAGCAGAACGTCTAACCGATCGGTACCGTACGGAAGGAAAACGCCATAATAACCTAATGCAGCTAAACCGTCACTGCCGCATTATTCGAGAATATCAGGTCACGTTACAGAGGGAGAAATGGCAAGATTCGTGTCAAAATCTCGGGCATGAACCTCGCTTGTCTCGTCTTTGGGGAGTTTTCCGTACCACGAACGGCCGTGCGAAGGTGCGCGTCCCGATCTTGGATGAGATGTGCCTTCAAATAGACTACTCGCAAGTTGAAGATACCATCATTCACACGTTATTTCCACACGCCGTTAGGGACCCTTCAACCCTCCCACATTTACCAATTATAAGCATTGACTAACCGGTGCCGGAGCTCGATTCTCCCTTCTTTTTAGGAAAACTGCAAGAAGCCATCTCTCAAGGCAACCCAAAACCTACTCCTGGTCACGACCAAAATTGCAGGACCTCCAAAACCTTCCACCGCACGGCCTCGTTGCACTGCTATATTTGGTCAACCACTCTTGGGACTCAGGCGAGATACCTGACACCCTGCGGGTAACGATCATTCATCCGATACCCAAGCCCGGTAAAGATCCTCAGAATCCCCAGAATCTTCGGCCCCTAGCTCTAACCCCCGTAATATGCAAAACTTATCCAACGTATGATTAACCATCGACTCGTCCACCACTTGGAAAGTACAAATTGGTTTCACCCCGCTCTCAGTGGTTTCCGCCCCCATCTTGCTACCCACGATTACCTATGGCTGCTCCAGAGAGTTATTAATCGAACCTCACGCAAGGCCTTGCCGGACTACGTCCTCGCCTAGACATGCACAAGACATTTGACAATGTCAGCCAGTCAGGTATGCTTCAAGAGCTTTCCCTCGCCTTCCCCAGCCAAAAGGCCCAGGACTGGGTACACGGCTTCCTTCAGCATCAGCTGATCCGTCTTAACCCTGAAGGACATCAGCCCACAACGTTCTACCTCGATAGAGGAGTCACACAGGGGTCCATTTTGGCTCCTCTTCTTTTTAATCTCGCAATGAACCATGTGGCCCGAACTCTCGAGCAGGACACTGCCGCCCGATTCGCGCTTTATGCGGACGATATTGTGGTATGGACAGAACCAGGATTACAACTCCAAAGAAACTATGCAAACAGAGTTGCAGGTGGCAGTCCTAAGTTTGGAATATACGCTGTTCAGTTCCGGCTACAGCTATCCCCAACCAAGACAGAACTGCTCAGCGTGGATAGTAAACGTGGCACAAATAAGGAACAAATTATCTCCCTTCAAGTGGGAGATATGCTTCTCGAATCCCACAATGGTACCATTCGACTTCTGGGTGTCCCGTCAGCAGCTGTAATAGCCCAAAACAGTGGATAGCCTCACTTAGGAAAACCTGGCGTTCCACCTTACACCTAGTTACCCGGATATTGAATAAGTATGGCGGGGCGACCAAACAGCTTGCACCATGCTCGCCCGTGCTGTGGCGCATGGGCGCTTCACTTACGGCTTCCCGGTTTATGAATTCCGGCATTCACATGTAAATGCCCTCAACCAAATAAATCGGCACCTTCTCCGTCCGATCAGTGGCCTCCCCGCCTTCACAAGGGTAGACACTCTACACGACGCAGTTCCCCTTCCGCCTCTCGCTAACCTCATCGAAGAGACAAAACTACGCTTCAAATATCATCTGCACCATTCGCAACAAGGAAAACGACTCCAAAAATGGGAACGCTTAAATAGTCGGTCTGAGAGCACCGATTTGCCGACAGTATTCCCTCCGTGGGAAGGCCCATCCATCGGAATTCTGCGTCGGCGCCCGATCCGCCTGGATAAAAAAAAAGTACATGAACAATACGTTCGCACTCTCGCACATGACAAGGAAGGTGACGAAGCTGACATCTACACCGACGCGGATCAGAATGGAACGAGGGCGGCCATTGCCTGGACATCTGCGGACCTGCCGAAATTGAATGGATCCAGGCATATTTCTAACACATACGGCCTCGTAGAAGAGGTAGAACTTCTAGGAATTCTGGGAGCCGCGAAGCAAATTTATAACCGTTCCGGTCATCTATCCACGAAGAAATTTAGCATCATCACGGATTCCTATGTTGCTGTCCGAGAATTAAATCGTCCGTTTTCACCGAGCAATACGGCAACAAACATCCTCACTTTGATAAGAGACCTACAAATTGAAGGCTTCAAAGTTCGAATTGTTTGGACTCCAGGACACACTACAGGTGCAGAAGGCAACCGTATGGCACACGACGCTGCCAGGGAGAGGCTATAATCACCTTCCGCGGTGCCCACTACGCCCGTCCCCCCTCTGCAGGCAGACTGGCAACTCCAGCTTCGTCACCTCAAAAAGGAAAGCTGCAAGCGCTTACAGGCAGAAACTCCTGTTGGCATCCTTGACCCTCTGAAGCGCTTCTCGCGTCCGGGGGAAATATTCGCGAATAAAGTGTATGCGAATGCAGCGTACACTCCACATTATTTATAAATGGACAACTCCAGCAGGATCCGATTTGCGCCGATGCCCCCACTGTAGTCGTAAAGGCACACCAAATCTTTATCACTTAATTTGGCTTTGTCCATCATTCGACAGTAATCGCCACCAGCTTTTAACTCTAGGTCCCACCCCTGCGACTGAACAGGAACATGTTAGTCGGGTTCGTGACGATCCCACCACATTAGAAGCAATCACCGAGTACGCCCTTGAAAACGGACTCTACAAATTAGTGTAACGGCCTGGTAGACTTCCTCGTTCTACCTACAATGTGAACTGACTGCAGCGTGCACTGTTTTCAGTTTGAACCGCATTGTCTAGTGTGTGAACTGTACATCTAAGTGTGAGCTGTGCATTTTGGTGCCACTGACTGACTTCAGTGTGTTCATTTTGTGATTAGGACCCTAAGACTGCAACTGTGTTCTTTCTTCGAGTTGTGCCCTTCCCCTTTTTTCTAATCCTTGCTCCCCCCAGAGCCCAATGGCCTCTCGTTTATTAAAGTTTTTCACTCGGCTGAGCTCTACGCTTTGAAGGAGGCAATAATTACATCCTGCGCCATGAGCCGTATTAATGGAGTCTTTTCATGAACTCCAAGGCAACTCTTCAAATTCTGCATAGGACAAGTAGATTGACCCCCCCCCCAAATCGCAGCCTTTGATATATTGTCACGAGGAGACGAAGAAGGACGCAGTAGGGTATGCGGCGCTGAAACATTGAGGGAAGCACAACCGTCACACCTCGTCCTCTCCTTCCACGGGAACTCGTCGCACAATCTCCGTTCGTTTAACCTTTGGCAAATCCACCCATAACTGCATAGTTTATCGCCTGTCAGTGCCTCGTGTCTGTCATTATTCCCCGGCGGAACGAGCGCTGTCACGGCGCTACGGGGTTAGAGCGTTCGCCGCAAAATATGGCTTCAATCGTACAGCATGTACAATGTCTGTAGAAGCAGCGTGACTCGACGGTGTCGACGCCACAGGGGAGATATCGTACGTTACGTCGGTAACTTGGCGCAAGACGCGAAAGGGACCACATTAGCGGGGCAGACGTTTTTCAGAAAGGGCGATACGGCGGGTACGTTTCCACATGAGGACAAGTGATCCTGTAGTGGAGTGCGCCACCCGATGTATTCGGTCATAAATCGTTTTCTGGTCAGCTTGGGAGGAATAAAGCCGGATTCGGGCAAGATGCCTAGCATCGTCAGCGCGAGCAATAGCGTCCCAGGCGTACTTTGACCGCACTGAGGGTTGGTCTGCCAACATAGGCATGAGGGTGTCCAGGGATAGGGTGGGCTCACGGCCATAAAGGAGGTAGAACGGCGAATACCCAGCCGTATCATGCCGCGACGAATTATAGGCAAACGTCACGTATGGCAGCGAGACGTTCCAGTCGCGGTGATCAGTGGAAACGTTGCAGGAAATCATATCGGTCAAGGTAAGCTTTACGTGTTCAGTAAGTCCGTTTGTCTGGGGATGATGCGCTGTAGTTATCTTATGTTTAGTCGCGGTCTCAGCTTCGCCCGATCTCGTCTCCCAAAGCTATGGCTGCAAGCCTCTTGGATCCCGTCGGCCCGCCCCAGCCCCGGTGAGACATGAACATGACTATCCCCAGCCCCGTTTCCCCACCCAATGACCCGCCGTGACCTTCCGACGTGACCAGCCGCGGCCCAGCGCTACGACGACGCCGATGCCCTGCCCAGTTCTCCGGCGGAGCTCCAAGGGCTTTGGCCGCTGCTTCGCTCCATCGGCGGGAAAGGCTGTTCAGGGGCCGCAGCTCATTGAACCATCGTAATCCGTGGCGGTCGGAACATTTCCCGTCTCTTCTCCTCTCATTCGCATCCTTACCACATCAGAACATCTGTGATCTTGACCGGGACGGTCGCTTTCGACGCGGGGGCTATGTCACGTAGGGACGAAGAAGGACGCAGTAGGGTATGCGCCGCTGTGGGTCCGATGAAGAACGACGAAAAAGAGCTGTGTGTGAGGAGTGCCGCCAGGGCGATTGCTCTGCAACATCTGCCTTGTAAGTAATGTAAATGGTCATCTCATACTGTAAATAGATCGCGTCGTCATCCTCCACAGTTCGCCTCATTCCTTCTGCCGCCACATAACAATATCATACCTTCACCATCTTGCCTGGCCGACTGGACACAACATAAAATGCAGTGGATACCTGGACTCAGCGGCATCAAAGGTAACCAAAAAGCCGACTAAGCGGCTCGTAAGGCCCTTCTTTATGGAAAATACCGCAAGGTGGATTTCACGAAAACAGAAGATTCTGCCATGGCTCACCACTTTGCGGTGACTGAAAGAAACCGTCTATGGAGCAACCTAGAAAATACTCGATGCTTTTTGCACACTATTGACCCAGAATTACAGTCGCGACTCCCTTTATACAGCTTCCTCATGACCTGGCAACCTTGTTCCATCGCCTATGCCTGAACTGTGCCTACACAAATAGCTACCTATTTCACCTTGGAGCGACGCCAAATCCGCACTGCGACAATTGTTCTTGTGTCGAAACAATTGAACACATTTTATTTGAATGTTCGGCCTACCTGGAGCCGAGATCCCACTTTCTTGAAAGCATGGAGCGTCTAGAACAGAGACCCATTACTCTCAGAATTGTTTTAGGACCATGGACTCACCGTCAAATCAGCGCCAAGCTTTATAAAGTTTATTCTCTTATTTGGATGAAAATGGACTAATTTCAAAATTATAAATTATGTGGCCCAAGCTCAGAACAAAAATATGCATGCAAGTCCGCTACCGCGCCAAGTCCACGACAGTGTTTTTTATTTTTCTATTCTGCCGAGCTCTTCCTTGGGCGTTTTCTTCCCTCATCTCCAACCCACAGCAGAGAAGTATGTAGGCGTCTGTAAATGCCGGCAAACCCCTCTGCTTTTCCAATAAAGAGCCATCTCTCTCTACAGTTCCTATATAATAAACAACCAATACAGAACCTCTGAGTACTGGGACACTCATCTGCGTGACACTTCGAGCCATCAGTCAGCAAATAGATGCCCCAGGAATTTTAAATGCATCATTTCTTGGTCTCGTCTATTTGCACCCTTGCGACAAAAGTATTCGGTGTTAACTGTACTGATCCACGACTCTTTTGTTCCCAATACTAATCTCTGAGGCAAGCCAGACATTACGGTACAGTAAAAAGATTCCTGATAGCTGACACTTGCATGTTCAAAGCGGTTTTGACAAGAAACATTTATTACAACCTAAAACGTTTGTGGAATAGTAAGTCTTCTATCTTTATTCAACAGCACTGAATCAGAAACGCAGTGAAATGCCTTAGTAAAGCCAATGACAATACCACAACTCAAGGAAATTTGAAGAGAAAAAGGAGATGGTTTGTAAACGTTACAATTGAGTTTTCCAAGAATGACGCAAAACCCATGCTCGCAGGTTCTACAAGAAGCATTAGGTTGGGGAAAATGATCAATTTGGAAATATTGGGCTGCCAAAGCAACGTGCACGGATCGATATAAAGAGGTATATTGGTAACTATAAGAGGAGTTCACTTCGTAACCAATCTTCCGACATTTTATTTGTGAGGAATACAGAATGCTCAACTGCCTGACAACTTATCAAAAACTATCAATAAAGAATGACACCAGCCCCGAAAAAACACTTTTAATTGTTTCATCTATACTTGAAGAGGGAGATGCATTAGCAAAATGTATTAGTTTCAAAGTTTAGCACAGTCAATAAACATTGGCTCCCCTGGCTAGAGATTTTGGTCGTGTTTAACAGGAACGGAAGTTGTGGTTGTTTTAGTTAGGAAGAAAGAACACATAATAACTAGCAACATGACGAGTTGCTCACCGGAAGCAAGTTTCCGGGAGGTATTTCGACCCGTACAATTTACTGGAACCCAAGAATCAGGTGGGCCAGTCCTTTCTTTCAGTGTGAGAAACTTTCGTTCTGCACTAGAAAGGGATCCTTTAAGTTGAGATGCGGCTTGCACATATGTCCACCATTGTGTTCGTGTAATAGGACCGCCAATCCCCGAAGGAGTATGCTTGCAATCAGAGGACAGTAATGCCCCGGTGAGCGACCGCGTGAGCGCATGGAACGCGACGCGGACCGCCACCGGTCGGCGGAAGCTCGGTGTGTGCTTGGACAGCACCGAACGTGATCTGCACCCACCGACGGCACCCGCGCTACCGCGCCGGGTGGTCGCCAGTGACCGCCGCGTAACAGGGGCCGTGCCGTCTGTTCATCACGTCTCGGGGCCGCCATCGGTTCGAGAGGACCACCCGTCAGGGCCGCCGCCCCTACCTGCCTTTGTTGGGCCTCCGGGCGAGAAGTCCATGCTACCACGCCGGGCCACCTCATGTTGCTGCTGGGCTGCACCACCGGGTCGGGCCACGTGTGGTTCGAGTCACGTGGGGCCAGCTAAACAGGACCAGCACGTCTGTACTCCTCGGCTAGTGTGACTGCGATAACCCATGTGAGCCCAGTTCAGATTGCACGCGTATGTGGTGCATTCACTACCCTCGCTGAACGGGGACTTGCGCGGGACTGTTAGAAGGGGAAGAAGGGAATCCCACTTGTTTTTCTCCTGTTTCATTCGCGTCTAGCGCGTGTGTAACGTTTCGGTTCATTCCCGTTTTGACCCATTTGAGCCGCTTTCACCGCATAATGCAACGCTCCTACGTTTCTCCTTCGTGTTGTGGTCTCTGTCGTCATTGAATCCGTGTGCACGTGTCGTGCTTCCCATCACTGAACACTGAGATCATCACAATTGGATGTCGACAGTTCCTGCTGGACCAGCGGGGCCCGCGCCTTACGGCCGGACCAACATACATCTCCAGGCACCCGAGCTTTGCAACGGCTAGCCTGGCCATTGTTCTTCCTGCGGGGGCCGCCACGTCGTCGGGCGGACCCCCTGCTCCTCCCACAAATCGGGGCACCGTGCTATGCGCCGGGGAGCCTCGGCTCGTGGGACCTGTTTAGAGTCGGCGAACTTTTAGGGGCGAAGCTCCTTAAGGTGTGGTTCTGTCCATCCTCGACGTATGTATGTAGCCACCTCTAGTTTAGTTCTTGGATTGTTTACTAGATGGCGTGGCTACCTGTAGTTTAGTTCTTGGATTGTTTACTAGATGGCGGTACTTGTATATGATGAAAAGATGCGCTTGGATTGTTTACTAGATGGCGTGGCTACCTCTAGTTTAGTTCTTGGATTGTTTACTAGATGGCGGGGAGCGTTGTAATAAAATCCGTTCGCTGTTGGCGCGCGCTCGGAGTCGCCCGATGGATAAGGCTGCAGATGTACGAGCCCGCGAGGCAGAAGCGCTCCGTGAAGCTGCGCGACGCCACCGCCAAGATCCTGCCGTACGAGAGCGGGAGGCCGAAGCGTGTCGTCTGGCTGCGCGACGACGCCGCCAAGATCCCAGCGTTCGAGAACGAGAGGCCCAAGCGTCACGGCAACGGCGCAAGGACCCTGCCGTACGCGAAGCGGCACGGCTGCGGCGCGAAGAGGATCTCCAAGACGTCAGAGAACGGGAAGCGGCGAGAAAGCGCGCGTATCGGCAGGCAGACCCCGATGCAGTGAGAGCTCGTGAGGCGTCTGCAAAACGCATCAGGCAAGCTCAGCCCCAAGGTGCGGACGCGCGGTATAAGCGAGACTTTCTAGACGTTACGTTCGGACACAGATGTAGTGGGCGAACTTTCAGTGAAGAGTCACGGTTCTACCGATGATTTCCCCTCAGGAGCTTCGCCCACTCATCATCATTCACCCCGTGGATATGCTGTGAATTTTTTTTTGTGTCCCGTTCCTGCCATGGTGTCGGGTCGTCTATTTCTCCAGCCAATCAAGGCAGCGGCGATAGGGGACAATTGCGCCGCATGTGTCTACGATGCCTGCGACGACATCGCCTCCCATTCTCGTCACTTCTGGAAAGTCGACGCCTGACACTGAGAGCTGCATGCAACAAGAACTGTGAGCTCGTTCCGTTACTTGTGTAACTACTGTTGCTGGTAGGACTAACTCGAGTAAGACCTTAGTCCTTAGTTTTTGTCTGTAGTCTTTACGTTCACAGTATGTCTGTCTGTCTGTTCATAAATGTTGTTCTTTCGTGTTCTGGAACGACGTGTTGCCTGTCGTTCTTGGCTTGTCACGTGTGCGACGCCTCGTTGTTCATAACACCCCAACTGTGATATCATCACAGTGCAAAACTGGAGTGCTCACAGTGATGGAAACGCGATTCTTGAATTAACGAGGCGTTTCAATAGAATGTTTTACCACGGCTGGTGTTTATATTAAATCATCGAAATTTTGTTATTTATTACTAAATAGCAAAATTATGCTCAAGAATTGAAGAAATGACTGTGTTGTGCTGACTGGCGTCACTTTTGGTGCGCCATACTAGCCGCATGGGTACTGCGCGAATGCAAAGCGTTTAGGTGATGCCTAAGGCCGAGCAGCTGTACAAGACACCTGACGTAAGAAGCGATCGGCATGTTCACAAAGCCACAGTGCCATGGTAACTGTGGTGAGTAAATCATTGTGTTCATCCATGGCTACTCAATTGGGTGTTCTGTTGGCGTGAGGCGTGTTGTTTGCGCATGACGGGTTGTAGAGGTTACGAATAAACTTGCAGATGGTAATAAGTGTAGCAGTTGGAAATAAGCACGTCGGCACCTGGTGAAGCAGGATTTTCTTCGGCACAATGCGTAGCTTTGGCATGATGCAATGAGCCCAAAACCTCATAGCCAATAGGTAGGAGTTACGGGTAGGCCGAGAGACAGTAATGTAACCAATACGATTTTCCCTATAGCTTCCAACGGGGGCATTGTTCTCGCTAACCTTCAATTGAAACAAATGAGAAATCTTTTAAAAGACACCAATACGCTACATGCTGCAATCATCGGAATTCCTTGGAGACATTCTTCATGCATTCCAGCAAAGTATAGCAAAGAATATAGCTTTCCAAAAGCGTCAGTATTAAAGCAATAATTTCCAGAATATTTGCCCTTGGACAAGTCACTCATTTACGTGAGAAATTTTGCACAGTATGTGCATACATGGCCCTGGAGAAGGCACTACTAACAAATACATAGAATTGTTTTAGTCATTTGATTCCCAAACACACAACACAGACCAAATGTCAGCCACAATTTCAGATTGTATCGATGGCATGATTAAACGCGGGAACAAATTGACGAAACATAATTTTTTGTCGTAACACAGGAAAATATTTTCAGTAGAGCGAAACTTATATAATGTGAATGACTACAGTTTTTTTATTCCCTGAATGAACGTAATTTTTATATGCCGAGTTTTTCACTTAGCCCAAATGGAGTCTCAACCAGCAAAATACGAGCTCAGCCTAGGTTATTTTTATTCGCACTTTTCTATAATACCTGAGATACATTTTTGAGACACAATTATGCTCTGCTCTTCAAGGATGTGTACATTGTCTGTGCGTTGTTTTCTTTACTCATATTTAAACATTCTTATTCTGGCGATATCTTATTTCAAAAGTACCCTTCATGTTTCATTCATGCCTGCTTTGTTCCCTCCAGATGATCACATGAGGATTGGGAGGTCTGGCAATGAAAGATTCTTAACCGCTGTTGGGTGTGTTGCAGTAATTGAAACGTGAAAAAATCTCCATTCAAAATATTTGCAAATTCTAAGAAATTGCACTTTTTGAAGGAGTGAAAGGCAAACTTTTAACGCCGCCACTGCTGTTTTCTTTTTTTCAGATTAACACCTTTTTTAACAAACCCCTTGAAAGAGGATGTATTGTCCTGGAAGATGTTGGGGAGGACAGCACAAGCGTTATATTTAAAGATAATCAAAGTGGCCGTTTCGTGGAAATTGAACAAAATATATACCAGAGGACTGTTTTTAGGGCGATGGAAAGGACTTACCCCACCATTTATAAGCCATGATGAATCGTCTGAAAAAAGCAAAATCTTACAAATGACCTGATGATAACCATGAAAAAGTTCCTGTGCGAATATGACAATCGATAGCCCAGGTGTATAAAATAAAATATTGAAAAATACAAGTGAATTGGGAAGTGTCGGATGAATGGTGTTTACTTGGCAATACATATTATTTTCTCTGTTTTGTAATGTTTGCTAGGAACAAGAAGAAACTCAGAGGTGAAGCATTTTTTGAAGCACAGTGGACACAACACGAGGCGTCGCCAAAATTAGCATGCCGTTTATTTCGTAAAGAGATGCAATTCGCATCAAAGCAAAAAGTTAAAGCGCGTTTCAGGTGTTTTTCTGATATCGCGAATTGTATTTCCATGTTCACAAGCGTAAATATTAAGCCAACCGTCACCTTATTGTTTAGTACTTTGCAGAGAGACCAGGTTTTTTTTTACCCTGCGGGCATTGTTTCTGGGCAAGTAGAGGAGAAGAAATACAGTATGGAATGCAGCATTGTAACAAACTTATTTACCCAGTTGAATATTCGTCAGCGAACATACATATATAAAAAATCGTAACAGCTCAATACAAGAAAATATTTTGAATATTCAAAGTAAAGAAATTACGTGGTGGACACCATGACACACCATGTCGCTAACCATTAGGCCAACCACAGTTATTGGCGCTGATACAGGGAAAACATAGATTGTCACTGATCAGGTGGTATGGTAGTTGCTGCATTGCTGTGCAGTGCAGTTGCCGTAGCAGTGTGATCGCGTACAAGCGACAGTGTGTAGTTAGGCTTGCACGTTTGCTATGGATGGCGGTTTAGGGCTGCTGTACTGGCATCTCTACTACCCGGGAGCATCGCCGTACTCAGTAATATTTCTTTGTGGCCGTGAAAGCGCACGTGGATGGGACGGGTGGTATTTTGGCATTGCCGGAAGTGTGAAGTTGGAACAACTCTGACACGGAATTGTATAGATAGACTCCAAGTGCGAAAAATATTTCAATTTTTTCGCCCCCCCCAAACATTATCGTTATTTGATTGGACATGGAAGATACCCCGATTTCTTTTAGCTTCTTTACTTGGCCCTTAACAGCCGGTGCTTTTGTAGTGACCGTGCAACTTCCGTTCCCACATATTCACTTATTTACCCAAAAATATCTCTGTGCTCTCACCGGCTAAATCGACTTTTCAAAATTCATTCTTCGACCTCCACACCTTTGTCTTCTCTATCAACCACAGCGCGGCTAACATCGTCTTGGAGCTCATGGTGTTGGCATGTCATTTTACGCCAAACGTGTGATGTGCACATCAGAAGAAACTCACTAGAAATTACTGGAATAAAACGTCGAACACCAGTGTGCGCCATTTTCTCATACTTTTCCAACTGCTTCATCACTGCTCCGGAAATACCTCAATTCACCTGCGAATACCACATCAGCGTTTTTTGCCGCTTTTTCCTGTAGTGAAGAGACTTCCGTTGAACTTGATATTTGTCTAAACTTGTTTTACTGTTTTCTCTGCAGCATTTCATTAACAAATGAAACATAACTGATTTGACTGATTTCAGTTTAACATTTTGAAGAGGGTGAATAATTTTTTATAATTGATAATTTTTAGACCTGTTCTAATACTTTTATGAAGGGAAACTGCTACTTTGTGGCCAACTTTTGTGTTCACCCGACGCTTATTAGTTGTCTTTGTTTTCATTTCTACCCGCTCATTTTTCTACATTTTTTGTGCAGAAGAGAACCTTTATTAGAGGCGAAGTTTTGGTATTTTCGCCGAGGGCCTGTGTTGGGCAAAAACGAGTGAATGGAAAGAAAAGACACTTCCGGTGGCCAGATTCGAACCTGGGTCCCTCGCAACATATATCCAGCGTACATCCGACTGGTCCACTTTGACATGGTTGAAGGGGTTCAGATTTAGAGAAGGGTACATTGCGTGCAAAATTAGACAGAATTGTGCGCCTCACCATAAAAATACGACAATATTCCGCCACGACCAAGCTTCGACTTCAGCCATCGTCGTCAAAAGTCAGAGGTACGCTGAATTTGGGATATTCTTATTGGTCTTGCCAAAAAATTGATTTCTGGCTTTTAGCCCCATTTTGATATTTCGTTAATATTGAACCGTACCGAGCGTTTAGGAGGGGCAAAAGGTTTTATGGTTCCCAAAAAGAAAATTTTTTTATTCCCTTTTATCACAAAACTGAAAGCCTAATAGCCGCCCGCAATATTTGGTATAAAAAAGCAATATTTGACCAGGAGGCTGAGGAGCTACTTAAACTAACCCCCGTAGTTTGAAACTGCAGAAGCATATAGCCACTTCTGTTCAAAGACGATGTTGAAAACTTCATCTTTCTCAGGGCTGCGAGTAGCCACGAGATGACGATCACATTCTACATCAAATAAATAAGTATGCAGGCCTGTTTTGTAAAGTGAACTTCTATCTGTTGTAATAACATGTAGTCATGTTCCATTCATTGAGATGGAAATGCAACGGGGTGAAGGTAAGGGTTTAAAATGTTTATAGCAGGTTAGAAACATTAAAAATGTTATTTATATAACGTATTCATGCACGAGCCTGATTGTGGAGTCGCTGTGGCCAATTTTCACTTCTACTGCCATAACGAAACTCGCTGATAACGAACTAAGTTTCTGTCGCTATACTACTTCGTTATGATCAGGTTCGACGGTGCAGGTGTTTTCTACATTATGTTTTTATTCTGGGTAGGCAGAACACGGAGTTCTGATAGAATAAACGCATTCGCAAAGAAAGAAAACTGATTTTAGCAAGCGCCGGTAGTATGTGCAGCGTCGGAGAGATCTTCGCACTCCTTTGTTGTGTTTCAGTCTTGGGAAGTTCTCTATGGCTGAAGTTTTCGCAGTGTCGGGCAGGACGCCCGCGGCCTTGACTACGTGGCTCAAAATCGTGAGTTCCTTGTACTCGAATAGGCAATTTTAGGGCTTCAGCGTTAACCGCAATGTGATAATTGCCTGAAGTACACGCTCCAGTTTTGCAAGGTACCACAATGTCGTCGAGGTGCACCAGGCAGGTATGCCCGACAATGACATTTTGAAACATTGTAGCCTGCCGTGCACAGCCAGAACGGAATCACCTTGAACTCATGAAGGGCCGTCCGGGTTTATGAATGCAGTCTTATCTCGGTCGCTCTCGTCCACTTCTATTTCCCACTAGCCAGTCTTTAGATCCATTGATGAGAAGTACTTTGCGTGGCAGCGGTGGTCGAGGGCGTCGTCCATTCGTGGCGGCGCATAAAAGTCCCTTTTGGTGATTTAGTGTAGTCGTCGGTAGTCAACGCAAAACCTTATAGTGCGGTCGTTTTTCTTCACCAGTACGACCGGCGCGGCCCAGGGGCTTCTTGATGGTGTATAATGTCGTCGCTGAGCATGTCGTCCACTTGTGTTCGGATTGCTTTCCGTTCGTGTGAAGGCACGCGGTACGCTTCCTGTCGTGTTGCTCGGGCTCGCTCTTCGGCTATTATTCGGTGCTTCGCTAGAGCTGTCTAACGTAATTTTGATTTCGAGGAAAACACTTGCTGTAGCGACGAAGAAGATCTAAAATTTGGTCCCTTTTTTCTTGCGGCCACGCCGGATCCACGTCGAAAGGATGTGGTAGCCTGAAAGCATTTGCGCGTTCACGTTCAAAATTGCCGACGTAGCAAAGGTAATAATTGTTTCCATTTTTTCTGCAGGGGCGCTGGGTTCACGTCGAAGGGATGCGGAAGCTGGAAAGTATCTTGGGATAGGGTTGAAATTCGGTGATCGCGATCATGTGATTTGCTTCCTGGGTTTCTTCCAGGAAGGTAATTGCAGCGCCCTTGTTTAAATGATGGTACTCCTCGGGGAAATTAGTGACCCAAACGTGAGAATGGCATTCTTTTAATTGTGTTGTGCCCGTTGCGACGGAGACACCACGGTTCAGAATCAACCTTTGATCGCTCTCTACGATAGAATCGACGTCAGCAACAGCATCTTCACAGTAGACAGTGATCATCAAGCTTGCATGGGGTGGCAGATTTACATGATCATCGGCCATCGTTACACCGGCCCGGTATTCAGGGTTCGGTTCCGGCGTCATAGAGTGATCGGTGGAAAAGGTTATCGACTTGGTCTACAAATCGATAATGGCACGGTTGTTTATCAAAAATTTAATTTCAAGAATTACGTCGCGTGAGCAGTTGGGGAAAATGACGAACGCAGCAGGGTACGGGGTGCTACATATGGTGATGCGTCATGTGTTTGTTCCACTGGGTGTAACGAGATAGCCTCCTGCTATGCGTATGTGCGGACAGTCTCATCTGGTTGTAAGTTTCTTCAGCTTAGACGCGAAATATCCGCTCATGACTGAGTAATCGGCCCCCGTGTATATGAGGGCAACCTCATGAAAGCCGTCGATGGTCAACTGGACGTCGGACGCCGCCTTCCTCGTCTTCCGGGTGCGTCGGGGCGTCGTAACTTGGCTTGGGCGTCTTCACGTTTGGGCACTATGCGTGGTCGTTATCGTCTTCTTGTCAGTGTCAGTCTCGGTCATGTCGGGTAGGTGTCGGGTGGTATGGCTGTCGTCGTATTCGGTAGTCTTCCCAGGGTTAGACTGCGTCGTCGGGATGATGGCATGTCGTGAATCACAATCTTCGTCTCGTCCTGGCGTCGTTGGAGGGTTGCCAGTTTTTCGCCGTAGAGCAAGTTCACATCCAGTTCACCGCCTTCAGATTCCCCCGCGTGGGCTGGGGAACCTTCTGGGGCAATTCAACAGTGCTACGGCGGTTCGGCGGCTGGTACGGTTAGGGCGATGGCGAGCGGTTGAAACGGGCTGGGCCACGGCTTGTTCGAGATAGATACTCGTCGATATCACGTGGTTTCTGGCCAGGGAGAGGGCGAGGTGCATCTAAGGACAATCCTCGAAAGCTTAGCCTCTTGTAAGGGCAGTGACGGTAAATTTGGTCGGCCTCTCCGCACTGGTAGCAAAGCGGGCGATTGTCGGGTGTTCGCCACACCTCGCTTATCCTTGGCGTCGGGTATTAGACTACATGGGGTCGGGTGGGCGAGCGTAGACGGCGGCATGGCGGGGCCTCTTGACGACGGGTTGGAGCAGGGTGGGGTCGAAGAAGAGTTGCGGAGTAGGTCATTCGTGTGGCTCTGGGGTGCTTCGGTGGTGTAGAAGTCCCCAGTGCCTGTTGAACCTCCTCACGGATTAAGTCAGTCAGGGAAGCAACTTGAGGTTGCTGCGTTCTCGGAAAAAGCGTTGGAAGCTCGTCCATGACCCCTGCTCGGATGGTCTGGCACAGTGTGTCAGAGCTAATAGCCCCGGTGCCTAGCTTCCCAGAAACCAGCGCATATACCACGCGATCGTGCTGCCTCGTTCGAACTTGCAACGTGTTCTCCATCGCGGCCGCCTCAGACGCGAATACGGCCAATATCTTAGGAGGGCTGCAGACAATGCAAGCAAAAAGCTCTGGCTTTATGCCTTGCATGAAAACCCTCAGTTTTTTTGTTATGTCATTGCGGGAGCAGCACGTCGCAATAATCTCTATCTCCTCAACAGAGATAATTACCCCTTCGTTGGAGTGTTGCGGGCGCCTTTTAGACAATATTGGGCTCGTACCTTTCGCAGGATGGTAGAGAACGTTTCATGGAACTCGCTCTTAAAGAGAATCCAGTCCTCAGAGAGCTTTCATGGTTCTCGATCCAAGTCCTAGCTCCATACTTCAAATAGAACAAAACGTGCCGCAACATTACATTTATCCCAACGGCTACAGATCGAAACACGCTCCACTTTCTCCAACCGGTCCTTAGGGTCTTCAGCAGGAGATGTACAGAATGAAGATGCTTCCCGGCGCTGTTGCAGGACGATGGGGGGAGTGGCTTCATCCACCATGTTGGTGGTTCCAGCGGTCGTTCTCTGGGGTTCGTCTGGCAGGAGACCAAACTCGACCTGCAGACTGTGCCGTCGGCGGGTGGCTGTAGTTGGACTGGCTTGGCTGCTTCCAAATGTCGTTCGGAGCATAAGCGGTGCCTACCCAGTGCCCTTACCAGATGTCACGAAGCCAAAGACGGCGCAGTTGTCTTCCAGAAATATCAGTGTATTGGCGCGAACTTGTGGTCCCCTAAAAACACAAAGAACACACAGACGGTGAAGCAGGAGTCAACAAAGTGACGTGCCAAGGCCCGCGTTGACAATCCAAATGCTCCGGCGTCTGCTCCGCAGGCATTTATCTATGGGCGCGAGTGTTTCTCGAACCGTCCAAGTACATCCTGAACACATTACATAAAAAAGATTATTCTAGCCTGTGGACGTTAGTTAGAAATGCTCTCCCCATCAAAAGGGATATCACGTGCGTCATAAAAATAAGAACGGAACACGAACTTCTCTTGGCCCACAGGTAACACAGATAACAGAGCCCGGCGCAACCTGATGGCACAAACAAAACATAAATAAAAAATCCCAATCCATTGTTCGCGGCAATAATCAACATGAGGGTCTTAGCAGACTTTTCGGGTGACAATGAAGATATTTCCTTATAATGGTGGTTTTGGCTAGTTGGTGCACAGTAACTGAAGTTCAAAACAGTGCAAAAAGATGGGACAAAAAACATTACAGCGCCGTGGGTCGTCATTTGTTGTGCCGTGTTTCTGCGGTGTTGTGAATTTTAAACCCAACGTATTGACTTCAGAGAAATAACCTAATGATGATCTATAGAACTGCGTGTTTTTCTATTCCTATTTTGACAGTGGTGGATGGGGAAATCTTTGATAATCCTGGTAATGATCTGTTTTCTCGGGTTTGGGCAACGTCCCTCTGACTGAAGTAGCAACAACCATATCCCATTATTGTTTCAGCTTGTTGATCCGTGGTTGGTATTCCGTGTTCAGTGGTTGGTTCACTGGTTGGCATGGTGGCGATTTTTTGCCGTCTTCTCCCAGTCTATCTTTGATTCTAGGCCACTGATAAGGTTATACATACCCGCAACTGCCTACGCAATATTTCTCGAACATATTAAACGCCTTCGCAATAAGAGGAGATAGACGCACCATCAGGGATCACGAGAACAGCTTTGTAATGTTGATTTTGTTGTTCAAACTTCGTTTTAGACCGCTGTGAACCACAATACTGGAGAGCCATGGCAACCGCGCATTCGTCATCACTATGTGACGTCTTCTAACTAGAAGTGTTACAGGCAGCATCTTGTTATAACTCATTTAGAGCGTGTCTTGCCAAGCACTTGGAAATATCAGTTGGTTTTGTTGGAGACACAACTCATCGAAGCCGTTCTCTTACCTCGTTCTCCCAGAGTATCCCCGACATAGGACTTCTAAGGAGAGTTACCTTTCCTGGAGGGCTTTTTTTCTGTTCTTGCAGTTTTTAATGTTTGAAGGCTGGTTAGAAGAACTGCACTGTACATAATTGCCCTTCCCATTTCTGGTCAAAATTTCGTGACGGCGCTAAGATGGGCGAAACACCGCCTGTAATTGTTCTGCCAAACCGGGTGTTTCTAGTAACTTACTAATGTGCTGCATTTTATTGGCAAACGCCATTCACATTAGCCATGGTGGGACAGCACTAAACAAAGTCGGTGAATTTTTTCTTGCACTTACCACAAGGAGTGGTATTTCTTCTGGTTTTAATCCCTTATGCAGAAGTCGACACCTTTTACATAAAATGCGCTATAAAATCAGGGCAACCGCCTTTTTTCTGACTGCTACGCAACATCTTCCAAATAGAAATAAAAAGTGGCGTCTGGTGATTACTTATTTCAAATTTGTGTCCTCGAGCACTTGGTAAAGGCAGTTGATTGGTGTAGTAGACCCTACTCATGGTGGCGAACTTTTAGCGATGCCTCACTCTAAACTGGTCGAAAGCCAAATACGACAGCAACGTGCCCTCTGCACTTATTTGCCGGTATTAGGGGCAGCAACGCGCATATTTGTAAAAAACACAGTTTATTACATAGCAGAAAAGGGTACTACTCAGTGCTTGGTAATATTATTCCTTTTTTTTCGTAAAGCTCTAACACAAGCAAATATTTTTCTTGTTTCGGAATCATAATCTTGATTCCAGCGAGTCAAAAGTTAATTACAATGGTGCCATCGCCATTGCGTTTTTTCGTTATCGCGACGGCACCTTATTAAAACAAGGAACTAGCATTGCCATGTGATTGTTTAAAATCATTCCAGCCCTTTCCTTGGTGATGTAAAATAGCTGCGGTTGCAAAACTCCTCCTCTCTCTTCCCCGTTCTCACCGCTTATTTGCAATTCGAACGAGTTTGAAGAAACGACTACACTTCCCTGTCTTCTGCATTTCTCCTCCTTATAGTGCTAGGGTGTTTTAAGGACTACGTGGCACCGGTTGCTAAATATTTATTGCCAGAGGATTTTGTCCAGCGTCAGGAATATGCGTATACATTGCGAAAAAAAGACATACATGTAATGAAAAATATGTTTGTGGCATGCTTGCCTAGAAGGCTATTACATACAGAGTTACCCAGCCTTCCATACTAGCGCCTACACGTCTAACTAATATATTTTAAACAAATTATGTTTCAAAATGCTACAGCAATGAGGAAGATAAAATGAATGAGGAAGAAAATAAAATATATGGCAAATTCAAAACGAAATCCAAAGAATATCATGTTAACATTGCCATAACAGTGTGTGCACTTTGACGTTTTCGTTTGAGCAACAATCATTCAACTCTGTTTGCGCGCGTGACAAACCTTTATACATCTTTGTTTTGATGGGTATTATGTAGACCATGCTACTTGATAGAACTCCGAATCTTTCCTGTCTTTAACCACACTGGCATGGTGATTTTGGGCCAAGAATCGGTATGTGGCTGTCACTGAATTTTAGTAATTCACAGCGCTAGATAAAATCAAGTACATTCTTTGTCAAAGTTTTCTTGTCCACTCCAAAAGCGCACCGTAAGGGAAAACATTTTTCTAGAATGTTTTTTTATCCAGCGACGTTGAAACCTTTTATGCCGAAAAGTTAGGCCAACACCTTTTTTTGTTGCTGATTTAAATATTTGTGTCAAATGTAAAGGTTAAGCTTTGATTACTTATTTATTTATTTCTTCATTCTGCAAGCCAAGATGCTGGCCAATGCAGGTAGGGAAATACATAGCAAGGATACAAACAACGCATGAAAAGAATGCTACCCATAACATGTTACGAAAATTTCCTAATACTTGCCTTAGCACAAGAACCGTGACATAGAACAGCACGAATGAAATCACAGCGGGGCAAAACGCCTTGTCCCAACAAAAACACAGCATTACCATAGCAAAACAGCAGGTAGTTTTCTTAGAACGTACAAGTGGTCAAAAGCGCTGCCTTAGAATATTGTAATTCATGAGGCAAGTCGTTTTACAGTTCTTGTTAAAAGTTTCTTGGTTTTAAAACCTCAAGGGGGAGGGAATTTGATTAGTTAATTGTACGCACAAAACCACTGCTCGTGTGAGAATTTGTATTAGAAAATATTGGCGTAAGAGAGATGTTATGCCTACGTTTGTTTTTCGGGCTTCAAGAAAAGGTACCTAGCGAGGTAGTTTAAGTCCGATTTTCGCACTTGTGATGCTATGTAACAACCGGGCACGACTAGCTTTGAGGCTGCGTTCTACCGTACTGATTTTATTTCTAAGCATTAGTGAGGTTAGGGAACCATGTTTTTATATTTCCTAAAGATGAATGCAATCGCCTTTCTTTGTAGACGTTCCAAATTAATGATGTACTTTTTTATTTTTAAGGCCCCAAACAACCACCGTCTATTCAAATTTCGGTCTGTGCCGGCGCATTTATAAGTTTTGTCTTCAAAACCACAATTTTTTCAAGGATGATGAATATGTCACCGAAACATGGCCTGACCAGGATACTGTATCAATAAATGTAAGACCTATATATTTTTATTTTTTACTTCAGGTGAGATAGTGTCATTTAGTACAAAAGAAAACGCACGAGGTTCATTTTTTGTGTTACACGAAGGAAGACCGTTTCATGAATGAATATCTCCATTCCCCAAATTTTGCAACCATCGGAAATTACGATACCTGAGTGTTTGAAGCATAAGTGATCGTTTCGTGAAGCCATTTGTTCAAAAATGACACAGTTATCTGAAAATATATTATGCACATGACCACGAATTTTGTTCATTACATCATTTGTATATATCACAAATGAAAGCGGTCAAAGTGCGTTCCCTTGCAGTACACCCGTAGTTACAACGCGGACCCTAGAGGATCATTTGTTAATTTCTACCCACTCCTGTCCATATCGGAGGTAAGCCTGAATCCATGGTGTGATATTTGAAGGGAGCCCAATGCACCCAAATTTCTGAAATAATTTTTCGTAGGGAACTTTATCGAACTCTTTACTAAAATAAAAAGAGCATATCAACTTGTCCAGTTGAGTCGAGCCTTGAGAAATTTAATAAAGAACAGACACAACCTGAGTTCATGTAAACAATGCATTCTGAAACCGTGCTGTACTGAAGACACGACGTTCTGATCTGACTAATACTGACGAGTGAAGCCTGCTACAACATGTTCTAATAATTGGCTACAAGCGCTTGCAATAGAAACGGTACGATAATTTTACACTGCGAGGTGATCGCCCATTTTATGAATAAAAGCAGCTCTTAGCTTGCGCCAGCCTGACGGTATCTCTGCCTATTGTAATGATATTTTGAAGACCTCAGTTAAAAATCTGCATATCTGTTCCGCATGCGTGCTTAAATAAAGTTTAAAATCTGATCGGGGCTTGAGGACTTCAGAATATCAACATTCACAGCAATTTAAAAAAACTCCCAAGAAATTGTGATATCGCGTATAAAAACAGTTTTATTACATGGTTCAAAATCTTCCATTAAAGAGAACACTTCTTTAAAATTAATCATTAAACTGCTTAGCATTATTGGTGGCATCTTCTACAAATTCCCCGTAAGGTTACGTTTTATTTATCACGTCTTTTAATTTACCTAAATACCGCAAGAACGTCTCCGGAGTGTTCGTATTGAAATCAGCAAGGCTATGAATAAAATATTTTCCTCATTCTGCTTCCTCTTTCTTTACAATTTGGATTTTATTTCTTTGAAACACGAACTCTCTACTTTCTTTTTCTTTTTCGTTTTTTTGAGTTTTCGCTTAGTTCGGATGATATCTCCTTTTATCTAAGCGTATGGTCGAGGTTTCTTGACCGCCTTCAATGGAATAAACCATTGGATACGGTACGCAGCAGTGTTCCTGGACGTTTGCCATAATAGCTCGCCATTATCGTGGACAATATTAGCGGTAGGTGCAAGTGATCAATAATTGATTCATAACATGCTTTAGCATAATCCCTAACGTGAAATTTTTCTCGCGGTCATCTGGCATTATTTACGTCCATTCTTGGCATAAATGAAACCAATTTGTTATCTGAGGTGCCAGGTTCAATTTCAACCATCCCTTCACTGAACATTGCGCTGACCAATCACAGGTCAAGGAAGCTTTTTTCCTTACACATACACGGAGAACCTGCTGAATACTGAAAGTTAGCATAATATCAACAAGTAAATCACACGAAACACTGTACCCATAACTCCGCTTTTTCCAATCTATTTGTGACATAATAAAATCAGCAGTAATTTTATACGTTCCCCTGAACTTCAAAACGCGATCATATATGTGCTGCATAAATTGGCCATCCGCGTTTGGTGTCCGATACACAGAACATAATATAAAGACACACCACAAACAGAGACACACATAAAATAATTTTTATGGTCAGCAATTTGATATAGTTTCCCCAAATCAACACAATTTTTATAGCAACTCCGATGACGCCACCTTGCGTGCATCTATCTCTTCTAAACAGCTGGTGGTAGGGCGAAACAATTTTAACCTTACTGAACCCCTTCGAGGAACCAAGTTTCAGATATAGCACATACGTGTGGATCATATACAAGTAAAAAGTGTTGCAGTTTCTCTATTTTGTTGACAACACTTCGGGCGTTCAATGAGAGCAGACGAAACTGGTGTGACCGTAATTGCTATTCGGCAAATTCTGATCTTATTTCCGCGTCCCCGCTTCTTTTTTGGAATCAGTTTTCGCATGTTTTTTCATCATTACAAAAAGTACAAGTCGTCGTCAATGGTTCTCTTATTATGAATGACCTTGAATTTTTTGCCATTGTCTATCCTCCATCACACTACTCCAGAGCAGCCTAAGCTCGCGCAGTGTGTCTGCGCAATAGTCAATTTGCAACAATATTTGTGCGTTTTTCAAGACGACTTGTTTTTCACAAAAATCCTGGAAGGACTTTATAAGTGGCCTTCATGTAGTTGATTTGTCTAGTCTATGAATTCAGGACATGATGTGCAGTTTATTCCTAACCTAACTCAAATGATATCCCGGACCACCTAGTTCCTTAGCGTCTTTTCTGTTTCATTGGAACCCTCTGGGATTCTAAAAACTACTAAATTCTAACGGCGGCTACGGTTTTTCAGGTGAGTAACCTAGTCTTGGTGAATGTTGACGATTTTGCGCATTAGAGTTTCCGCGATGTTTAGCTCTTTGTTCTCACGGCTGTTTGCTTTTAGTTCAATCATACTTCCCTCTAAGTTGTTTAAACGGCTTTCAAAACAGTGTACCGTTTCTCTATGGACTCGAGGAGTTCTTTTAAAAAACAGATGTCGTCTTTAATTTCCTGTTGTCTGTTTACTAACTCCTGGAACATTTCTTTAACGAAGGACCCGGGTTCTGTTCAACGTCTCCACTGATGAGGAGCTTACAAGGCTTCATACACTCATACGCAATACATGTACACACATGTGGGGACGGTAATACAACGAGAAATATATAGTCTCTACGTATTGTAGTATTGTAATACACATGTAAAAGAAAGACAAGACACATGGTCAGCGATGTGTGCCGACCGCATTCGCCGTGACCAATGGGAAGTCCATTATGCAGTGCAGGCTTTATAGGAGATGAAACCGCTGACTTGAGGAAACCGTGACTTGAAAGCATGGCGTCATCCGCTGCAGAAATTACGCACGCAGTCACCAAGGGCGTGACTGAAGCCGTCGTAGTAGAGTTACCGCATTGCAGGAGCAAAACCTGTACAAGAAGAACAAGACGCACGGTCAGTGAGGTGCGCCGTGTGCTTTCCAGGTGCCTACCTTATTCCTTAAAATATTTTACTTATATTTAGCATAGGTTTCGCCTAAAAAAGTTTGACAAATTCTAAATATCGATGTGTTGTAGAACTATTGGACGTTTTGCTGAAATGTCTGAGCCTTTTATATGTGCTTCACTCTTTCTTGTTGAACTGGTTTGTTATCCTTTAGGCCAGCTGTTGAATTTATGTAATTTATGTGAGAGTGCGAATCGAGAACAGAGGCCAGGGTCCCGAGAGGTGATGTTAGCTTTTAGCCTCTGGTCCCTTTTAGACGCTGTTTAGGAAATATGAAAAGAAAAAACTACCATTGCAAATTCGTCTCAGTTTTCCGCATGCTTATCCGTAAAGGAGGATTAAAAACAGTGTCTGGTAACTCTTGTATATTATCCTCCTCCGCAATAGGGGACCGAAACCGGGACCGGTGGCGCTGCTGCTGCTTTTGAATATGATTGCTGTTGGCTTCCCCTTTGAAGCGGGCCGATGACTTCTCATCTTACCGAAAAGGACTAATATACCTATGTCTTATAACCTTGGTTTAATACTAGGGCTGCTTAGGGCAGGCACAAAAAGTGATTTTGCACAAAATGCTGCTTTTTTTCTTAATAACAGTGGTAACTGCCCTATGCGAAGTTCCCCCCGCTTTTCGTCCTCCAGCATTGTAATGTTCTTTTAGTCACCCCGACAACCTGCACGTTAACTTCCTCTGTGCTACCCTTAAACCCTAGGGCTTTTGGAAGTCGAATATTTCACTCATGTAGATTTAGATGAATACCCTTGTATTCTAACACTATGTGCCGCGTAGTTTATGTTTCTTTTCCGAAGACCACGCATACCCCATCATTTTTTGAATACTTCCCCACAAAGCTCTTCGTTCGCAGGCAACCTGCTCTAACCTGAAAAGGGCAAGCACTCCATGGTAATCTTTGCACTAATTTTTCTTCCTTATGTCCAATTTGTCTTTTCTGCACCTCTCAAACGACGTTTTAGCTTCTATTTTTTCTCTCCATTTATTATTTTTTATCTGTGCTACATATTTCTTGGTTACCTTGGCTCTAGGATTCTCTAATGTTCTTTTTGTATTTCACCGCTAGCCTTCTAGTCTTCCTGAACCACAGGATAACAACGCTTCTGAAGTATAATTACCGAAACACCTTAGCTGCCCACCAACTTTGATCCAGTGCTCTCAAACCTCCTCTCGAAACATAGTGCCACGAACCATTTATTTGGTTTGTTTATTTATGTTTTCCTTTTACCGCCCGGCTGCGCCGGTCTGTGTTATCTGTGTGCCAAGGGAAACGTGGGTTCCATTCTGTCTTTCTTTGCCGCCTGTGTTCCCCTCTTCTGATAGGGAGAGCATTCCGTTGTAACGTAAACAGGATACAATAGTCTTCTTTGTTCAGGGGCCCTATTCTCGACTGCACAAAATGCCGGCAATTCAGACCATTTGCCGGAAGTCTTTTCTGATTGGCTTTCAATTTGGGTCACGTGCTTCCGGTTGACAAAGCGGTTGTGTGTGTTGTCGTCATTTTTACGTTTCATGTCGTTTACGGACAGCAGTTCTTAAGTTTGCCGTATTTCGCGTTATTAAAGGCGCATAATTCTTGGCCGGCCATAACAAACCAGAATAAATGCAGCGGACATGACAATGTAAGCCTGTCTTTGCTATTCAACAACAAAACTGCTTGTAATACACAAACTCTCTGTGATTGGCTGAAAACATGACGTAATTTAAACAGTTGCCTGGAACGATTATGTCATGCATTGGGAACTTCAACCTCCGTAAAAGTGACGTAATGCTACGTAAGAGCTTGAAAATGGCTGCTGTTTTTGTCGCAAAATACAAGCAAAATAGGGCTAAAAATGCCCCGGCTTACGGCGCCGCGAAATGTGCGGCATTTTCCAGCAGGCGCAGTTTCGCATGCGCGCTGTTTACAGCATGTTTCCTACCGAAACAAATTATAGTTCAACTGCTTCCAAGTCAGCGATCATGAAGTATATAAATAACGAGCAGTATTTTGCTTTTATGTTTGGCAATAAAACAAAAATATTTGTTTGGCGTAACCGCAACATAAGAGGGCTGTACAAGCCTCTCCATTAGAAAGAGAACCCTATGCATGGAATTTGTCCACACTCATCCCAGTAAGCTGTTGGGTCACATGATCGAACTAAAGAGAAAAATAACAAAGAAAAGTGACTATTTGGTTAATTACAGCGCTGATTGAAGTCCAGCCTGACGAATCAGTGAATCGGCGAAATTGGTGCGCTCCACGGTTATCAGGCGTAGCGCTTCGCTGCTCTTATGTGTCATAGAATCGATGGTCACGGCCGTCTTTTTCTGTGATCACGCCATAAACTGGTAACATAGCAGCAGGCAATGGCGTGGCGGCGGTGGCGGCAGGGAAGGTGATAATGCAACAACGCTTGCATTGAAGGAGAGAGCCCAGCTGTTTTACTAAAAACGATCGCAATAAATAAATTGATACGGTGAAAAAATTGTGTGGTGTTTTTCAGCTCGACATCTGCCTTTCGCTCGCTTTTGGATCAATTTTACTCGATCGCCTTGTGGTGTTGACGCCCAATTTGACATCAAGAAATGTATTTTTCTTGTCAGCCTCAGCTACCGTATTAATTTTTATAGTACATGCAAAGTGTTAATATATCTTTATTCCACAATATTTGATACGTTGTTAGGGGTCTTTATGAGTGACTCGTCAAATTACACTGCATGTCGTCATAGCTACAGGTGCAGCACGTCACTGATTGCTTACGTCGTGCTTACGCAAAAAAACATGGGCGAATTGCCGCAATTTCCTGGAAGTCTCGTCTGATTTGCTTTCAACTTTGGTCACGTGCTACCGGTTGACAATGCGGTTGTGTGTGTTTTTTTATTCTGACGTTTTATGACGTTTACGGGCACCAGTTCTAAAGTTTGCCTTATTTCTCTTTACTGAAAAAGCATAATTCTTGGCCGGCAATGAAAAACCAGACTAAAAGCACTACACATGACAACGTAGGCCGGTATTTGCTATTCAAGAACAATAGTGCCTGCAATACATGCCCTCTCTGTGATTAGCTGAGAAGGCATGACGTAAGTTAAACAGTTGGCGGGAACGACTACGTCATGCATTGGCAACTTCAGCCTGCGTAAAAGTGACGTAATGCTACGTAACAGCGTGAAAATGGCGGCTGCTTTTGTAGCAAAATACAAGCAAAATAACACAAAAAATTCACCCGGCGTTCGGCGCCACGAAATGTCCGCCAATTTGCAACAGGTGCAGTTTCGCATGCGCGCTGTTTAAAGCATGTTTCCAACCGAAACAAATTCTAGTTTCAACTGCTTCCAAATCAGCAATCATGGAGCATACAAATAAAGTGCAGTATTTTGGTTATATATTTGGCAATAAAATAAAAATTATTTGTTTGTCGTAACCGCAACATAACAGGGAGTACAAGCCTCCTCATGACAAAGAAAACCCAATGCATGGCTTTTGTCTACAGTCGTCCTAGTAAGCTGTTGGGTCACATGATCGAACTCAAGAAAAATAACAAAGAAAAGTAACTCTGTGGTTCATTATAGCGCTAATTGAAGTCGAGATTGAAGAATCAGTGAATCGGCGACATCGGTGTGCTATGCTGTGATCAGGCGTAGCGCTTCGCTGTTTTTGTGTGTTTAGAAGCGATGGTCGCGGCCGTCTTTTTCTGTAATCACGCCATAAACTTGTAACATAGCAGCAGACGATGACGTGGTGGCGGTGGCGGCAGGGAAGGTGATAACGCAACATAGCTTGCATTGAGGCAGAGAGCCCAGCTATGTTACTAAAAGCGATTGAAGGCAATAAATAGATATGGTAAAAAATTATTTGATGTTCTTTTGCTCGACATCCGCCTTTCGCTCGCTTTTTGATCAACCTTATTGGATCGCCTTGTGTTCACGCCAATTTTCACCTCCAGAAATGTGTTTTTCTTGTCAGTCTCAGCTACCGTCCTAAATTTTACAGTACTTGCCAATTGCTTTTATATCTTTGTTACACAACATTTGATACCTTGGTTGCGATCTTTGTGAGTGAATCGTCAAAATACACTGCATGCCGTCATAGCTATAGGTGCCGCACCTTACTGATTTCTTACCCCGTGCTTACACAAAAAATTGCCGGTAATTTGTGCCGTCGAGAATAGAAAACCTGGATGTAAATCGACGGTTCGAGAAACAGCCGCGCGGAAGGATAAAAACCTGATGAGCAGACGCCGGGGCGTTAATTCGAATTCTCGACGCTCGCCTTCGCAGGTTACTTTGTTGCCTGCTGCTTAGCCGCCTGTATTCTTTGAGTTGTTAGTGCAGCACAAGTTCGCTCCAATAAACTTGTTTTTCTTGAAGACAACTGCGGTGTCTTCGGCCACGGGACAATAGTTTATTCCGTGCTTCTTGAACTTCAAACTAGGCCCAGCCCATGTCTCCCTGCACTGATTCGTTAGTTGTTTTTTTATGCGCTGCCTGGGCAGGTCAACAGCTCCACCCTCGGAATAAATTCGGAAACATGGTCGGGATATGCCATGGCGTGTCCATGTGCAACACGCATATTTTGATGTTGCTTGAATGCCCACATACTCGCAGCGTTTCAGGATTTCAGGCGTATTATACGCACATGTTTGCCCATGTTCGCGTCCTCCGACTAACGCCTAACTAGCCAGAGCGACTTTCCAACGTCGCTGGCACGTCACCACGCCCATATTAGTGTAGCTCGTAT
Organism: Haemaphysalis longicornis; assembly: GCA_013339765.2. Taxonomy (NCBI): domain Eukaryota; kingdom Metazoa; phylum Arthropoda; class Arachnida; order Ixodida; family Ixodidae; genus Haemaphysalis; species Haemaphysalis longicornis. The sequence continues at coordinate 9,946,738 of CM023454.1, forward strand.
TCAGAAGTGGGGACTAGGGTTTATTACCGGTCACTGAACTGGCACGGCATGCTTTGTAACTATGTTTATCAACCTCGACATTCCAACGGGTGTAATATGTTTGAAACCTTCACCGGGCTTAGTTCGAAGGACCGAAGTTTGCTTCAAGACCGATGCGGTGCGGCGAGCGATAGAGAACCTCGACCCAACAAAGCTCTCCACACGAGAACGGTTCTTCTCTTTTTGACGCGGAAGCGGCCGTCAAACATAACCATCCAGAAATTTTGCACAGTCTCCCGTAGCAGTGGGCGAAGGGACTATCCTTCTGCTGTATTTTTCAGCGAACCGGTGAATCAAAAGGGATGTGTCATCTCCGCCGCTACTCTACGCTACAACGGCCCCACCACACACTTGCCAGAAAAAAACCGGCAAAATCCACCGAGTGTTTTCCTTATATTTACTTGAGAGAAAAGACTCCAAGGGTTTAGGTGAGAGCTTATGACAACCTAAGAAACACCCAGTACCTAATGATACGGCTTGTGCGAAAATTTTTAATTGTTCTTAATGGGTCACCAGCAAATAAAACGAAAAACAATCGAACATGGTTGTAGCCCAGAAAAGGAATAAATGTGAACACGTTGCCCGCGGTCCCACAAAATTTTGTTCTGCATATGAATGCCACTAAATCTTCCCGGCACGCTGCACGACATTCCATTCACACAGTGCACCAGTGAAAATAACAATTTAGAGAAATCTCCAATATAAATCAATCTTTACACTACTTACGAAAAAACAAGGAACACAACTGCGGCCATCATGATAAAGGTATCAAAAGAGGCTACAAGCGGCCACTCAACGTCACCACATAAAAAAAAATTTCTTCCCACGTCGATAAGCCTCGCGGCTCTTACGGCCGGGCCCACACATCTCTGTCTGCCGAATATAGACCAAATATAGCGTACCCTCTCCGGAAACAAGGATTCGCGCTCAGGCTCAAAAACGGGAAAAACCACATCTCATTTAACAGATGTGAGGGTAGGTTGGTCAGGATGTGTTCGATGGAGAGAGCTAGATACAAAGACAGCACCATGAGGGAGAGTAAACCGCAGTTTGTCGTTTCCTTTTTCGCATTGTCATTTTTTCCGCCCTGAGCTGAAGCCCGGTTTGTCGCGCCTGCTTTCTGCGTGGTACGGCAAAAATGGCGCTAATGTCGCAAGGCAAGCTCTACATTTGGGTCCCAATACAAGAACTAAACACTTCCAGGCCGCTGTCCTCAGCGCGTGCTGACTGACCAGGACGACGACGAGCGGAGTTGTTCAGGTGGTAGCGCACGAGAGCAAGTGCAGTGAGCTATCCGGGCAAGAAGAGAAAGAGAGAATCAACTTCTTTATGCTCGAAAACTCGATAGTGCACGCAAACACCAGACGGGGTGGTTCTCTATTCACGGGACCCATACGCCTTCAGAAACTCCTGGACCGTCGCCGTCAGTGCGAGCTGAGATTGTTTTTGTTTTTATTATTTTATTGTTAATTAACAAAAACAATGTTCAATAGTGGTCGGTCTTGGTGCCAAGGCAGACAGTACACGCAGCAGATAACATGAGCGCAACGTACTTCAAACATACGTCACGCAACATACTTTAGTTGGCAGGGTGGGGCTGAACAACAATGTCTCCCATCGCTTGGAAGGTTGGGGATTCGGGGTGTTGGGAGGCGACGGAGGCGGGGGGTTCCTAAAGTCTTTGCACGCGACTCTAATGTGAGCCAGAGTGGCTCTTTCTGTTTTCCAGAAAGGGCAGAGTGTGTCGTGCCTCGCCTGATATATTCGGTGTGACAGAACGGGATGAACTAGCGATCCCGCCTCGGGCGCCGCACGATCGTTTGCTGTTACATGCCTGGTTAACTGCGTGTGTGGTTGGGCAAGTTTGCACCTCGCATTTCTGTAGATCTGAGTAATGTCTTTGAAGCTGGTCACGGGATAGGGTAGCTTAGCCAGCTCGTCCTCGGCACAGATGTACAGATCTCGGGCGTGGAGGTCGGCGAGGGCGTTGCCTTCTACCTTCGAGTGAGCCGGTAGCCACATGAACTCGATGGCTAGTCCCGGAGGCTTGTGCTTGAAAACAATGGCTCGCGCCGCTGGAGAGATCACTCCTGTTCGGAAGCTTCCGCAGGCTGACTTCCAAACGGTGCCCATGGTGTCCACGCTTGGTTGCACGAGTGTGAGGGCCACGGCTGCTTCTTCGGCAAAGGCTGAGTCGGTTGTCCTCTGCGACGCGGTGAAGATGAGCTTGTCGAAGAATGTGGTTACCGCTCCTGCTGGGTCTTCGTGTTTTCTGAGCGACGTGTCCGCGTAGAGTACCATAGGGTTCTCCTCCAGCTGTCGGGCCAGGGCCTTGGCTCGCACGGTCCGGCTACCATCATCCTTCCCTGGTTGCATGTTCCTCGGGAGAGGCTTGCTTTGTATAGCTACTTTCTACGGCTCGGGAAAGGCCGCCTTGGTTGGCAGTGGTTCTATCTGCCATCCTATTTTCCCTAGGACGACCCGGCCGTGCTCTGTTTGACTTAGCCGTACACTTTGGCTCGACCGCCGAGCCTCGATCAACTCCTCCACCATGTTGTAGGCACCCATCTCCACCATTTTCTGCCTGGACGACAAGATCGGCAGGTTCATTGCCTGCTTGGTTGCTCTACGAAGCTTCGTGTTAAGAGAGTCTCTGTGTGCCTTCGTTAGCTGGAGGTACGGGGCAGAGTAGGTCACCCTCGAACGACGAACGCCCGCACTAGGAGCATTGCGGCGTCTTCCTTTAGGCTCTGTTGCGGTTAGAGACCCTTCCTATCACGCTTATTATCCGTTCCGAGATGTTCAAGATCTTAGTGGTGGCTCCGTATGCATGTCCGTCGATTTGCAGCAGTATATGCAGGATTCTGAGCTGTTGCTTTGGTTTAATGGCCGTGCCACCTTGGCAATGGTCACGTTCCTTTATGGGTCGTCCCGGCTGTACCATGCGCAGCTCCGATTTCTGTGGAGCGCAGCTCAGATCTCAGGTCTGTGCATATTCGTGCATGGTCGTTGCCACCCTCTGCAAGGCTTCCTCCGCCTAGGTATCGGACCCGGCTCGGTTCGTCTACACCGTAATATCGCCGGCGTCGAGGACGTGGTCCACAACTTCAATTTGCCCAAATAGATTGGGCAGATGCTGGAGGGCCAGATTGAAGAGACAGGGGAACAAGACTGACCTCTGTCGGTTGCTGCTGTCGCCCAGTTCAATAGGTTCCGACGTCTCTTCCCCTATCTTGATGGTCGCTGTTTTTATAGTTAAGAAACCTTTTTTATTGTCGCCAGAGGTCTTCCGACCGCATCCCGTTTTGTTTAGATTTTGAAACGCGCTCGTGTGAGACATGTTGTCGAAGGCCCCTTTAGGATCTAGGGCGAGTATCCTTACCGCGCGTTCCCCGTTGCCTTTTTGTCGACGAGTCCTTGCAGTAAGATCATGACGTCCTGGGTGCAAAGGTGTTGTCTAAACCCATACATTGTTTGGGTCATATGGTTTGTTTTTTCCAAATGTTTACTTATGCTAACGACCACGCGTTCCATCGGCTTCCCCACGCACAACATAACGAAGATGGGTCGCATGTTGCCGATCGTCAGTGGTTTGCCGGGTTTCGGGATGAATCAAACCTTGGCCTCTTTACATTCTTTCGGCAGCCGTGAGCTCTGGCAGGTTTCGTGGATGTGGTCGAGGAGGCTGTGGACCGCCGCTTCGCTCTTGTTTCTGATTAACTTGTGCCTGATCGCGAACCTGCCGGAAAGTCTCTTTCTGTTGCTTTCGTCAATGGCCGACCAGAGTTCCGTCATCGTGAAGGGTCTGTCGAGCTCTTCATTTGCGGGTCCTCCGTACATCTCGGGCGTCGTGTATTGGCTTCGTTCGGTCTTCAAATATTTTGTCTTCACGTCTTCCAATAGCTGGCGGCCGTCCCACTTGTGCGTGTTAAGGACCTTGCTGATGTTGTGGTTGGCTAAAGTCTTGCTGCTCATCGGATGGATTAGATGCCTGAGCAAGCACCACGTCTTCAATGCCACTAGCTTACTCATCAATCCATCGCAAGTTCTCAGCCAGTTCTCTCGGCATAGCTTCGCCATTTACTCGGTGATCTCTTTGATAAGGACCATGATATGTTTGAGAAGCTTGTTGTGACGTTGGTGCATCCACCTTCGCTATAGCGATTGCCGGGCCGGACACATTTAAGCTAGCCTAACGTCCAGGAAAGGTGTCTGCGCCCTCGTCGCTACTTCTTGCGTGAACTTCTTGAAAGCCTTTTTCTGATCGGTCGCCCATTCGGCGCACGTTTCAGTTCTGCCGGCTTCCTAATTATTTTCCGAAGCCTCTTATATATCTTCTGTAGTATTTCCGCATCTTATCGCAGTCCGCGTGCCATCCCCAGGATGGCGAAGTATTGGGGTCACTTGATGGTAATGCCGATCACGCTGTAGTCGGAGCCAAAATCCACGTCATCTTTTCTCTAGGCCACGTCCTGTGCCCCCGATAGCCACGACAGGTCCGGAGTTGTGTCCCTATTGGCACCGTTGCCCCTTCTGGTGGCCACCTCCGGCCAGTTTTACAGGGCCATCTCCAGGTCTATATGGTGTTGGGTGGGCTAGAGCTTTGCCACTCTTTGATTGGTACTTGTATCCCCACATTGTGTGAGGGGCGTTTAAGCCGCTAAGGGTCAGGAGCAACCCGCCCTCGCCAACATTTTCGCCTAGCTCATCCCTCGATCAGAGTCGTACTGCATCTGTGACGAGAGGCAGTACGCGCTCATGACGTATAGATTTTCCATTGTTCTTAAGACAATTGCCAATTGTTCTTGCGTGAATCTCGACAAGCGTGTGCACTCATCCGCCCTGCGCGGTGACGTGTTCAGTAGCCGCCATGATGCTGCCAACGAGCCCCACCGTCCCTTTCTCCGTCGGGTCCGTCTAGGTCCCACATTCCGGGTGTGTGGGATTGCTGTTCATTTTTTGGGGGGTATTACACCAGGCGTGTGTTCGAGCCCGTCAGTGTGGAGTATCAGTTCCGCCATCCTTGTTGCGGATCCCCCGGAAGTTTCATTGATAAATTGTTGTAACGTCACCCCGCTGGCCTTCTTTTTCTAATTTCATCTCTGCTTTATCTTCTTCGGGTGTTTCTTCGCGGCCGCGCGTTTACGTGATTGATTCTTTACTTTTACGCCCGTTCATCCTTCATGGACGCAAAGCGGGTCTTTAGGTTAAGAGTTGCTGCTTTGGTCGCGAGCCGTTCTTATTTGATCAAAAGCGCCTGCACTTGGCCTTTGAAGGCCTCGAATCTGGCGTATACCGCGCTCAGTATTTTTTATTTGCTCTTATTATTTTATTTACTCTTCCCCGCCTAATTGCGTCCGCTAGCAAATACCAAAGAAGAAGCGCGAGACAACAGTTATTTATATTTTAGCAGGGTGTCCGGCCCGTGAGTTTTCACTTGTGCCGAGATTGCTGGGGTGAATAAATTCACAACGGAGATGCTCGACTACGTTTTGAACTATATAGGTTTACTGCACAAATAAACAAAAAAAGATAGGGGCACCGCCCCACACAAGAAAAAGAACCCTTCACACTGGCATCGGCATTGTGCGCGCAGGCACCAAGCGCCCGGACACTAAGCGGACGCGCGCGCTAACTAAGTAGCAACACAACAAACGACAACCAAATACACAAGGTGGCCACTACGGAGGCACTCGATCCACCGTGGCCTACGCCTTAATCTTCGACCCCGAAAACCTAACTCTGACAGCTGTACGCGACACGCGGAACACCCTAGAGGCAAACACTTGTTACACCTCAGTCACGCGACTACCAAAAAAACATTAGAAACACGCGAAACACCCTGTGCGACAAACATCGTTACCCACCTAAAGCAGCACTCACTATAAGAAACATCTAGCAGCCCTGCAAGCTGTACACGACACTCGAAATATCCTCAAACATCATTACCCTTGATAACGACAATTACGACCCCGAACAACACTACTACAAAGAAGACACCAAAAATACCGAACTATCAGTTCGTTAGCTACAAGTGACGCTAGAGAAAAAACCGGAAGGATGCGGATATCTCAATCCGATGCAACAAAGAAAATACGGCGGGAGGGGCGTTATAAAAGGAAGTCGCTACGAGGCAAGGAGAACACGCCGGTTCACCGACGGAAAGTCACGACGAGGTGGAGCCGACCTCGCCGGGCAGTCGCTCACGTGTTTCGGGGCTCCGGGGTGCAGAAGAAGCTCGGCCATGGGACTCGTGGCGACGGGCGAACTCGAGCGCTGAGCCGAGGCGTGGATCGATCCGTCGCGAGCCTACCGATGTACTTCTACTAAATCGCGTCACCCCCGGACCCTTCCCCGCGTAGCACGTTCACGAATCTCCGGCCGACTGCCCCAAGGGACCGCGTGCGCTCCCTTAAATAACTTTCGCCGGCCGCTGAAGTCCTGATCTGATGTGTTCCCATTGTTCCTCTTTTCCCCCTCCTGGGGCCCTCGCACATTCGCCACGATCGCAAGCGCACGTCCGAGCCAGCAATCCTGACGTCACCCCTCGCATCTGCACGTCCGCTGAAATGTTGCAGCCCGCTTTTGCCCTTGTAGCAGGCAGGGCGAAACAAAGGAGGTGAGCACAAAGCCGAAGTTGGGGACCCCAAATTTCCACCCAGGCGCAAAATGGCCGACTCCGTCCGGCAGGCCGCCATGTCGGCCGCCCGAATATAAACAATGGATGGCCTGGCCTGCAGTTTGTGACAGCGTTATTATCGCTGTAAGCTCTCCTCCCGTTGGAATCGGTGCCACCGCTGGCACTGTCTCACGGATCACGGTGCTTTCTTCGGCGTCCATTGCTTCTTGGTTGCTCGGCGGGCGCTGTTTCGCGGGAAGTGCGGCCCCATCATTCCGCTGTGACCTGGGGCACAGGGGGTTGCTCTGCGGCACCTTGCGCATTCCTCCGGCCTTCTCCACCGTGTTCTTCTCGCCTTGGGGTATCGCATTTGCTAAGCCACCTCTAGCAACCGCATTGATTTGGCTCATTAAGACCCTGATTTGGGCTTTCTGCTCTTGTATCGGAGCCTTCTGTCGCTCAATGATTTTGTTGAGTTCTGTTACTTCGTTCATGTCCCGTTGCGGGCTACCTCTTGGGTTAAGGGGTTGCGAGGGGGTGAGGGGTGGAAATTCGGTTTTGCTAACTCGAGCGGCAGAAGACAGCCCTGTCCAGCCCACATTTGTCTCTGTGATTGTTCCCCGTCGTCCACTAGACTCAGCTTAAAATGTCGATCCGGCTCGGGGTCTCGATAATCCGGCCCGGGGTCTCGAACCGGCCCTAGACCTCGGAGGGGACTTGGTTCGGGATCTCGACCCGTCGTTTCCCCGCGGCGGTTGCCGCCGCCGCCGCCGCCCCCGGATTGTGACTTCGACCAAGAGCGGCTCTGGTGGCCGCCGCTGTTGCTGCTGCGGGCCGGCGTCTAGGACCGGCCCCGTTGCGAACAGGCACTACGTTGGGGTCGGCTTGTAGGACATCTTTTGCGTTGATTTCGTTCCGCGTTGTCTTCTTCCGCCCTGCACTGTTCCCAGCGCCGTTGATGAATGACGTAAGGCGTTTTGAATCTTGCCTTGCAGGCCTTGTCGGCGGTGAGGTATTTCCCCCCGCAGAGGCCACACTAAAGAACGCCATTGTGGTGTTCTCCGGGTTTGGGGATGCCGCAGCCCTGCAAATCTTGTCTTCACAGTTTGGGCACACGTTCATCCTGTTCGCCACTCGGCCGCGTGCGTAGCACACGCCAATCTTGTTCCTATGCAGGGCGCACTCGCTTAGCAGGTTCCCATACCGGACTTAGCTGGGCACATTGTGTCCCTCGAAGGTGATCACCACCGACCTGACCTTGCCGATGCGGTTCTCCTGCAATGCCGTGGAATTGTGCTTGTACACGACTAAATCATGTATCTCTTGGGCGGTGTCCTCCAGTTGGATGCTACGTATTACTCGTTGCATGGTTTAGTGAGGGGCCGACTCGTACCCGCTGACTTCATGGGACGTTCCCCGAATATCAATTCACTCCACCATGGCGTATTTGTGGGCGTGTTCCCTCTTTGTGGTACTCAGTACTCAGCGGTAGACATCGTGGGTCGTTGCACGCTTGCGGAGCAACCGATGAATCGATGTTCGGCTTTCGGTGTCGCCATGGCTCGGGCTAGGCGTACCGCTTCCCTCAGCCGGGGCCGAAGTGGTCCTTAAGCCTTCAGGCTCGCGGGCACAAAAACGTCGTCAACATCCCGAAAAAAATGGTCCCCTACCTCGGAATTTGGGTTCCCAGTAATCCATGCAACTTCACACATGCGGTCGATGCACTTTCATAGAGGTGCGGGCCAATTAACCGGCGCAAGTAGTGGAAAATGACGGAGCGCATGTGAAGCTTTTCCCAAGCCAAGTGGAGCCCGTCTCCAAGCGAGAATGTCGTCTTGAGCTGGGTGCGACGAAGCAAGCTACTGCTTTTCTGAGCCGTAGGAGGCTAAAGTTGGCCTATATAAAAGATTGTCAACCCCTTTACTCACCCACTATTTAACCCTTCATATCGGTAGACCACAATATTTATTTCAACGTGGTCTAGCCCACCCCTTGGTAACGGGAGTTCATCCTGCTGGACACAACGGTTGAATTTTCTAAACATCCTGAATTTCTATTTCCCAATTCAGATTGGAAAAAACAGGGTATCAAACCGTTACGGCCTCCACGTATATACTGCTTATTACGCAAAGCTAATGCGATTGGAAATGTAACAAGCACTGTATGATGCTTCTTTTGCAATAATAATTGTCGTCCGCGGTCTTTATTGCCCGCTATTTAGACGGACACCATACAGGCAAGGGCAATTAATTGCCCAGTTCTTGATGCCTGATCTTTGTTCAATAAGGTCCGAGGTAAAGTAGTGCACAGCCATAGACTTATTCTCGCAATTTCGCGATACCGCCTGTTTGGAATATGAAGCAACGTCTTTTCATTATTTTTTCCAAGTCGATGTTATGCCGCGCTGGTAATGGTGTTTATTTTGCTGTAAGGCACCACTACATGTATTATTATTCTTTGTACAGTTGGTGTAGCTGATTTCTGGTTTTATATATGGCCACACGGCGGTTCAATCCAAAAAAACAATTTAGGTACCGCGTGATTCCAAAACAATAGGAAAAGTAAGAAGTACCTTCTGGTAATCACTGATTCCAAAACGTTCTCACCAATAGCCTTGAAAATGCACGCTCGTTTTGTTGGTGAATACCACTCATGAAAACCCATTATTGTCACATATCCAGCACTTTCAATCCAGCACTTTACGGTAAACGTTTAGCTCAAAAGGGGCTCGCCCATTACTTATATTGTCAGTTCTTTGTGTTGGTAGGCAAAGGTAGTCATTAGGTATATACAACGCCGTCGTGATTTAAATCATCTTTCTCCTTATAACGCAAAGCCGCCAATATATGTATACCAAGCACAATTGTGTTAAACGTCTTTCCAAAACAGCCCTACCCGGGTTTTGCTAATATATTCTTAGTTATGTTGACATACACCAATCATGAGGGCAATATTTTCACCCCGTTGTAAATGGTAAATCCTAAAAAAAACGCACTTTAAAACTAAACTTTTTCTTGTGGGACTGACATCGTCCGGTAAAAGAACTGTTGCATTTCTGCAGAGACCGGTTATTTTACGAAAACTGATAATGGTCTTTCAACACACGGCACCTACGTGGCACTGGACTTTCCTTTAGTAAAAGCGGGTACTTGAAACTAACAAACACTGCGCAGTATTAGATAGAACCATACACCCATCAGTCATGTAGTACAAGAATAGTAAACCGTTATCGTATAAGCACGAAGTCGTATACTTTTAAATCGTTCTTAGGCGCGTTCAACTGGTGCGCCAAATATTGTCGCATGGCGTAGTTTTTTGGCTCGATTTCAGATTTAGATTGTTTGATGATCGGTTGGAGAAACGTTCAACGTCGCTTGGTTGCAATTCTAGCATTCTAGCTTGTCTCAGCTTGCTTTAGAAAGGGATAGTAAGTTTTTATTCAGCATAACCGCCTCCTAATTATTCTCTTTTTGATTACTGAAAGACGGCTTCCGACTTAAATACTCCTGCGCGTATTACCTCTAAACACCAATTTTTTTCTTTAACCCGGTCATTGACTCCTAAATATTCTTATAAAATAATAGAAAGTATTTCACCCGCGCCGTCACGACAATACAATCCGAAAAAAGTCATCCAGAAATGACAATCTATTTGGCCAGTGGGCATGGGTGCTGAACTATTGATTTCTTAGAGACTCCTTTACGTTTACTCAGATTGTGTTCGCCAATGCAGGTTCCTTTTTTTACATGACAACAAATCCTCTGCTTCAAATTGAACCGGGAGTCGCTACCTAAGTTTATTCACTAAATACAATTATTCTCACGTATAGTACCTTACTAACAGAAAGGTTTTTTTAATATTCAATGATATTATTACACTGTAGGTGGCCGATGAGGCGGTCTCGCGGAGCCCACGATTATTTAGGTGCTCTGGCCGTGCCATGGTCATGACGAGGCGAGTAGAAACGGGGTGCCGTTCCAGACCGGGTGCCGAGTGCTGCGTGTCTTCCGTGCCTGCTGGTCAATCTGCTGATGATGATGGTGGCGTTAAAGAAGATGATGATAGTGGCGCTACAGCGCTCCCCCCCTAGCGTGTAGCGCATTATGAGAAATATGTGAAAACTATGTGCAGATATGTAAAACACCTGTGATCAGTAATACTTTCTACAGTCAATGTCCTAACACTGTCCCTGTCGGTCCAGGGAGGCTGTCCGATATCTGCATTTCCCCTGGGGGGCTTTGCCTAGGAATGGCGCAGAGGTCGCCGGCCGCAACGGGCGTCCGGCGGTGCGTAAAGTGCCAGGGGCGGCCAGAGGCACAAAAGACTTCCCATGCAGCTTGAGGGCACCGTCTTCTCTATAAAGCAAGCCAAGGAGCCGGGAAAACACTGCTTGCGAGTGTAGGATGGCTCCGTCGCGTAGGCAGCTTTGTCGTTGCACGGAGCACGATAACGTGTACGTCGGAAGCTTCGCAGTTCACGTCGCTGTTTAGCACATGCAGGGTGATGCTGAGACTGCGTTCGGGGCACATGTCAATGGCACCAGTCTCGCGCGAGTCGCTTGTGCGCCCGACGGTGGCTGGGAATTTGAAATACTGGTGAGGTTGACGTGTACGGATTGTTGTTGGACGTCGTCCGAATGCCGACGAGGAAAGGCGTTTCCGCGGGAAGGGTTTTTGGCATCGCCTGCGACGTCGCCTGCGGTTGCGAAGCTGGACTGCACTAATGATTGTAATATCTAAGATAGAGCCGGCGAAAAGGGCGTCTTGTGCACGTGTTGAGGTGCCACCCTTACGATAGTGTCCCGCCGTCGGTAGGTGGCACTGTTGGGAATGCCTTTGTCTCGACGTCGCTTGAGGTAGTTGTGCCTGTGCCGGCCAGCAAATGTGCCGCTGGAGGTGAAACCCAGTTGGAGTCTACACCGGCTGTAGATGGCTGTTGTGTAGGTGACTGGGGCGGAGGGAAGGTCGCCGCCACGCTAGTGGTTGGCTCACTGGTTCCTGAGCGTAGAGTGGTAGCAGCGGGCGAGGCGGGCGGTATTCAGCGTGTACCCGCGATGTTATTGGTCGCTGTTGTGTTGTGTAATGTAGTTCTGTTCATGCCACCAGATGGCGCACGATGCGAAGGTGGCCAATTTCCAGCATCTTCATCAGCAACCGCAAGCCCGATTATAAATATCGTGTAACAAGAATAAAGGCTCTTTTTTCCGTGGGTACTAGGTAGCGTCTGCGTCTCTCTGCCACGTGTGGTGACTCGGTGGGCGGCGGATACAACATAATGGCGACGAGGTAACCGTTTCCGGCTGCGGGCCGAACGCCACGTCACTACTCATGTACGGTATACTGCAATCTTCTTGAATGGCATTGACGCCGCCGCCGTTTCTACCGACACCGGGAAAGCCCGCCATACCGTGGACGCAATGGCGTCGGCTGTTCGAGAACTACCTCGTAGCGTCGGCAAGCGACGCGTACCTGCCAGCACGCAGCAAGGCGCTCGTTCTACATAGCCTGGGGGTCGAGGGTCAACGAATCTACTACACGCTACCAGAGAAGCAACCTACGGAGGAAGAAGACGAATTCAGGACTGCTCTACTGATGCTCGAGGCCTACTACGCAGCAAGTACTAACGTTGTCATTGAACGCCAGCGGTTTGGCCAACGTGTTCAGTTGCCGGGTGAGACTCCGGACATATTCGTTTCTTTGCTGCGAGAACTTTCACTTTCCTGCGCCTTTAATGACAGGGCCGACGAGTTCATACGCGACCAACTCGTCGCCATGACAAGGAACACCGTACTTCGGCAGCGGCTACTTTTGGAAGGCTCCTCATTGACGTTGGACAGGGCCCTCACAATTGCTCGAAGTATCGAAGAAGCTGCAAAATATTCCAAGGAGTTGTCAGCAGCTAGCCGTGCAGGGTACGTGCAAAAAGTGGATAAGCGTTCGGCGCCCGGGCCAGGCGAACATGCCTCATCGGTACAAAATAGTGGGACTTGTTTTCGCTGCGGCTCTGCGAAACACTTAGCCAACTCTAGTATTTGTAAAGCAATGAACAAGACATGCAACAACTGTGGCAAGGTAGGCCATTTCGAGAGAGTCTGTCGTAGCGAGAAGCTTAGCAAGAAGTCACTCGCTGTTCAAGAAGTCCAGCACCGCGATCCAACAGCTCTCAGTCTACTGCAACTTAACGGGGAACAGAGCACCACAGTGCGCATTCAAGTACAGGTTCAAGAAACTCCCGTCAATTTTCTCGTGGGCACGGGTTCTACACGGGTTGCTGCTGATACGTACAGCAAACTGAGGCCTCCACCATCACTCCAGCCAACATCGGCGACATTGCTCGATTTTTCACGCAGAAAAATCTATATTCAAGGATGCTTCGCCACTCCAGTTCAGTATCGGAACCGGCATGCTCAACTCCTTTTCTACGTGGTACCACAAGGCACAAATCTCCTGGGCATCGACGCCATCAACACACTGCAACTACAGATAAATGGTACGTCACTGAGCTGCTTCCACACTTCTTGTAAACCGGAAGGGGTCTCTCCTGACCTGCTATCCAACTACACAATAGAATACAAGAAGGGCACTGAAAACACTGTCTCAGATGCCCTTTCCCATTCACCGCAGGAGAAGTATGGAGCCCGTCCGGAGCCGGAAGATGCTGTTTGCTTTGTTTCTTCATGTTTAACTCACGAGGAATTCGTAACTGCAACTGCGCAGGATTCTGTACTTTACCAAGTGATGCAGTGGACAATGTCCAGGTGGCCATCAGCCAAGACGCTGCCTCCAGAAGCAATGCCTTTCTTCAGGGTTCGGGACGAACTGTCAGTGATGAATGACCTGCTGCTCCGAGGGGAACAGTTCGTGGTACCTTCTTCGTTGGTGAGCAGACTTCTGGATATCGCCCATGAATCACATCCAGGCATCACGCGTACAAAGCAACGACTCCGAAAAAAAATACTGGTGACCTGGCATGAACAAGCACGTCGAACAGCTGATCGAGTCTTGTGCCGTTTGTCAGTCTGTTGACAAATCAGCAAAGCCAGTTGTGCCGCTAATGGAGTGGGTACCATTTCCTTCAGCACCGTGGGAGAAGATAGGCATCGACATCGTTGGTCCTTTCGCAAGGGCTCCTCAGGACTGTCGTTTTGCCATTACTTTAGTAGACTACTTCAGCAAGTGGCCAGAAGTAGGATTCACCACCAAATTCACTTCAGCGACGACCATGTCCTTTTTGCGGAGTATATTTAGCCGTGAAGGCTATCCGATGGAGATAGTGAGTGACCATGGGCCACAATTTACACCCGTCGAGTTTGAAGAATTCTTGCGGAATAGAGGTATCCACCACACATTCGCGGAAGTCTATCATCCACAGTCAAATGAACAAGTGGAATGCTTTAATCGTGTGTTAAAGGACTACATTCAGGTGTGTCTGGAGGAACATCGCCCACTGAAGGAGGCTGTCACAGAGTACCTTGGGATCTACCGCTGCACCCCGCATGCAACTACGGGCCAGAAACCTGTTCTCCTACACGGCCATCACCCAAGGACCAGACTCGATCTCGCTGCAGGACCGACTGGAAGTGTTCCATAGGTCGGAGGCGTGGAGCTTCAAGCCATGAAGCAAATGGTAACTCGTAAACAGTTTGCAAGCAAGCACTATACGGATCGTCGTCGTGCAGCCAAACATTCGTCATTGAGTGCAGGACAAGCAGTTCGGATTAACCTACCGGGACATGTGCCAAAGGGTTCCCCATCGTATTCACGTCATTTCACCGTGGTTCGGCGCCAAAATGGGGACACGTACGAGCTGAGCGATGTTCGCGTTTGGAATCGTGAGCGGCTGATTCCATACACTGCAGCCTGGAATCCTGCGACAGAAGCAACCTGCGTTTCCCCTGGGACTCCCGGCTTCACAGCAGCACACCCTCCGAGTGCTTAGATGTTCCAGTCACTTACTACGCCGGCCAGCACCGACAGAACGGCAGTTCCAACTTCAACTGCAAGTACTGGTGTGCCGAGTGTTGAAATCACGGACATTAGTGTACCAAGGAACGTGTCGGGAGGGACAGAGACAAGTGCTGAAAGTGCGGCTCCACAGCGATCCACCAGAGATCGACGCAAGCCTGCGTGGCTGGCTGAATAGGACTTATGAGACAATGCAGTGACTGCGCGTGCACCTTTTTGGGAGGAGGGGATGTTGTGTTGTGCGACGGTGTGCTGCCCCTTTTTGGGAGGAGGGGATGTTGTGTTGTGTAATGTAGTACTGTTCATGCCACCAGGTGGCGCACGATGCTAAGGTGGCCAATTTTCAGCATCATCATCAGCAACCGCAAGCCTGGTTATAAATATCGTGCAACAAGAATAAAGGCTCTCTTTTCCGTGGGTACGTGGTAGCGTCTGCGTCTCTCTGCCACGTAGGGTGACTCGGCGGGCGGCGGATACAACAGTCGCTAGTCCTCTCGTGGAAGGTGCGGCTGCCGTTCTGGAAATGGAGAGCAGGGTGTCGGCGTTGGTAAGAGAGGACGTCGCCGTGCTGGGTGGCATGTTGGGTACCTCGTGTGCTGCAGGCGGGGGCGGGTCGTCTCGATAGCCGTAGTGCTCGAGCACGGCAGCCTGAAGGTAGTCGTAGAAGGTTCGCTGGCCGGTGGTAGGAACCAAGGCGTTCCTATTCCGTAGTGGTTTAGGACAGCGGCCTTCAGATCTTCGTATGCACTTGGGCCTGGGGCTGGCAGCTGGATGCGCTCAGTGAGCTGAGCAGGTAGCTTCTCTAAAGTGAACAGGTACCTGGTTTCTTGGGACTGGATGTATGAACATAAAAATGGTTCTCCAGGGTGACAAACCATGCACCGTGGTTTGTGATGGAGTCAAACGGAATCAGTAAGGGAACGTCTGGGAGGGCGGGGAACGTTCTTCGTGTGCCGTCGTCCGCGTTGTGGCTGGCTGGGGAACCAGCGTTGCGAAGCCATGGCGAAGCCGCTTGTCTGGGTCACCACTTTGCAGGCGGCCGATGAGGCGGTGTGGCCGAGCCCACGTCTATTTAGGTTGCGCTCGCCGTGCCATGCTCAGGACGAGGCAAGTAGAACCGGGGTGCTGTTCCAGACCGGGTGCCGAGTGCTGCGTGTCCTCCATGCCAGCTGGCCAATCTGCTGATGATGATGGTGGAGCTGAAGAACATGATGATAGTGGCGCTACAATACTAACCAAACGTTTTAGCAGTCATTTGGGAAATTTACTTTGCTTGCTCAATACAAAATAGGGAATGCGGTAGCAGTAAAAACACTCGAAAAAAAAGCTTGGCCTTTTATTTCGCTTCTGGTTACTCTAGTATTTACAAGTAGTAAATGTTGTTCACGTAAATTTCTTTACGTGACAATGTATCCTCTGCCTAAAATAGTACCGGGATTGGCTACCTTAATTGATTGAATAAATACAATTATTCTCATGTGTAGTACCCTACTGACGCAAACGTTTTTAATTTTCATTGCTTTTATTATACAAACCAAGGCTTTTTAGCGATTATTAAACTCATTTACTTACCCGCCGCTGGGGCTCAGTGGCTAAAGCATTCTGTTGATGAGCACTAGGTTGAGGGTTCGATTCCGGGCTGCGGCGGCCGCTTTTCTATTGGAGGTGAAAGCAAAAGTGCCTGTGTATACGACATTTCGGTGCACATAAATATCCCCAGGTAGGCAACATTCATCTGGACCCTCCGCTACGACGCGCCTCATCGCCTGCGTTTCGTCGGCGCGTTTAACCCTACAATCAATCAGACACATTTACTTTTGTTGCTCAATGAGAAAAAGGCAATGTGGGTCCACTGTCGAAATTCGAAAGAAAACCCTCAGCCATTTATTTGGTTCCGGGTTACTCTAGCATTTACAAGTGGTAAATTTTTGTAACAATATTTGCACTAAATATTTTATGTGTCTAAAGATATTGTCACGGCCAATATATTTTGTGACAGCTCACAAAAGAGCTCTATAGTGATGGCTGTCCATGCCGCCAGTACTAAGAAAGCGCGATAGCAGAGGCGAGTGTTCTGGTGTATGGAAGTGAAAGAAAATGAGACTCATGTGATTTTGGCTCGGAACCGGCATCGCCATTAGTCCTGTGATTTAGATCCTTTTCTGGCATTAAACTAATTGCTTACACGTAGCGAACCTTCACTGTACTCTTCAAGTCTTGTGGTGGAGCCGGGTAAAGGGTGTGAAACCCGCCTACACCAAGAAGGAGGCACTTAGGAAGACAGAGTGCTTAAGGGGGAGCTGACGCGTGTCCACAAACGTACCAGTCGTCGGATTCGTGCCGCATAGCATGGGACACTGCCTATGACAAGCAGGGTAGCGCCAACACGTACCGCCCCAGCGACCATCATGGCTAATGGCAACGTCACACCAGGTCACTTCATTTTTCATCAGAAGCAAAAGCTCCCACTTTTCATGGAAACATGTTTAGAGACCCGGAGGAATGGTTGGAGCTTTATTTATGGGTTGCATGATTCAACGAATGGGACCAGGGGCCGAAGCTTTTTGATGTTTACTTCTCCCTCGGCGGATACGGAAGGACGTGGTTTGAAAACCATAAAACTGAATTGTCAACCTGGGATGAACTTCGGTGTAGGTTTCTAGCTGCCCATGTGCGGAATGACCGCAAGAAAAAGGCGGAAGCTGCACTACAATCTAGAACCGAGCATCTAAGCGAGAGCGTGACTATTTATTACGAGGACATGTCTCGCCTTTTTAGGCGTGCTGGCCCAAAATTGGCTGAGTACAAGAATTTCCTTCACCTCATGCGAGGCGTTAAACAGGAGCTGTTTGGCGGGGTAGCGCGCAATCTACCGCGTAACGCGCTTTATTTTGTCGATCAAGCCTCGATAATGGAAAGGTTGCTGGAGCTGCCCTCCAGACAGCACGACCACAATCAGAGCTGTGCGCCGGTGAATGTACTCTGCTCCCATGGCGAACAGACCCGGCAACCTTTCGTGAGATGATTCATTCGGTAGTTCGGAAAGAACTTCGCCCAGCGCAACTACCACCGGCTTTGCCTACGTATTCCTCGCCATCACAAGTCGCCCGGGAAGAACTGCAGAAAGTGGTTCGGGAAGACGTTGAACTAGTTATGCCGGCTTTTCGCAACTCCGCTACCCACACCACCGTTCTCCAACAAACCGCTTCGTACACCACTCCGAACGTCGTCACCGCAGCGCCTGCCGCTACCTGTGGCGCGTCGGTTGACGCAAACGTGAATCCTCACCGGTTGGGATAACGACGCGCCCCGGCGACCATTCAAAATACGAACTTGGGGCGTACACCAGACAACCGGGCATTGGGTTTTTATTGTTATGAGGCCAACCTTTTGTAAAGTTCATGCCCATTCTGCCGTGGTGGTCTCCGCGGTTTTCTTCTTAACGTGCTGTTCCAGTAACACGGTGAACGGCCGCCCGAAATTCAGGAGTACGTGCTTGCGCAGCACAACTTATCGAAGGCTAGCCGTGAGAAAACAAGGCCGTCGGCGTTACCTTATTGTCACCAGGCGCAAAGCCCCTGTCTCCCCTCCAGCTCACACGGCGCCTCTCACAGAGCCCGCTTCGATGATGATGATGATGATTAGTGGCTTTCTCTTTGAATCGGGGCGTCGGTTGTCAGCAACCGACTTGCCTGTTTTATTACATTTACTTGCCCTACTCCCAGCTAACCTATAGATTTACTTCCTCCCTCCTATATCTCCCTGTTTTCTGTTTTAAACTCATCGCCTCCATTCTCCTTTCTTCTCCTCTCGCTGTTCTAAATTCTCATCCGTATGATTACTCTGCCTGTGTACCCATCCCTTCCCGACTTTTTCTCCACCACCACTCCAGTCGCCTCTTCGTCACCTCTATGGCCTTGAAGTTGATGTTCCCCCTTGCCCCAAATCTCAAAGCCTCCGCCAGCGTCGTTTTCCCCTCACCCCGCAGTGGCCGTATCTCTGTGCAGCTCCTGACAATATTGTCTATAGTGTCCCGATTACTGCCGGTGCATGTACACGTTCCATCCTGCTGCATGTAGCTACCCGTGTATGCCCGGGTTCTCTTGCACCCTGCCCGTGCCTCGAAGAGCAACGTACTGCCTCTCGTATTGCCATGGACTCCCTCCTTCTTAAATTCCCGTTTCTCTGCCCTGTAAGTCCCCAGGGTTTTTTTCGCTTGCTTTCTCTGTGCCCACTTCGTCGTCTCTGCTGCCTTTGCCTGCTTTTTAACTGTTGTGTAAACGCCGCTTTCCCCTACCGACTTTCCGTACCGCTTGGTCACCTGTCTGGTCCTCCGTCTCCACCGCGTGTCCACGCTCCTTATATACAGGTACTTAAACACCATCGTGGCCCATTTTTTTGTACTCCATGTTACGAAGTCGCTCCTCAAACTTTGTCTTGCTCTGCGCCTCCCTCGCCTGGAAAGACGACCAGCCCATATCCCCTTGTACCGCTTCCCGTGTAGATTTGCTGTTTGCCCCTAGGGCCAATCTGCCTACTGTCCTCTGGTACGCATTCTTGGGCAAGTTGGTGTGGCGATCTTGACGAATTCATAGCGCAAAAAGGACGAGGACAGAGAGAGAGAACACACAACACAGCGCTAACTTCCAACTAATTTTATTTCACACAAACGTACAAATATGTATCCCCAGCCTACCCGCAATCACTTCCCACCGTCACCGCCAATGCTGACGTGTTGCAGCCCTGCGCAGAAACGTTGCCTCCTTATCCGACAAATTCAGTGACGGCACACTCACGCAGGACAACCCCGCTTTACTAATCAAATCTGCCTCTACTATTTCTCTTACTTTTTGTTCCTTGTGTTTCGACCGTATCACACATTGCTCAAACCGTGGCACGCAGCCGCAGTCGTGGCAGTCAACAGACGAATGGCCATCCCTGTATTTGCTGACCTTCCGCCTGTGCTCGCCTAACCGGTCGTTAAGACAACGGCCGGTTTGGCCTATATAACGCTTTCCACACGAAAGGCGAACATCATAAACCACACCGACTGCGCACTTAACAAATGGTTTCCTATGTCCTTTTACACACCCAACCGGTGCTTTACGGAAGGGGTTAGTCAACTTGCAAATTTTGTTCAATTTGTTAGGTGCAGAAAAAACAACCTTTACGTTCACCCGATTTGCAATCTTTTTGAGACGGTGAGACGTGTTGTGCAGATATGGAATTACTGCTACTTTTTCTTTTCACCCTCCTGTGACCTGCCCTTCCTCTGTTCTAAATTCTTGAGGTTACTCTCAGCTACCGACAAAAGAATGGCCGCCGGATACCCAGCAGCGATCAAGCGCTCCGTTTGCTCTTTGAAGCTACTCCCCATTGAATGGTGGCACGATTTTTCTAGAGAATTCTTAAAACACAGGTTAATTATTCCTCTTTTTGTGAGCTTGGAGTGAGCCGAATGAAAAGGTAACAGGCCCTTGTCTGCCCTCGGGTGATATGCCCAACATACATGTCGCTCAGAGAGCGTCAGTTTAATATCAAGGAACTGTAGCACGTTGTTGTCCGGAATCTCATGAGTTAACACCAAAGGACTAAAACACTCTCTAAATAGGGCTAAAAGCTTACGAACAGCCATCGGAAAATTGGCAACATTGCTGTCAAAGATTACAAAGAAATCATCAACGTATCTACAAACTTTAACAACATAAACATCATCTAAACGGTCTCCAAGACACCTGTCCAAGTGGGCTAAAAACAGGTTGCTTAAAACGGGAGCCAAACAGGAACCAGTACGCACTCCCTGCTTTTGAACATAGTATTTCCCATCCCATTCAGCAACAGTTGACCTCAAATACAACTTTAGTAACTCTAGAAACCCGTCCACTGAGACCAGAGCCGCATTTTGGAAACGCACCTAGCCAAACCGATCAATGCTTTCTTCAACGCTTTTAAGTAGCTCTTTATGTGGCAGCGAATAATATAAATCCTTGATGTCTATTGAGCAGGGCAGAAAACCCTTGTCACTATTTAACTTCAAAAAATCAACAATTTCTTCAGAATTCCTCACCATGAACGGGTCGTCAATAGCTAAAAGGTTCAGTTTCTCTTGCAGGAACACTGCCACTGTTTTTTGCCATGTGCCGTTTTCCGAAATTATAACTCTGAACGGGCAATCAACTTTGTGGCTTTTAGCAGTAAACATAACTTCCAGGGATCCCGACCCCACCTTTTCTATGCTTTTTGCTACACAATTCAGACTTAATCTGTTGCATAATTTGAGACCCTCTAATCTCAGTTTACTAATGGACAGCTTCTTGCGCCGCCGCAAAACTGAATTAATAGCAACGAGGGCTTTCTCACTGAAATGCCCTTTCTTTAACACGACAAACCCACCTTCTTTATCTGCGGGAAGAACCGCGAGGTCCCTGTCACGAAGGGTCGCCGCCACCTTCCGTATGGGTACACGGGAAACAACAGTTTTGGTCCTCATTAGCACGTCCACATCTTCTGAAATGCATCTTTCGGCCTCAGCTTCGGGGGCACGGCTTGAGACCTGCCGTACAAGCGATAGCAGCTCCGGAGCCTTCAATTTCGGTTCCACGGCGAACTTCGGTCCGAGACTCCCGCAGATAAAGAAGTTGGGTTTGTCGTGTTAAAGAAAGGGCATTTCAGTGAGAAAGCCCTCGTTGCTATTAATTCAGTTTTGCGGCGGCGCAAGAAGCTGTCCATTAGTAAACTGAGATTAGAGGGTCTCAAATTATGCAACAGATTAAGTCTGAATTGTGTAGCAAAAAGCATAGAAAAGGTGGGGTCGGGATCCCTGGAAGTTATGTTTACTGCTAAAAGCCACAAAGTTGATTGCCCGTTCAGAGTTATAATTTCGGAAAACGGCACATGGCAAAAAACAGTGGCAGTGTTCCTGCAAGAGAAACTGAACCTTTTAGCTATTGACGACCCGTTCATGGTGAGGAATTCTGAAGAAATTGTTGATTTTTGAAGTTAAATAGTGACAAGGGTTTTCTGCCCTGCTCAATAGACATCAAGGATTTATATTATTCGCTGCCACATAAAGAGCTACTTAAAAGCGTTGAAGAAAGCATTGATCGGTTTGGCTAGGTGCGTTTCCAAAATGCGGCTCTGGTCTCAGTGGACGGGTTTCTAGAGTTACTAAAGTTGTATTTGAGGTCAACTGTTGCTGAATGGGATGGGAAATACTATGTTCAAAAGCAGGGAGTGCGTACTGGTTCCTGTTTGGCTCCCGTTTTAAGCAACCTGTTTTTAGCCCACTTGGACAGGTGTCTTGGAGACCGTTTAGATGATGTTTATGTTGTTAAATTTGTAGATACGTTGATGATTTCTTTGTAATCTTTGACAGCAATGTTGCCAATTTTCCGATGGCTGTTCGTAAGCTTTTAGCCCTATTTAGAGAGTGTTTTAGTCCTTTGGTGTTAACTCATGAGATTCCGGACAACAACGTGCTACAGTTCCTTGATATTAAACTGACGCTCTCTGAGCGACATGTATGTTGGGCATATCACCCGAGGGCAGACAAGGGCCTGTTACCTTTTCATTCGGCTCACTCCAAGCTCACAAAAAGAGGAATAATTAACCTGTTTTAAGAATTCTCTAGAAAAATCGTGCCACCATTCTATGGGGAGTAGCTTCAAAGAGCAAACGGAGCGCTTGATCGCTGCTGGGTATCCGGCGGCCATTCTTTTGTCGGTAGCTGAGAGTAACCTCAAGAATTTAGAACAGAGGAAGGGCAGGTCACAGGAGGGTGAAAAGAAAAAAGTAGCAGTAATTCCATATCTGCACAACACGTCTCACCGTCTCAAAAAGATTGCAAATCGGGTGAACGTAAAGGTTGTTTTTTCTGCACCTAACAAATTGAACAAAATTTGCAAGTTGACTAACCCCTTCCGTAAAGCAACGGTTGGGTGTGTAAAAGGACATAGGAAACCATTTGTTAAGTGCGCAGTCGGTGTGGTTTATGATGTTCGCCTTTCGTGTGGAAAGCGTTATATAGGCCAAACCGGCCGTTGTCTTAACGACCGGTTAGGCGAGCACAGGCGGAAGGTCAGCAAATACAGGGATGGCCATTCGTCTGTTGACTGCCACGACTGCGGCTGCGTGCCACGGTTTGAGCAATGTGTGATACGGTCGAAACACAAGGAACAAAAAGTAAGAAAAATAGTAGAGGCAAATTTGATTAGTAAAGCGGGGTTGTCCTGCGTGAGTGTGCCGTCACTGAATTTGTCGGATAAGGAGGCAACGTTTCTGCGCAGGGCTGCAACACGTCAGCATTGGCGGTGACGGTGGGAAGTGATTGCGGGTAGGCTGGGGATACATATTTGTACGCTTGTGTGAAATAAAATTAGTTGGAAGTTAGCGCTGTGTTGTGTGTTCTCTCTCTCTGTCCTCGTCCTTTTTGCGCTATGAATTCGTCAAGATACTGTCCTCTGATTTACTTCCAGGCCCGCTTCGGTCTCTGGCTTCATGCAGAGAACCGAAGTAGCGGAAGTTAATCCTGGTACCATGACCCCTTTCCAGACTCCCTTTACCACCTCGTAGTTGCTGTATCCCCAGAGGGCTCCATGCTTCATTATAGTCGCGTTCCGTCTTCCTTTCGTCTTAAGGTGAGCCTCATGCGCCTGCGTGTAATATTCGCTGTTATTCAGCCATACTCCTAAATATTTATACTCTTTCACCAACGGTATTTCTACTTGGTGCGCTGATACTGTTTTGTGCGCCTCGCCGTCATTAAAGACGATGGTCCCCGATTTTTCTCTGCTAAAGGATAGCCCTAGGTGCGTCGCTTCTTCGCGGCATATATCCATCAAACACTGCATACTTATCCGGTTGTCCGCCACCAACAATATGTCGTCTGCACACATTAGTCCTGGAACACGTTGTTCCACTACCTGCCCGTTTTTCATGTAGGATAAGTCGAACCCCACCATGCTGACTTCTAGCTTCCTTTCTAACCCCGCCATGTAGATTATGAACAGCAGCGGAGAGAGAGGACATCCTTGTTTCAAACCCTTGTAGGTGTATACAGGCCTTTGTATGTTACCCCCTCCCACACTATTTGCACTTGGCTCTCCCGGTATAGCTGCCTGAGTAAGCTAATGAATTCTGCCCAAACTCCCTCGTCCTCCCGGATACTACAAAGCCACTCCCTGTCTACATTATCACACGCCGCTTTAATGTCCAGAAAGGCTAACAACAAAGGTCGGTTTTGCATCTTAGCCACCTCTATGTATTGGCTTACCACGAATAAGTGGTCGTCTAGTCTTCTGTCATTTCGAAACACGTTTTGAAGCTCCCCTAATATCCTATTTTCTTCCACCCACTGCTCAAGTTTGAACTTCACTGACTGCATTGCTAACCTGTACAGAACTGACGTGATGGTTACTGGCCTATACGAACTCGGGTTTGTACTGACTCCTTTGCCCTTGTACACTAAGTTCATCCTGCTCATTTGCCACGCGGCCGGTATTGCCTTTTCTTCTACACTTGTTCTGATGGCTTGCAGTAGCTTTCCCTTGCTCTTTGGTCCTAACTGGTTATTCAACTCCATCGGTATCCCATCCGTGCCTGCTGCGGTAATTTTGGGGACCTTTTTCTCTGCTCCTTTCCATTTCAGCTTGTCCTCATCTATCTCCAGGCATTTCGGCCTACCCGACGCGACAACTCTGTGTCGCTGCGGGACCCCTCCATCCACCTTACGGAACTTCTTCATGATGTTTTTGTGTAGATATGCCAATCCTTCCTCTCACTTGAGCATCTGCCCCTTGCTCGTTTTTTATAGTACCGCCTTCTGTGGGGCACGTACTTTTCCGTAATCCCTGCACATGGTTCCAAAACCTTTTCGGCGTGTCCCTACCCCTTCCTCGTATTTGCGCTACCCATCGCTCGCTGTCCCGCTTTATTTTCGCATGAACTATATGCTCAACTTCCTGTTTCATTTGCTTATTCTAGTACCGTTTTAGGTCCACCTCCTCCTGATGTGTCCCTATCCTCTTGGCCTGTCTGTGCTCTCTAGATGCCTGTTTACGCCTCTCTATCGCCGCCTTGATTTGTTTGTTTCACCACATTTTGGGTGCTTTTTTTTCCTGTCGATCGATTGACCCCCTCTGCGTTGACTATTTTTTCCTGCATAGTCTTGATGAGCCTGCCATATTCCCACTCTTCTCCAGGATTTCTTTCTATGCTTTCTATGCTTTTGGCTATAACTGCACTTTTAACTTTGTGTTTAACTTTGTGCGCTGCCCCGGTCGACCCGTTTTTTCAACCATTAGTTTCCCAGAACTCAGGTTTATGCGCTTGTGGCCACTGCCCCGACTGTGGCCGCCTTCCTCATCTATGGTGATTCCATCCAATCATTCATAAAGCCCCTCTGAAATAAGACAGTAGTCAATACTCGACTGTCTCCTACCACACTCCCACGTTAATTGACCCTCTCATTTTTCTTCCCTATTTACTATGATCAGCTTCTAGTACTCACACATATCTTGCATTAGATTTTTGTTGAACTCTGTGTACCCATCTAGGTCTACAATGTGGGCGTTCATGTCCCCTACCAATAGTACCTCCCCGGAACGTTTCAAATCTTCGATGTCCTATTTTCTACACGCCACCAGTTTTTCGTTTTGTTCTTTGGTTTTCTTACCCGTCCACAGTTCAAACACCTCTACAGCCATCTTCCTACCCTCCACCATCCCTTTCACCACACATGTTCTTTACAGTCTTCTTTCACTCTCTTCCAATTAGCCCCCTGCCGTACAATCATACCTACTTCTCCACCTTTTCTCAATCCAGCCGTCTTGTTACAACCTTCCCATACATACTCTCCAATTACTGGAAATTCCTCCTAGTCCCGTAAGTGCGTCTCGGTCACAGCGTATTCCTGGATATCTTCCTCTTCTAGCTGCTTAGTAATCTCCATCCACTTCTTTCTTTTCCTGCCACCTTGCTTGTTTATGTACGCGATCTTCAGTCTCCCCTCTGTCTTCTTTACACGCCGTTGTCGTCCCTTTTGTTTGCCTGCACCGATCTGCACCGACCCCGCTATCTCCCTTTGCTCCTTGCATTTGTCCACGCCATCTTCGGAAAGGCCTGTGGGCCCCCTAAAAAGCCACATTTTGCGCCACGTGTCGTCTTCCGATGGCTGCTCCCACCTGCCCGTCGAAACGCACTCTGTCACGCCGGAACGCCCTTTTCCGTCCCACCTATCAGACATACCTGTTGATGTCCACGACAGCAAAGGTCAGCTCTTGCCCAGCTCCAGTATGTCTCGGTTTACCGCTACAACTTCCCTTTTCACCTGCACCCCTCTCCCAATTATCTCTGGTACTGTGCTCACAACGACCTGCACATGTGGGCACAGCGCCCGAAGTTCCTTCACCCCCTTTTCAAGCAGGTTGCGCACTCCCACGCCTCTTATCTGCCGAACGTCATTGGTTCCTCCTGCGATAATCACTAGTTTCTGCCCGTGCATATATTCCCACATTTTATTCTTTGCCTTTTCTAACACTACCCTCACCGTCTGCCCCAGGAACACGCCAGCCTGCCCTCTCCTCTCGTCCTCTTTCGCCCGGCCTCTAATCTCCATTTCTGAGTACCACGTGTTGGAGTCCCCCGCCACGATCACCATGCCCCTTTATCCTTTTCCTTTCTGCCCCCCGGCGCGGCCGCCTGCTCCCGTACCGGCTGAGTCAGCGCGAGTCCGGGATCAGCTTCCGGCGTGGCGTCTTTGTCCTCCTCTTTTCCCTTCTCGGGGTCAGGCACTGCCGACACATCTGCCTCGTGACTTGCTTTATTGGTTGTCGGGATGTCACCCTTTGTCGCCAGTTTGACGTCCATTTGCGCAAACCTCGCTTCGAGTGCCTTCCTCTGCTCTTGTTCATCCTTCAACTCGTCCTGTAGCTCGCCTACCTGCTCTGAGCTGCACCTTTTCTTCCTCGAGCCGGTGAAGGCGCGACGCTAGCACACACACTCTGAATCTGACGTCCTGCCCTTCCGCGTTGTCGACCGACTCGAATCTCGTCTCAACGAGCGCGTATTCGTGCTCGCACGCTGTGCACACCACACCCGGCTTCTTCCTGTGAGGCATAGTAGTGCCTGTCCAGGGCGTGCCCAACTCTGGTTTACTTCACTGCCGCGTTCTCGCGCGTTCCCCTCCAATCTAAAAGTAAGCCGCAAAAGTGCGATTCTTTTCTACAGCATCGATTCTTCTTCCACGAATTATCACGCTTTCACGAACTATCACGCTTTCAAACCGCCAAGTGCAACAACCGCGGGACACATCTGATTCAGTCAATTCCCCACGCTAACTACCGCCCCTTTAAACTAACCTACATCTCTCTCTAAAGCATGGTCGCTATAAAAAAAGAATAATAAATTTAAAACACATATCCGTTTTCGTCGTCAATGCAAACGCCGCGCTCTGTACGTCCGCACACCTCGACAGCTCGGATGAACTCGAGAAAACTGACAACAGCGACCTCTGGAGGCGGGGTCGCTGAAGGGGAAGCCGGTGAAGATACTCCACAATGCTTTCGACGATGCAAACAGAAACTGACGAAAACGAGGCACATCAGATCTCACCGTGATTATCGACGGTTATGACGTTACTGCGCTAGTGACGCAGGTGCCAACTACTCGGTAATCAGCAGCAACATGGGAGAGCAGCTAAAGAAGGTACTCACGCACTGGAACGGACCCCATATTCTAACCGCGGGTGGTCATCTGATCGCGCCATCATGTCCATGCACAGCTAGGGTCGGCATCCGTGGCTACGCCTACGTCACTGAATTCATGGTACTCCCAGAGTGTTCCCGAATTGCAATACTACGTATGGACTTTCTAAAAACAAATTCCGCCGTCATGGACCTGCAAGCATCTACGGCGCCTTTCTCGACAGAAAGAGCCATCACTACAAATGACGCAGAAATGGGGGAAGTCTTCGTGTTCCTCGACCTCGGCGGCAACGTCGTTGTGCCACCTCGAAGTAGTGTCGTCGTCTTCGTGACGTCGGATATGGCCAAACGTTGTTAACGAATATTCAAAGGCAACACCAACTTGCTTTTAGAGAAGGAAGACTGTGTCGCAAGGAGCCTTGTTCACCTTGGTGATGGCTGCCCAAACTTCGTACTCACAAACTTTGGAAACAGTCTCCAACACGTCGCAAAAGGAACCGCGATATCCCAGGTCAACGAGATTGTTCAATTGACGGACCTGTGTACAGCGGGCACCTATCGGACTGACGCATCGGGTCTGCAATACGTCCTGGTATATTTAACATCAGCCCAGACCTCTCGCCTAAACAGAAAACGCATCTAATAGAACACATCGAGAATTTTCGTGAGTGCTTATCCACTTCTTCAAAGGTCGGATAATTCCCTGTTGTCAGAACACGCGCATCTGGTTTCGTATTGTGGTGGGATTGACGGCACGAACAGCCATCACTGTGAGCTTCATTCTGTGCTGTCACTAAATCTATGCAGCGTAGCAATATGCGGTCTTTTGCCCAGTCCTCCATGGCGTTTTAATGCCTTGTTGTTTACGCACAATTATCGTCGCTTGTTAAAGCAATGATCGGTAGCTGAGCGTTTTTTTAATTTTTTCAAAACGTTTGAGTGGGACTGCCACCGGCTGTTTTCCTTGATGCTAAATGAACCTAAGCTTTACCATAAAACGCCTAATAAATCGAGTATTTTCTTCTCACTTTCACAATGCCTTACGGCTAACATGTTCATTCCTATGCCACGTATCTCTTGCAGTATTTCGTCGTCTCATGTAACGGATCTAGATTAACGACCTATCATCTTCAATTTTCGTGCATCCGTCTGTGTGCAGTTTGCTATTTTTCGCCCAATTAATACTGACAACAACACTAACGGTCGTCAGTCCGAACTTGGGAATGTAAGTCACTGTTTTAACGAAATACTCAATATAACTAAGGTTAATAAACATAAGCATATGCGCATAGATTGAAATTCTAACATCCTCCTGTGTCTTATTTAAACACTTTACCGCGAAGCACTTTTAATATACTAAATACCTTGGTGTGTACATTTTAGGTAACCGAAATGGTAGGCTGCACATAAAACATGTCGAAAGCAAAGCCAATTGCATGTAGGATTATCTACGGCGTAACTTCTCCAACTCCGCACCTTCAGTGAAGCTTTTGCGTTATAAAGCACTAACGCACTAAAACAGGAGTCAAAACAGGAGTACGCTGCGCAGGTGGGGGGACCTGAAGAATATTCTCATTACAGCTCTTGAAATTCTCTCTGTCGGCCGCATTGGCAGCTTTCTTATGGAAGCGAAAAGGAAAAACGCCGTGTGTTTGAGATTTTGGGCCACGTTAAAGATCACCAGGTAGTCAAAATATTCCTGGGCTCTGCATTACGCGTGCCTGATAGCCTTTGTAGCGTCAGCTCGTTAAAGACTATAATAAATAAAATCATACATTTTTATCCTTGTTTCTTCTTATTATAACCGTACGCCAACCATCCTGTGTACAAAATCTAGTATTCGGTGGTACATTCGGAAGGAATCATTACTTCGCGTCAATCTACTTTTTCTCTTTTATTGTTTCTTACACTATACCGTCATTCCAACCTGCACAACTATGCCCTCGTCTAACGCATTAAATTTCTTGATGAACATATCAAGCTCACACATTTCGCGTTTAACACATGGACACCTTGGACATATCCAGAATAGTTCGCCCTGTGACTGTGACCTGATTGGAACCACCCTCTCTCTTGCAGATATCGTGGCAATGCGTATTATTGCCCGTTTCAGAATGCGTTAGGTACTACTATTTAACCACGGTAGTTTCTATGTTGTTGCATATTTACTCAGCACAGGAACTTTTTTGCTCTATTATCCTCTTTTTATCGCCATGTTTGTGCAACCACTCCCCTCGGCAATGCCTCTGGCTCTGATTGTATGGTAACAAAGTAAGCCACAGAAATACCGTTCAGAAACCCGAGTGATGGCACAGAGTTACATCACTCACCTCGTTTGCACGAGGTACTGCGTTCGAAAACTGGTACCGCCGGGCACGCGCCGGTTACATTAATGGGTACAGGCGTTTCTGGTGGAGTGCGGACCCTTGAAAGGGGGTTTCACGTCTGGCAAGCTACCTTTACTCTAGCGAGGGGCCCCGGAGCCTTGCCAATCTGGCGGGGCCGCCGGCCACGAATCGTCGTTGCGCCATTGTCGGGGGTGAAAAAGTCTGGCGGCATGTCTTGCCACAGGCGGTTGCGAGTTGAGGGTCCACCGTGACTGGGAAGGCACCATGTGCATTCGTGTGCTTTGGTGGCACCGCGCACCTACCGGTAAAATAGGAACAAGCGACTCCCCGGTATGGCGCTCTGCCCTTGTGTGGGACTACAACGCTTGACAAGTTCACCCGGGTTGCACGGAAAATCGCCCCTCTGGAAAGGGTCGGCTGCAAAAACGCAGGAACTCTTTTTGGTCTATTCTGCTGTTTTTATCACCATGTTTGTGCAACCACTCCCCTCGATAATGCCTCTGGCTCTGTTTGTATGATAACAAGGTAAACCAAATAAATAACATTAGGCATTTCCTTTAGTTTAGAATAAAAAAACTTGCTTAAATATCTGAGAATTACGCTAAAAAAGGAATGAATTGCAAAACATATTATTACTGCATTATTACTGGCCTTTGGGATAACCGGGCCTACCTATACAACACTTCTAACTGTGTACTTTGTGCCGTAAAAAGGTATTTTATAAATCTGCACTGTTTTATTGTTTATTAACACGTTTTTAAACAGGAACTCTGAGATCAGAGAAAATAAATGCATTCTTTCATGTAAACATAAAAATTATGATGTAATACCTCATCTATGTCTGGTGATCATCCGCATCATCATTCCCGGGGCTTGTGTTCTGGGCTGCCACGCCTAATGAAGCCCTGTGTCGATTGTCTTCGATGCCTATGCCATCTGTATTTTGGGTTGTTTTCAAGTGATAGAGTTACCCCTCGTTCCTGCCCTCGGCGGCAACCAGCGTCCTCCGTCGAGCTTCTTTGTTCGACGTATCGCGTTACGAGAGTCCCCGATGCAACCAGAATGCAGCAAGGAGCACACCGCTGCTGTACTGTCGGCATGAATCACCACTGGCTAACCACGCGACTCTTCCCTCTGCCCTATTCTTCGTGGCGATAACGTTGATGATTGCCTCGAGGAGTATAGTATCGTGAACAAATTTAACTTGTGGTAGTAAGCTTCTCGGCTTCCAAATTGGGCATTCTCCCTGGACCACGTAGTGAAGACGTGGATCCTGGTTCCACAACGAAACCATGAAGTACGAGACTGTCTTTACCTAACCACTGCCCATTTTTCGACAGCCAAAAATCTCCGTCTGATGGTGCCAAGAAAAAGCTGGATTATCGCGTACGGCATCCCCTGAAAGTCCTAGCTCTGTGCCGCCGTGCAGATCAAAACATAGGTGAGCCTGATAAGGAGCACCAGAATCTTAAAGCCATCGTTCCTTTGGGTCTCAAGGCCCTGGCGGTTCAGAATCCCACCACCATTATCGACAAGTGCACAACCTTTCCGCGCATGCACCAGCTTCAGGCTCACGCAATGCTCGCCTACACACCGATTCCGCAATGCCCGAATTACTGCTGAGGTTTAGACGGTGTCTTTCTTTCCAATAATGAAGATAATAATTGAACGCTATCTATAGGGGTTGAGTACACTGCGCGCATTTCTTTATCACTTGAGTAATCATGTGAATATTGTCTAGTGTTGAATTATCTCTCCAAACCCTGGTCTTTCATTCGGTTGACTGAAATGTAAGGTGGCAGAAGTTCTGTTATTGATTACCTTGGTAAGTACCTTGAAGACGACTGATAGTAAGCCGCCCTGTCGGTACTTTTTCAAGCTTTTATAGCACTTTCGTTTCATTAAGATGTTGTTCATGGTGCTCCAAGATTGGGGTACCCTCGCCGTCATTAGGTATTGGGTACACAGGTTCGCCGGTTTTTCTGGTAGAATTTTTCAGCATTATTCAAAAGGTCTGCCGTTATCTGATCGTGAACAGGTGCGTTGAGTCCTTTTATTTTTTTCAAAGCCTTTTTATGTCTTTTGTCATTACTGATGGGATGTCTATATTCTCTTCTGTACTTTCTCTTCCGTTATTATCCTAGATGTCGCAGCGACTGTAGGGGTTTATATAAAATTTCTCGCCTACTGTAACCTTTTTATCCCTATCTGTGATGAAATTGCCTTGCTTGTCTCAAGGTGCATACATCTGATTTTAACCAATGCCTAGACGTCCATTTACTGCTTTGAAATAGCCTCCTTTCTTTGCAGCATGTTGTACAAGCCGCGTCGAAATACCGGAGACCGACACGTAATAAGTAACACGTAATAAGACCGACACGTGATAATAACATAACAAGCCAGCGTGGGCAAACTTCCCATCGGCATGAAGAGAATAGCAAATGTTCGTGCGGAGATTATGAGGAAGTACTAGCAGCTACGTTTGCCCTCCGTGGTGGTAGTTCCTTCGGTAAACCAACCCATCACGATGTGTGAATTGCGCAGCTGGGCTGCGCAGGGCCCAAGGTTGTTGAGTATGGGAGGCATAAGGCAGCAAGAAGCTGAGCAAATGAATCCATAGGTGGCTCCCTTGTTCACATGGCATCAGAACGAAAGAAACCAATAAAGAAGTGACCCAGCAGAAAGAAAGAAACAGGTGAAAGACAAAGAAAGAGGTGACGTCACAGCATCATGAGGCTTGATGCAGTATCTGGTGACATGGGAGAACGGGATAGGGCATCAGCGTCGGAACGTTTGCCCCCAGACCGATTTATGACAGGTATATTGTACTATTGTAGCCGTAAATCTCTCAAGCTAGCCCCCCAAGCGGATCTTTTAGTGTGGACAACCAGTATAGGTAATGGTGGTCTGTGGCGACGTAAAATGGGCAGCATATACGCCGCATTAAAGTAGACACTCTTCCGAATACGCAGCATAAGGTAGACATTCTTCCTAGTTCCTCCTGAGGCACTGATAGTCGACGAAAAAGCGTATCGAACCATCCTTCTTGGTCACAAGCACTACGGGAGACGCCGAGGGTCGGTTGAGGGCAGATTGTCGCCTCGCTCCAGCATGTCGTTCCAATTTCATGAAGGGTACGTCGTACGTTTCTGGGAAACGTGATAAAGTCTTTGTCGTAGTGGCGGGTGGTGCGAGCTTGAAAGCTCTACTAAGTCGAACATCAACAGTCGAACACGCGATAGACTGAGCTTTCAAGCAGTCAGCGGACAAGCAAAACCAGTGAAGTAGAGCCAGGAGTCAAGCTCTTTTTGTTTTCGTGAGATCTCCATCGATGCCCTCATTGAAAATGCATTGTGGTAACACCACTGCTTTGGATGCAGCACTCCATTTTGCTACATCAATGATGCTGGTAGTATTGTTTGGGACATCTATGACAGCACTTGACTCGACAGGCTCAATCCAGCCGATCGTATCACCCTGCAGAAGCGCAATCTGATTCGAGGTTGGTAACTAGCCAGCATGTGGTTAGTACAAGCACGGGTTGTTCGGTAGGACGGCGTAAAGAGCATGGCTGTGTCAGCAGTGCATGAACAGCCAATTGGCACAGAAACAGGGCTGTGGGGCGGAATGTTTCTATCTTCGCTGGCAACTAATTTAGCAGCAGTCATCGCATCATGGGGCGTGTCGCAATCTGGTGCCAGTTCAACTTCCACACGCGCATAATCGGTTAAGGCACTGGAACGAGCCAGAAAGCTCCAACCAAATATGAGGTCATGGAAGCACAATAAACTCTACTGTGTACAAACATCGTGGATCGTCACTAGCGCCGTGCACGCAGGAGACCCATGGATGCGTTGGGCGTTGGCGGTACGTAGCGAAAAGCCACCCAATGGCGTCACCACTTTTCGAAAGGTGCGGCAAAGGTTGGCATAACAACCTGAAACGGCAGCGGCCTTTTTCAATAAAGCTAATGCACGTGTCTTCAACAAATACTTCTGTAACTTTTGAGGGCGAAAAACGACGCCTTGGGCAGTTCGCTGGTAACGCAGGTCTTGTTGGCCCTGGAAATGCATCAACTATTTTTCCTCGTCGTTAGCGGTTAGTCGGCGGCTCATGGGAGAAAGGGACATATGACGAAGGGAGGACGAGTGAAGGGTAACCAAAGTGCGGGAAACAGAAGACGTAGTAGTGAATTCCAATCTGTAGGTGCTTCACGTGGGGACTAGCTTGGAGGACCAAAAGTAAGTGCTCCGGTATTGTGGTTTTTTGGCGTTAGGCCTCGGCGGCCGTATCAGGGACATATTCACCATAACGACACTAGAAACAAGGGGCATGGTTGTGCCATGTTCGCAAGGCACTGCTGAATTAGGGCGAAGTCCGCAAAAATGGTGGTGACCTTATCGGTACAGATTGTTGGTAAGAGATTGCGGCCCGCTGAGGGTAGACACCCACGGCGCCAGCATGCGTGACGTTCGATACCGGGGTCCTTGCGACGCTCTCTGCATGCGGCAGAGGTGTAGTAACCCTAAGGATATGACTGGAGGCGCAGTGGGAGTCTCCGGAAGAGCCTCAGCAACTTGCTCGAATTATGCGTCTGAGTGTTGATCCCGGGAAAGACGGAATCTACGTGGTGTACGGCAGCAAGGCGAGCTGAAGGGAGACTTCATCACGCAGTATCTGTTTGATGTGCAGCAGCAGGAAAGAGTTGTCGGGGTCATGGACCAGAGGCCAGATGGTGTCGTGTTAGTGATCAACGTGTGCCGGCTCGCTCTTTGCTAAACTCGTCATAATTTTGGCAGAGGTTCAGCCCATAAGCCATGGAGCGCGGGTCTCTCGCCAAGACCATCAGGAAGGCACCATAGCCAATGACTTTCATCACGTACTTCATTTTCTCAGCCTCCAGCATGGATAGGTTCTCACGCTTGCAGATGCCCAAAACATCGTCGATGTAGCTCGTGAAAGTCTCGCCTGCATGCTGTGAGCGGCATTCCAAGCGTTGTCCGGCACGCAGTTTTCGCATAACAGGACGGCCAAAAACTGCAATTAATTCCCTCTTGAAGTCCGGCCACGTGGTTCAGCGACGACACGTGGGCACCGTTCGGCGACACCAATCAAAGGAAAGGTGACGTTACTGAGTTTCCTGGCGTCATTGATTTTGTTGTGCGTACTGAAATATTCGTAGGATGACAACCAGGTATCAACTTCTGGCTCTTTCGTACTGCCGAACATGGCAGGGTCACATCGACGAAGCGCACCAGGGAAGATGATAGCTGGGCTCGGAGGCACACTGCGTGTGTCGTGATCACCAGGCATGGCCATTGGCACGGTGCGTATAGCGTGTGTATAGCCGCGTATGGCTCCTGACGATTTATTAAAACTCAAGAGGTAGTAACATGGGAAGTAGCTCGGGCGTCAGAGATAGCAGTCGCCCGCGTTCGACACGTGAAGCGCGCTTGTACAACAGCACCAGTGCCTTTCTCGCACGCACATTATCGTTGTCGTCTTCTGGCGACATCCCAATTCTACCCCCTTAGATGAAACGACAAAAAACGAAGTCTCCGTAGGGGTCTGAAGGCCCCCTAGCCAAGGGTAGTCGCAGTGGCCGGGTAGGCCCTACTTGAGACGTCGAGGTCGTTGGTTGGGGGGAAACCTGTGGAGTATCCAGCGAGTCCGGTAGCAGTGAAACAGAAGAACGCGACAGAGTCTCTTGCATTGTTTGATTAAAGTCGTCTTCTGTGCTCCAACCAATGGGCGTCCTGCTCTGACTCGCTTTCCCGATGTAGTTAACATGACGGCAAACCTTTCACGGGGCGCTTTTCACCAGCTGCGGTCGTGGTCTGACGTGGCGCACAAGTTCGCCTTCTATCCAATCGGGCTTTCTCACGAACTGTCACATGAGCAGCATTTCTCTTTCCGCGAAACGATGTGACTATTTTAGTGGCTGCTGGTGATCAGGGGTCTGCGTTTCCTTTTCCGGCTTGAGCACATCGAGGGTACATAAATGTTCGCGGCCAAACTTCGCTCTCACAGGTGTCCATCTTGTAGCTGTGTGCACCGTTGTGTGTGGCCGATACAGGAACCTTGCAAGTCGGCACTGTATGTAGGAGTGTTTATTCATTGGTAAGAGATTGCGGCCCGCTGAGTTTGGTTTGGCGACGTATTAGTTTGGCCACGTATTGTTCTGCGTCCCGATTGTTGCATGATGATATGCTGGTTTAGTCGTACCTTGTATGTCATTCGACTGGCAGAACTGCTTCATCTCACTTGAAATAGAACCTTTTTCGTTGTTCGAGAAGTCTTTGCGTGGAATTCCGAAATTAGCGAAGAGACTACAGAGTACATGAATGACTACAGAGGATGTCTAGGTGACGTGCCAGACTTCTAACCCACTTGGTGTACGCGTCCACAACACCCGAGTAGCGGCGCCCGAGTAGTATTCCCGCCAAGTCAAGATGCCGTGTCTACCATGGTGTCTCAGGATGATCCAACGTGAGTACGGAGATTTTGGTGGGCTCTCCTGCGTTGCTTGGAATTCAGACTACTGTCGTACCGTTTCTTTAATCATATTGTCGATTCCGATCAACCATACGAAACACCTTGCACGCTTTCTCGTGGCTACCGTGCCTGGATGACGAGCGTGCAGAAGTGCCAGAATGTGGGATCATGCAGAGCTCGGAATGCTCACACGTGATCCTTGTGTGAGACACTCGAAATAAGATACCAATGCGGTCGCTGTTCGCCGCTATGTAGCGAACTCCTCTTTAATAAGTTTTTGCACTCTGCCATTCTGCACTGACTTGTATAACCTTCGCAAGACGTTTTCTTGCTGCGTCAGGTGGGCTATCTCTGTAGTAGTACACGAAGGTCGTGACAACGTTTCGAACAACAGCACGTGGCCTGGTGCCTATTGCACATCCATTCGTTCTGGCAGTGGTAGCCGGCTGAACGCGTCTGCATTATGATGGTTTTTGGCAGGGCTCTACACAATATTGCAGTCATATGCAATAACTTGATGCACCATCTGTTCCGGCGTGGTGATGGGACAAAAGCCGTTGGTTTCCCTAATCCCAGTATTCCGAGCAGCGGTTTGTGATTCGTGACAAAAGTTGCCTTTCTTCTTGCAATATTTTTTTGAAACTTGGGAGCTACAAACACGACAGCGATTCCTTCCCTGTCCAACTGAGCAACCCTAGTGTCCTAGATGCGAAAGAAATTGGTCCGTCTCTATTTTGTTGTGTTGTTGTGTTATGATGTGTTTTATGGCGGATAAGCAAATAAGGCTATCATGCGCAAAAAAAGAAGGTTTTGGGTATTTTGGGGATAATAACTGATTGTTACTGCACGTTACAGCGCTAAAGCTTTCTTAGAAGCCCTGCTTCTTTTATAAAACATAAAATGAAAGACATTTTAACAAGTGCGTTTTCTACTAAATGTAGACTTGGGTGAAATAGGTTGTGTTCGTCGTAGAACAGCCTAAAATGCTTTTTCTCAGGACCTCAAATTTTGTACATGTGAGTAACATTTGGTTTACTGTTAGCTCTTGGTCGCATTCCTCACATCTCGGTTAATTTTCTTTCATAAAGGGAAAGTTATGTGTCCGATGTGTTTGTCCAATGTAGAGACAACATAAAATAACTTCGGTGAGGCGTTCTTTATGTTTGCTTAATTCCCACTCTGCTATAGTGGGTTTAACAATGTGAAGTTTGTTGTTTGTATTGTTATCCTATCAGACTGCCATGGTTCTCTCCGTTTACTCAATATACTTTTCATAGAGGCGTTATGACGAATATGTACTATGGTTACTGTTTTGCTACCAGCCTGTGCAGCACATGCATCGGCTCTGTCAATACCATTTTTCCCAACATAGCTAGGAAGCCAGCGCAACTTCGTTTCCTGTCCCTGTTTTTTTTCCTGTCACTTAGTTGTGTACTACGTCGCCTATTATATGGGTTGAGCTGTATGTTTGTAATTTAGGGCTGTGATTGAGCTGAGCAAGTGTATGTACATAACACTTTTCGGAATGCGTTCCTTCCTTATTTTTTTTACAGCCACAGCAATGGAATAAGACTCCGCTGTGAAAACCGAGGCACACTGAGGTAACCTGATCACCTTCTCACATTTACCTTGTATTATTGCATTCCCAGCATACCATGGCGTTTCGAAAATGTCTGGGTAAAATGCTGTGTACCCTTTGTATTTTTCATCGAGTGCCAGAAGCTCATTTATTAAGTGTTCACGCGGTGTACTTTTCAGCTGATAAATTAATGTTTTCTAGTCAACGTATTCTGATGTTTTTAGCTGAGGTAAAGTTTCTGCAGCTCTTGTTATGTCACGTGTAATCATCCTGGCCCTATAAAAAGCCATCTTCATTGTCTTTTGTTTTGCGTCACTCTTACTGCTTCTCACACGTTTTAGTAGGTACGATCTCATGAACCATTAAAAACTTCTTCTCGGGCGCCGTTTTCTCTTTTTGGCCTTCCGCCATCAAACACCAACCATCATCATCATCTTTTTCTTTAGTAAATGTGTACGTTCTTTTGAATACAATTCTTGCACAATTTGTCGGGTTCTTTTGGTATGAAATCGCTGCTGAAAAGGTACCTTCTGTCTTGCCGATTTTAGTGGTTTGGCACATCTGTGCAACCATTATCATCATCATGCCGGTCCAGGAGCTTGGAACCAACTTCGTCATCAGTTACGTCGTCCTTCTATGTTACCTCTATGCCCAAATTAGGGAACCAGTTGTCCGAGGTAACGTCCTGATTCCTTGTTTAACCCATGCGGTAATATCAGTGTTGTCCTTGTGCGCTACTTTTAACGTTGCGCAGCCGACCACTCGAAGAGACTCGTTTTGAAATATGCGTCAGATAATTTTATTAGCCTGAAGCTGGCGTGGTTTATTATTCCATGTAGCTCCGAACGATGCCTGCCTGAAAAGAAGTGCATGCTGCACCTGAGTCGAGATCGAAATTCAAAGACTTGCCAAGTACGCGTCGCTGCATTATGACCTTCTGGGTGATGTATTTGTCCATTAAGTTGTTGAGCTCCTAAGGAGCCTTGCTGGGCCACTCTTGAGACGTGGTGTCGGGGACTGAGGCTGTTGTCAAAATTCTTTCCCATGGATATTCGATAGTGTTGTTACCCTTAGTTCTTGCCTGTTTCTGATTTTTATACTCATTTTGTCGATGTGCCTCTGTTTGCTGCAGTAGTTGGAGGAAGCTGTCTGGAACTTGCAATTGCCTGGACTATGCTGTGCGTCCAAACGCCACCAATGTTGGTTTTTCTACTCAACGTAGCTACTAGAGCGACCTGTCCTTCCCGTATTTTATCTACTTGTACTGGCTTTGTGAATTTATCTCCATTCCGACTTCACCTTTTTCTGGTCTTCAACGGCGTTTCCTGCTCGCAGTGGAAACTCCAAAGCTTTCTTGAACGTCAATTTCTTTTCGCCACATAGCCGTTGTTGAACCTACTTGTTCTGAAGACCACAGGGAATACGATCACTCAATATCACGTCCAGTGGTAATATTGACGGATTCAAAGCCGAATCTGTGGTGGTGTCACAATTACAGTCTGCAGCTAGTGTCTTGAGCACTTTCACGGAATCTCTGACCGTTTGGTCATGCCTTTGGTCCTGTCGTTGCAAGTGTGCCCTGCAGGAGACTTCAGATCGTTGCGGATCAAAGTGAGCCTTAGGCACCTGAATTA
Organism: Haemaphysalis longicornis; assembly: GCA_013339765.2. Lineage (NCBI taxonomy): Eukaryota > Metazoa > Arthropoda > Arachnida > Ixodida > Ixodidae > Haemaphysalis > Haemaphysalis longicornis. Next base: position 9,986,117 of record CM023454.1, read on the forward strand.
TGTCATCGTAGTCCACCTCGCTGGACTGCTGGTTTTCTGTGACGGCACAGGCAATATCGTGGTGATGTCGTTATCTTCAAAGAAAAATTGATGATTTCCATACCAGGATCTCCATGAGCCGTAGCTGCCACTGAATTAGAGTAGCCGACCGAAATCGCACGACACCATGTTGTTTCATTTCTTGACGTCTGCGAGCTGGTGGTGAAGATCCGGTGAGTCCAGAGTCTTCTTCACCTCCAAAATGCTGCGTCTACACAGCCATGGAGGCTGCCTACTATCTATTGAACCTGAAGTGGCGGGGACATGGGCCGTACCTCCGGCGTCGGAGAGAGTAGCGGCCAGCATTGCACGCGTAAGGAGTGCTCTTGCTACACCACCGGTGCCTTTTTCGCGCGCACATCGTCGTTGCTGTCATATGGTTATATATCAGTGCGGCTGAGAACTTCCAGGGCTTGGTCAGGGACACCGAAACTTGAGACAAAATGAAAGGGGGTATATTGGTGGCAGACCCAGAGGTCACAAAAGTGCAGAACCGCACAGGGAGCCTGTAAATGATTGGAACCATTGCAGTGCATGCCGAGCTTCTTCCTCTACCTGTGCGGCTGATTGTCTGCCGGCAACATGGTTACGGCGGATGGTCTATGGCGAGTGTGAAGCATTGTCTGCCGTTGCGCAATAATACCTCCCACTCTATCACGTGCACGTATATATATATAAATATATATATATATATATTTTGGCGTCGTTGGTGTAAAAGTGCGCACGTCAGAATTCTGTGAAATTGTGTATTGCGTAACTTGTCATTGTGTGGAAAAGTAAAGGAATAGAATTCTTCAAGTGTTTCAGTTTTGTAGTGCGGCATTTTTCTTCTATTCTCAAAAGACCTTCGTTCCGCGCCCCACTTCCCCTAAGCATAGCCTAATAGGTATTCAAGGTGAACACTTGCACATTGCAACGTTTTCTTTTATGTTCTCTCACGCTGTTCTCGAGAATAATATCTACCAATATTTGCAAAAATGATAATATGGCGTTTGCTACAAGAGGCTAAACAAAAATATTTTGGTTCGGTTGAACGCGTGCAAAACAGTTTTGTAAAGCGGAAGCTCGGTTTTCGCAACGGTCACACGCAGGCGATTCCACAACAAGACAAAACACAAGCAGAGCTCAGCACCGTCAACGCTGTGTGCTTGAACACGGGGAAAAGCTTGTTGCAGTCAGGGGCCTCCTGCATTATTTTTCGATTACACTGGCCTTCACTGTCTCATTTTTACCTCTATGTGCTCGTTTATTTAAAAAAACAAATGCGACAACCATTGAGGAGGCCCGCTGATATTTGGAGACGTTTTAGGTTGCATTGACGCTGCTAGGAAGGAGCCATTTTTTGAGTTCGCACCCTGGTCATTACAGATTTCCCTCGAATGATGGCTGGAAAATTCGGAACGGCTTTATTTAAATTGTACCGCATGCATGTCTTAACCCATTAGAGACCGGTTTCTTTTTTTATGAAATGTGCCAAACCTGAGGTCATTTTTAACGTATATGCGTCCAAATAAGTCAGTGTAAAATTGTCATTGTGAACGTGCTCTTCGTTTTCAAAATATGGCCCGTGACCAAATGGTCACGCTGTGCTTTTAGGCTACAGTAAAAATAACAAAGCGACAAATTTTATTTCAGGCGTTGACACATAACAAAAACTATGACTATGAATTTGTCGGGCACCTAATTAGTATGATATCGTATGAAGCACGGGATGCACATGCTGACGTCGCATTTAGTGCACTGTGGGCGCACTGTACTGTGGCAGTTGTCTCCAGCGCACCTGCGCCTTTTTCCGTTAGGCACAGTTCCAACGAAGTGAGCTGTTTGTTCATACCGTGGACCGCAAAGCGCACTGTCCCCGAGCGCCGCCGTTCGTCGAAGACGTGGTCCTTTTGGCTTGTTGTCCCGTCTTGTGCGGTAGCTTTGAGCGATTTGCCTACGGAATTCAAGTTCAGTGATTTTGTATCCCGCGCTGCGGATAAGCGCCCAACCGTTGCTTATGGCTACGTCGCAAACGCAAGGGAATATTAGTCACCACCATTTCTTGCCGCGAACTGCAATTCGGTACGCGCTTACGTTTACGTCCATCTGATGAGTGCCTCCCATAAAGCAGTTATATTGGGTAACGGCATTAGGGCGAGACACTTTGATCCTCTTTTTCTGTACACGCAAATACCTGTCTGCCGAGGACATGGGTTTTATGCCGTGCACGGTGCTTGCCATTGTGACAGCAGAGTTGTCCATCCAGCGCACCATTATTATCCCGTCGTCTGAAAGCGCGTGCTCTTCGTACCCACGGGTCTTGCATTTGATGATATTAGGCCGAGTGATGGGGCATTCTTTGGGCACACGGTTTTTCTCACTGTGCCTGTGGCTTCATAGTTCTTTTCTTTCAGGTGGCCCAGTAGATGCAGGTTGGTGAAGAGGTTGTCGAAATAAAAGTGATAAAGCAGGTCACGAACTTCGACGGGAAGTTCATACACCATTTTGCGGAGTGGGGCAGCGGCTTTTCTGAATCCCTTTTCATACTGCGTGCTTGCTTCACTGTCCTCCTGCTTTCCTTGGTAGACTTCAAAGTTTGCAAGGTATTCATTTTTTCGCATTCAAGCACCATACCTTGGACCCGAAGCGAATTGCTTTACCGCGTATGAATCTTGCAGCCATGGCGACCATATTATTCTATCATGCTTTCGTCATAACTCAATTGACGCACAGGCTGAAAGCGGTGCTGGAACTTTGTCTTGAGGAATGTCATCAGGCGCCACAACTTTGTGAGTTTGTCGCTTAGAGTAAGGCTCGTATTGTCGGCACAGTGAAGAAACCTCATGATTTCTACGAAACGATTTCTCCGCATGGCGTTGAATACCATTTCTTTCCGCATGTCGGTTCAGCGGTCCCAGTAGCACTTCTTTTCTGGCAAGCGGTTGTAACCGGAGAGAACCAGTACACCAATCTCTTCCTTTGTGACCTCTCGGACTGCATATTCGAAAACAAAGCGTAGCTCCTTGTTTGTTCAACCAAGAGACCTATGACGCTTCCTTCAAAAACGAGCTCAAAGAATTCTACAGGCGAAAGGTCTCTGTAGGCGGTGAAGTCTGGTTCCGGAAATATTTCGGAATTTTTCGCGGGGTCACTATTCTTCCACTTGGTACTTGAAGATGAATTCGCGTCAGCGTTTTTCTTTTGTACGCATGAGGAGCCATTTGGTGATTCATCGCTTTGTTCTTCACACTCTGCTTCGTCTTCATCACAATCGCATCCACCAATACGACGGACGTCGGCCAGAACCGTTTAAGCACCTGCTCTAAGCTGCCCACTACTAAGGTTGTCTAAGAGGCTGCCAGAATCCTCATCTGCGGAATATTCTTCCGAGTAAATCGTTGCCTCGGGTGGCTCAGTGTAAATAGCTGACACATCATCATTCTCTTCGAGTATTCTGGCTATTTCTTCTAAATTCAACCAAGGCAGAGAAGTGATTGGCGCATGAGTGGTGCGGAATTACCCTACAGGGAGCGTAAATTCAAGTAACAAATTTAGGTAAAATACGGAGCATGAAGACCCAGCGTGACCATATGGCAACACGTAAAATAACACGCTTTTTCACTAACAACACGTCGATCGATCTCTCTCGAATTGTCACTGGAGATTGCATACAGCAAGTGCTCTACATGGACATGTACACGCGGCGTCAAAATAAGCCAGGGCACGCGAGGGCGTGGCAAAATGCAACGCCGCGACAAAGAAAGTAGCACTTCTGGTGTCGAGACAGCGATGTGCGCATGCGCGTCCAGCCACACTGGGTAGCCTGTCTTTCCCTTCGCTTCAAACGGCAACGCTGGTCACATTCAGCGCTTGGCGCCAGGGGTCACTTTCTTTGCTCAGCTCGCCTTGCTCAGGCACGCCTCAGAGGCCGCGGGTGAGGGTGAAGCTCTGCGCTGCTCCGACAAAGGATACATTGCAATGGGGCTGCTATCTTAGTTTTAAATACTGTATTCCTTTTTTCCGCTATCTAGACGCGAAAATGGTCGTCTGCCTGCGTGCCAATCAATTCAACTACACCGCCAAGAACAGTTTAAAAATTCTTAAAGGCAAAGTAAAACTACACAAACCATTCCAAACTATTTCAGCTTCTCCCATGGCTCATACAGGTTAATAACTAGAATGCAAGAGTTTTTTTTTCCGTGACAAATAAACGCGATGGGTTAGTGTATACGACAGCAAATAAAAATTGTCGCGTTAAACAATGTTTCGAAAATGCGAGGCAATAGCAGGAATTAAAACAAAAAATATTATCGGCTTAAGCTTCACCCACCTGAAAAAATAAAAAAAAATAGTCGCGCGCTCCCAACAAATTGTGCGTGCTACTTATGAACGGTGGAAAACTTAACTGAGCAAATGTTCATTGCATTCCGACCGGCTGTCAAGATAAATCTTTCGCGGCAACATGTCAGGACTAGCGCCCAGTATAGCACTGAAGAAAAAAATAACAAAACTAGTGAAGTTTGGCATTGTTAAAGAACCAAGGCGAGGACCGCGGGACGTGAGGGATTCCGTTTAATAGAGGATGGAACTTTACAATGATGGTGATAGTTAAGGGCAGCTGCTAATAGCCACCTCTCCCTCTTCTAATATTTTAAACATCCTGCGGGCCGCGCGATTAGCACAGGGAGTTGCTGAAACTAGAGTTTTCAGTGGCCAATTAGCGTCGCTCCCTTCGTTGCGCCGAACAGCAAAGCTCATTAAAGTTCATCAATCAGTCCATGAATCAAATCGATGTAATGTCCGTGGTAGCTGCACCGGAGCTGTCCATACTTCTGTTTCCACCTATGTTTCCAGCGTCGGTGGCACAGCCGCTCTGTGGAATCCGACCGTCGTAAGAGGGTTGTCTGGAGCGTCGGTCGTCCTCGATAATCACGTAGCGATTCCCGCGGAAGCATATTGCTGAATGCGCATGGGACAGCCTGGCGTGTGTTGGGGAACTACTGTGCCGGTTGGGTCCTTTCGGTCCGGATGTTCATCGCACACCTTTCCTTTCTCGTTATTTCAAATCAGACGCCAGTTGGTCAGGTGCTTGGGGAAACCTTACTTTCTGTTAGTTGCCTGTGTGCATAGTGGGGCCCCGGTGTTTCGCTGTTTTCGTGGTCTTCGTTTGAAAGTCGGTGTCTTCACATTTCCACGTTTTACCTGGGCCAGTAAAATTCTTTTCAAACCTTTACTGCAGCAAAGGCCACATCTATCCGGCGTCTCCATGGGTGAGCCTGAGTTTCTTCTTTGGCTTCGATAGCTCAGCTGTCCTTCTGCGTTAACCTGTGGTTTTTCATTAGGCCGTTTCTTGCACATTGATGTCGTCGTCTTGTCGCTAAAACCTTGTACACAAGATCGATCAGCAGGTTCCTGCACAGCCGTCTCGTTGATGAAATTATTCGTCCTTTTTGTTGCAGGTAATCGAGAAATTTCACCGTTGGGGTTGCAGTCGTCTGAGCGAGCAACAGGAATGGGTGCCTCCACTTGGTTATTCTTTGAACTAATCTCTTGCTTGAAGAAAACAGCTTTTTCACTGATTTCTGGCTTATGATGAGGTTCTTTCAGAGACGCCGTAAAATTGCTGTTATCGTTCAGAAGGTGACTGTTCTCCAAAGTCGATTCGTTGACGTTTACGGTACAATCCTGCTTTTTCAGGGCTGTTGTAACAAAGTCATCGGTACAATACTTTTCCAATTCCGGGAACAATCACTCCATTCTAAATTTGGTCAACAGCATAAGATCTTCGAATTCATAGGCGGCTTCATATTCTTTCTCTAAATTATCCAGTCGAGAAGTACTTCAATTTCGCTGTCCAGCTTTTTTAGAAGCACATATTTTGTCATTAGGCTTTTCTTGAGCGAAATAAGCTCACCGATTGATGGTGTCTCGGTATTCATCCGTGATTTGATGTCGATGATCAGTGTAGTGGTGTCGTTTCGGATTAGGCTTCTTCGTTTGCAAAGGGCCTCCATGTCGATGCTTGGCGTCGGTAATATCTGTAGGTCGCCGAGTAGAGTTATGGTAGGCGAGAAACCTAAGCCGTTTCTTCCATTGGTCCCGGCGGGCGTTCTTTAAGAGTCGGTAACGTTGTTGAGGCAGTCTGATCGTTGGTCGCTTGGCGAGGCCTCAATTGATCCTTGGGTAGTCGCGGCGGCCTGCGGTCCGTGGTCAGCGGTCACAATCTAGTCCCATCGTTGTGGTCACTCACGTCATCGTTGTGGGGCGGTGCGCACTCAGGCCTTCAACTGTATTATCCATTAATCCTGGTCACGGCACCATTTTGTTAAAGAACCGAGACGAGGACCGCAGGACGTGAGGGATTCCGTTTAATGGAGGATGGAACTTTGCAATGATGGTGATAGTTAAGGGCAGCTGCGAATAGCCACCTCTCCCTCTTCTAATATTTTTAACAGGCACCAAAGACCCCCCGATAACATGAGCATGTATCTGCATAGTGATAATGTTGTTTTCAAATGTGGGGCATGGATGCAGCAGTAACGGTATTTCTTCTTAGGCGCTCGAGCTCACGATTGGCCGCCGCTTCCCCGCAAAACGTATTTCAGTGTGGCGGGCAGGACAAGGGGGCTCAGTATATCAAAATGCCACCACGAGTTCCAGTTGAACATCGGAAGCTGAGAACGAGGCTTCTTGTGGAGAGGCTGCCGCAGCGAGTCAGATGCCAACGGACGGGATGTTCGAAAACCGCCGTGAGCCAAAGAATTTGTGCTTTTCGCAATGAAGGAAGGATTGCGGATGCCCAGAGGCCGGGCCGACCAAGGGTGACGCAACATATCGAGGATGAACTCAGCGTTGCGGCAGTTGTCGCAAAACCCTTTTCTCAATGCGAGTGAAATCCGTGACGAGTTCTCTCTGGAAGCGTCCATGTCGACAAAACGCCAGCGTTTGAAGGAAGCCGGGCTTTCGAACTGTGTGGCTGCACAAAAGCCTCTTCTGATTGGCCACAATGCCAGCAGCGGCTGGAATTCTCACAGGAGCACGAGCATTGGAGTCCAAAAGAATGGGGAACTCGTTTTAAGTGCGAATGCACTTCTTAAGCAAGCCTGAAGCGTCCGCCGCCGTCCGCATTCCGCCGCCGTCCGCATAGCAGCAGCAGCGGGTGCGCGTGCTCCTCGTCTTCCTTGGCAACGGGGGAGATGGGCGCGCGCTGCCTGGCCGCTGACATGGCACATACCGACGTGGGGGATTGGCCAGGAATCTCCTCGTCTTCCTTAGCAACGGGGGGAGATGGGCGCGCGCTGCCTGGCGGCTGACATGGCACATACCCACATGGGGGATTGGCCAGGAATCGGGCGTGAGAAGGGCTAATGCACCCGCTTAAAGGAGTTCTGACACGAAATTTCAAAGCTGAGATCCGCTCTAGCAATCAAGTACAACGACAACACAAATAGGTGTCTGTGAATAAATGCATCTTTCTTTCTGTATAGTTGTGTGTGTGTGTGTAATCTCTCTTTCCTGAACATTACCGAACCGCGCAAATTCAACTCCTGCATTCGCACTTTCACATTCTTCCCCTCGGAGAAATGCGGGGAATTTTTTTTTCTGATGAATCCACCTTTTGTACTCGCTGGGATCAGGAGCGGCTGGTATGGAGGGCCCTTAAATTCGAGGTAACCGCTGCTCTCACTTTATCATGTCCGCATCGTTTGCTTGTTTGGAAATGGCGAAAGCTCTCCCGGCGTTATAGTTCCACAGTATATTTAAAAATCCTTTCCGTGAAGGCTTTTTGCCAATGCCAGTGTATATCTAAGTACTCCTGGTGCGAGGTAATTTAGCATAAATAAATTCATGTTAGCATCATATCTAATGCATGCTTTTCCGCCGGTCTGCATGAAATAATTTAGAAGGCGTGTCGTAGAGTTTTATTCATGGTTGGCTACATTTGTTTTCTTTTAATTGTTTTTAGCTGTAAATCCGGTCTCATCAAAATTTGCACGTGTAAACTGGACTATTACACAGTGTCCTTTCAAGCGGCCGCAGCTCAGTATCTGTGTGGGAAGCCGTCAGCCGGGACGGGCTAGGGCCTCTTATCCGAATTGAGAAGAGCTTCACGGCGCCCTGCTACAGTGCGCTATTGCAAGAAACCATGATGATCTACGCGCTCGATAGGCCTTTCCCCGACGGATTCTTTATTTTTCAGCACGACAAAGCCCCGTGCACATGGCACGTCTGTTGACCAACCTGCTGGAGGATCTGAGCTTACGCACTGTGCAGTGGCCTCCAAACGGTGCGGATTGCGATTCCCGTCGGGAATGTGTGGGGGCTCATGTAGTCGCGCCTGTCCACACGCCACTTGTCAGGGGCAACAGTGGACGCGCTCTGGACCCCCATTCCGGAAGAATGGGAAAGCCTTCGCGCAAACCACGAGTTTGTGCTTTTGCTTTACGAGTCAATGCCAAGAAGGATGAGCGAGATCATTTCCGCAGGCGGCCACTACAACCACTACGGAAGTTGGGTAATGGGAAGGAGCACAGCAGCATACTTCACAGATGCTTTTTCATTTCAGGCCTTGAGCGGTGCTTTCATTTTTAGCTGGTGTTGAACATCGGCTTTCATTTTTTAACTTTTTTGGAAACCCACGACCACGCCGATCTCTTCTCCCGTTTCCCCTTCCTTAATTGTTTCAGAGCGTGTGCTAGCTGAAATCTCATCACACCTTCGCAAAAAAAATTATTCCTCGCTTTTGTTCATATTTTTTTGGTGTGCTCATTCTTATATGACAACCAATTGCATGTTTAACGAAAAAATAATAAATCTCGTTCCACCGATTGTGATTGATATCAGCTTAACCAGCGCCAAGCCGCTGTTACAACCATTTTCTCCAACGGCAATCTTTCTCCGTAGATTTCGTTATGATGACAACAAACTAATTCTCCAACGTTTACAACTTCACTACCCAATTACGACAAGTAAACAAAACTCAACATATCGGTAAAGTCGTATCAGCGAATTTTCATAGTATTGGTTTTTAAAGACGTAACACATGAGTTAAAGCCGTTTTCTTTAATCATTCTCCCGCCTTAGATTTCTGTGCCTCGCGGCGCGACAAGCTGTGGGAGAAGGCAAGCTTACAAACAGCAAGATTCTCCCGATCTTCATAAAGTCGGCTTTATTTGTAAACACAGGCGCATTGGTGGGAACTTTGGAGGGAGCGTAAAACGATACAAAGACAGGCTGTAATCAAGCGCAGCCCAAGAACAGCGCCGCTGTTAGAAATACCGAGGTGGGAGAGCATCTGGGTCACCGCGAGATGGGCAAGATTAGTTATCTGTCACAGCAGGGCGGAACGAGCACCGCATCTTGGGCCTCTTTTTCGGATGCTGAAGCGTATAGGAGCAAGACGTGTTGAGCGAAGAAGGTGCCCCCTGGCGCCAAACTCTGAATGTGATCAGAGCTGCCGTTTGAAGTGAAGGAAAAGACAGGCTATCGAGCGTGGTATGACGCGCACGCGCACATCGACGTCTCGACACCAGTAGTGCCACGTCAGATGTCGCGGCGATGCATTTTGCCACGCGCTCGCTTGCCCCGGCCTATTTTGACGCCGGGTGTAGATCACGCTATTGCAAGCAAGAATATTACAAATAAATCCGCTTTCCTCGGGAGTGTGGCATGTCCACACGCGAAAATGCAGAGCCACTGTTTTGCGCCTCTTGTTAGAGGATACCAACTATGATGATTTTGATGATGATGATTCCTATTGGTTTCCTCTTAGAAGCGGGGTGATGACATGTCATCTTACCAAAAAGGACTAATATAACCATGTTTTACACTCTTGGTTTAATACTAGCGCCGCTTAGGGCAGGCACTAAAGCTTATTAGACCCGAAAAACTTTCTTTTCCCGGTTACAGGTGGTAACTGTCCTAGGCAATATTCCCCTCTCTGCTTTTCGTCCACCAGCATTCTAATCTTCTTTTTGTCCCCTCGACAGCCTTGAAGTTAACTTCCTCTTTGATACCCTTAAATCCTAGGGCTTCTGAAAGCCCTATGATGTTCATCTTCTCAGCCCTGTACATCTCTAACGACGTTTTAGCTTCCATTTTTTCCCTCCATTTATTCGTTTCAATCTGCCGTGCCTCTTTTTTGGTTACCTTGGCTGTTTTCTATTCCGCACTGTTCTTTCCATATTTCATTGTTAGCCTTCTAGTCTTTCTTAACCACTGCGTGTCCACGCTTTTCAAGTATAGGTACCTAAAAACCTTAGCTGCCCACCTTTGCTGATCCATTGCCCTCAACCTCATCTCAAAGCATATTTTACTCTGAGCTGCTCTAACTTCAAACGACGCCCAGCCCATATCTCCCTGAATTGCTTCATTAGTTGTTTTTTCTTGCGCGCCTAAGGCCAAACGTCTTACCGTTCTCTGGTTTACTTCAAGGCCTGATAGAACGTCTGATTTTAAGCAGAGTACAGCATTCGGAAACGTGAGACCCGGAACCATTACTCCTTTCCACATTCCTCTTACTACGTCATATTTTTATACCCCCACAGAGCTCTATGCTTCATTATACCTGCATTTCGCTTTCCCTTAACCTTAACTTGCTCCTCGTGAGTACTTAAGTAGTTATCCCCTTCGTTTATCCACACTCCTAAATATTTATATTCCTTCCCTCTAGGTAATTCGCCTTGCTGGATAGACACTACGTCGGTGGTAGCGTCATTGAAAACCATTATTCCTCATTTTTCTGCACTGAAATTTAACCCGAGGTCAGTGGCTTCCTGGTCGCAAATATTTATTAGCTGCTGCATATCGGTTTGGTTATCAGCTAAAAGAACAATGTCGTCTGCGTATAACATTCCCGGTATATGCTGTTGTACCACTTCGGCTTGCAGCATATGGGTTAGGGTAAACCCTACTTGACTTTCTTCCAGTTTCTGTTCTAACCCTGCCATGTAAAGCATGAACAGTATTGTGCTCAAAGGGCATCCCTGTTTCAGTCCCCGATGGATGTTGACCTGCTGGGCGAATTTCTGTCCTTCCCAAGTAAGGTGCACTCTATTTTCTTTAGAGATTGCTATAAGGGACTGTACTTACTCGTCATCTAATTCCTGGAGTTTCAGCATTCTCCACAGGCGTTCTCTGTTTACGTTGTCATATGCCCCTTTAATGTCCAAGAACGTAATCAATTGTGGTCTATTCTGTGCTTTCGCAATTTTAATGCATTGCGTTATCACGAACAGATTGTCATCCAGTCGCCTGTCTTGTCTAAATCCATTATGCAGTTCCCCAAGTATTTCATTTTCTTCCATCGAAGCTTGAATTTGTGATTTTATTCCCTGCATTACGAATTCATACCCCACTGACGTTACTTTGAGTGGTCTGTATGAATCAATACTGGCTTTGTCTCCTCTTCGTTTATATATTAAATTCATCCTACTTTCTAACCAGTCCTCTGGTATTTGTTTGGTTTCTATCACCTTATCTATTGTCCTCATAAACGATTCCTTACTTTTAGGTCCAAGTATGTTTATCAGTTGCATTGGAGTTCCGTCCGGGCCCACTGCTGTCTGGGGGGAAACCTTTTGCTCTGCTTTTTTCCAATCAAGGTTGCTCGAACTTATTTCCCTTTCCGTAGTCTTTTGTGGTGCTGATGTTATCGGTGCAGGTTTCCCTACCACTATTGTCCTAAACTTCTCACTAATCACTCGATGAATATGCGCCAAGGCGTGCTGTCCTTCTAAATGTTCCCCCTCACCATCAATGAGAAATTTTGTATGGTTATCTTTTTTTGAGCTTAGTGATTTTACATGGTTCCAAAACTTCTTGGAGGCGCTTTTGTCCTTCTTCCGTATTTCTGCCATCCATTGTTCGCTTTTCTGCTTGATCTTTGCTTGCACCATTTTCTGCACTTCAATTTTTTCCCCACGGTAGACATCCCACTTTTCCTTCACTACCTCTGGTTCCATACCAGTTCTTTTTGCTTCTCTATGTTCTCTCGACGCCTTTCTTCGCTGGTCAATAGCCTCTTTTATTTCCTTATTCCACCAGATTCTCGGCTTTCTCTTCCCTTTCCATCGGTTTCGTTCCTTTGCTTCATTAATCTTACCCTTTATGAACGCAATCATTTCGTCGTAATCCCAATTTTTGCCTAGGTATTTATTGATTTTATCTTCCAATCTATCAGCGATGATCTTTACTGCTCATTATTCAAATTATTTCCTCCTATTGCACCTATTTCTGCATTTGTCCGGGTTGCGCCTCCAAAGTACAAGCTAAATCGCTTGTGGTCGCTTCCTAAGCTGTCTGTTCCATTTTCATCTATCCTCATTTCCCGCAGCCTTCCCTATACTGTCTCATATACTAAACTGTAGTCTATGCTGGACTGTCTGTTACCGCTTTCCCACGTTATCTGTCTATCACACTTGCTTTCCGTGTTTACTATTACAAGCCGGTTTTCCTGGCATACATCTATCACTAGAGAACCGTTGTGGTCTGTGTATCCATCCAAACCTTCTATATGGGCATTCATATCTCCTACTATGATTATTTCGCCCGAATCTTTGAACTTGTTTATATCTCTTCTCAAACATTTTACCATTTCCTCATTTTCCTCCCTAGCACTACTTCCGGTCGACAGATACACCACTCCTAACCATGTATTTTCCCCTCTATGGTGCCTCTAACCCATAGATGCTCTTTACAACTTTCATGAACTCTTTGCCAGCCGGTCCCTTGTTTAATGAGCATGGCAACACCTCCCCCTTTCTTCATTCCTGTGGTCCTGTTGCAACCTTCCCAGACATATTTGTCTATGATAGGTGGGGCTTCTAGGTCCCGGAGGTGAGTCTCGGCTAAAGCGTACACGTCTATTCCTTCTCGTTCAAGTTGCTTTTGAATTTCCACCCACTTATCTTGCTTTCTGCCTCCCTGCATATTTATGTAGCTGATTAAATATTCATTGCATTTGTTTTTCCCTTTCCGCTAACGGGGTCTGTTTTTTTCTTTTACAGAATTGTTTGCTCTATTTTTTCAACTTAAATGGCTTCTGTCAATGCTCTCAGTTACGTCCGTAGGTTCTCCGTTTAGCTCTAGGCCTGGCTGCCTCCCAGCGTTGAGTGTGCATGTGTCTCTTGCTTCCCCTTTGTCTGCTAGTTTGCCTTCCTTAGCTGTGTGGGGCCCCATAAAAAAGCTACCGCTCTCCAACCTAAGCGCCACCCCACCTTCTTTCCTAGCCTGGGGCTGAAGTGAATCCCGTCCCACTGAAAAGCTTGCCTATGTACGATGCTGCACACTACCCTGTTCACGTCTATCACTTCAAGCCCAAGTTCCCTGCCGCACCTCACGATCTCGCTGTTAGCAGCGAGTACTACCCGTTCGGTGTGCACGCCCTGCTTCATCACCTCGGGCACCGTGCAGACTGCAATGCGCACATTTGGGGCTGTCACCCACAGGTCCTTTACCCCCTTCTCTGTCTCCTGACCAAGCTTTCCCTCCTCTCCCTTTAGAACATCATTAAGCCCCGCGGCAATCACCACAAGGTTTCTAGCTTTACTAGACAAGGCCAGCTGTCCCTTCGCAGCAGTCATCACCGTCTGCATCGTTTGACCTGGGAAACACCCCACCTTCACACGCTTATCCCCCTTTACCCTTTCCACTATGGCAGCGCTGCTCCTCTTTATGTTAGAGTCACCCACAATGATTACCACGCTCTCATCTGCCACGTGCCGCTCTTTACTCGTACTCGGGTTATCGACTGGTTTTGCTGCCCTTTTTCGCAGCACGTGGGAGTAGCTGTTGCCTATTGTTCCTTGCACCCCCGGTGTCACCTCGGCGCATGCCTCCGCTTCGCTGCATGGGCCGAAGTTATCGTCATTTGTTGGCGAAATGACGCTCCTTTCTAGCTTCCTCTCAACTGCTTCTAACTTTCCCTCAACGGCCCTCGGTTAATCGCGTTCGTTACTTAGCGCTGCCTCCAGTTTTGCAACCCGCTTAGCTAACCCCAAGTTATCCGCTCCTACGCGTTCTAGCCGCGACACCACTACGCATAACCCACACTTACCTGCCCCTTCGTCTGCTCGCCGCCATCCCGCTGAAACTCCTCTGCGTGTACGTGCCGCGGACAGCTACCACAATGTACCACCTTTCTACGTGCCATCTCGGCTGAAACCCCGACACAACGAGAAAGAAACCGTGCAGGTAAATACTCAGCTTCGGCTGTCCTCCGCTGTCTCTGCCGTTTCGCTGTCCTTCACTGCAGAAACACGCTGTTGTCGGAGCACCAGAAAAGCATGTCCGAACAGGTCGACTGGGCACTGCCAAACTAAACATGGACAACTTCCGCCACCTGGCGTCTGTAAGGGGTACCCTAACCTATGCAAAAAGCATTGCGCCGTAAAGTTAGCGCGATGTTTAAACCTGGATTAATTGAAATGCGCTGCGGGGATATGCTGGACCATATGGTCACGCTGGTACCTAATGGGTTAACAACGCTTTGTCCTAAGATGGTCGATATACATACACATAGAAGATACAATATTATGGCTCTGGAGGAATGCCACACTGTTCTGCTCAACTTCAATCTGGAGCTTTCGCTCACAGCAGTCGGTATCGCCGATGCCGCCGCACGTATTGACTGTTTTCCTTCACAGCGCAAAACAAAAAACGGGGGCGCAGTTTGCAGCTCCTCTTTATTGTGAGCCAAGAATATATCGGTCAAACGGGGAGATGTGTTAACGATAGGGTAAAGGAACACAGTTACAGCGTGGAAACGTCAGAAGGGGTCATCGAAAAATACATTGTAGAGTCCGTGCTGGGTGCGCGTATACCTACAATAGTCCCAGAACAATGTATACAAATAAGCATAAACTTAGGAGAGGAATCATTCAGGCTCACAAAGGAGCAAAATGAGAAGAAAAGTGTGTAAGGGTCTTATCCGTAGCGTTATCGCGAAGAGAAATCAGCTATCTAGACAGTGTGTAAGCGCGTGGCGTTACGGATGTCGTAGCAGATTTGTTATTTTGTTTTCACTTGTTAAGTGTAGAATTTTTTTTATGCCTCGCTTTCTGCTGCATTTATAGATCTAAATTTACAGCAACAAATTTCAGTTTTAAGTGAGAGCCTGTGTGTTTGCTCTCCCTGACTTCGCTCGGTCTCCTTTGCGCTGTGAAATCAAGAATATGAAACACCAACTCCCTTAAGCATCACAGGTACCCTGGCGTATCTAAGAAATTGTGGCTGACGGCTGGATGAGGGAGACCGTCCAAAGCGTTCACTCCTCAAAGAAAATCTCGGGAGAGAGAATAGTCTTTAATGATACTGGTGAGGTTAGCCTGGCCAAGTCGCCTAGCTTGCTACACCACTCGGGAGTTACAATTTCGGGAGTTCTCTGGTAAATATTGCAGCCACATTACAAAAAAACAAAAAATAAATACAAAAAAGACAGAAATAGGCACAATAGCACGCTAGGTAGGACATCATTGTCTTGTTGCGTGTTTACGAGCAATTACTAGTACCACACCGACAACTGGGTGCATCCGAGTACCGATTGCCGTTCTGTTTGACATTATTACGTACCCTGAAGTTTTATGTTCTGTGGCTATCCACAATCATTGTGTGTTTATGGCTCAGCCTAAAATGTCGCGGCTGTATTATGGGTAATTTTTAAAGTTTGTATTCTCTGCAGATTGTGTAGGTTTTCGGCTCGCGGAAGTACTTAGGAGTGCTTGGCCGGACGGGATTTGCTATTCTGAACTCTAAGAACATTCGCAACTGAACAAAAGATTTTTGGTTGAATCTCTCCAAAAAGCAAAACTTTTCCCTGCACTTTTCCCGGCTTTCTTGCGTGACTCAAATGCTAATAGAGCGCCATGAGATGCCAGCAACCTGTCTATTGCCTTTAAAATTGTGTGTAAAGGCATCTGAATAAAAATATTGAATGTTGAGTGAAGTAGTAATCTTTGCTTGTGGCAACCACTCGCTAGATACCACAGGGGCACATATTCTTTCTCTTGTTAGAAGTTGGGACGGGAAGCCTTTATTATCAACTGAATGTGTTCGCACATGTGCATCTGCGATTTTGGCAAAAAAAGGTTGCCTTAAAGGGATGTAAAAGAAAATTGAGGCTCGTGTTTACTTGATAAGGATAATACCAATTTTATTACAAGCTTAAAAAAATATTCTAGGTAAAATTAAAATCAATAATGCAGTAGCACCTCCGAATCTAGTTTTTTCACGTATTTATTTTGTATTCAAAGGATTCTATTTCATCAATTGCCAGCTGCTGATGAATGCCACCGCCAAGTAACATTACTTTGTCCTGTAGTGGTGCTGTACAGCTGTTTGATTGGGTTATTTTATGTCATCACCAACCAAACGGGCTTACATTTTTCATCGATTACACGCACAATATTTTTTTGTTTTCATCCTACTGAGTCCTTTCAAAACTGAGTAACTGGGCACTGTACTTTATGTTTATGCCATTGTTATTTTCGTTCGACCTTGCTGTACTGCTTGGACCAAAATTTTATCGGTAGTTTGTAATAAGCAATAAAAACACGCTTTTCCTGTATCTAGTATTGTGTACCTCGTTTTGTGAAGTAGGAAAAGTACAGAAAATTTCTTCATTTGTTATTTTTAAGAAGCAATGGTATTTTTTTATAGTATACACGTGCGTATGTACCGGTGTGTAGGTATTTCAAATTAAACAACATTGCAGTCTGTAATCGTGGCGATTTCATCAACATCCTCAATGACAAAGTTTTCAGAAATGCAAAAAGTGGGTTTTCGCATCAGCAACAATTACGGCACACTGGATGGAACCATGGCGTAAGTCCACATGCCACTTTAGCGAGCTTGTGGTAGGATAAAATGCTTAAAACTGGAAATGGGTATTTTACCCCACCAAGACAAGGAAGACGTAATGATCAACCAAAACATTTTAATTGAACTCTAAACAAACTCTTGTAAATGCCAATACATCCTTCAGAGCGTGGGAAAGAATAGTTTAGTTTGAAACTTGCGCTTTCTATAAATATTGTATATGTATTTTATATTTTACTGTATGTTCTTCTATGTATATTGTACTTTCTGAGGAATAAATATTGTTGTGTTGATTTTGTAAAATTGTTACATCTATATATATACTGAACGCAGTTTCCTCGAACCGATGTTTACAACACACAAGGTATGCTATTAATCGATTTGAGTGAAAAGCCGTGGCTCTCAAGCGAACCGGGCTCATAAGCGAACCAGGCTCATACAGGGAATATCAATTCCTGAGCTATAGAAAGAAGTGAATGAGGGACGTTTATACATGGTAAAATGTCTCAGTCATAAAGATAAACCGAGGTTGGACGGGCAGATTCATTTGTGAACTTACCAGCAAGATAGTAAAAAGCGACAACCGGTCCGAAAAACTCAAACCAGTCTTCTGAGAGCAGTTTAAATTAGTTACGGTTAAGTTTTCAAATTGGAAAACCCCATTCGCAAGTGCTTTTCCGTAATGGCGGGGACCAACTTCACAATATAGCATAAAAAAAGGCCGGAAGCCGTATAGTGCAAACCTTAGAAATATTCGAATCGATTAGAACACCGGAGGGAAGTAGTACTACTGCTTGTTTAGGCGTGTACTTCGAAACACCATTATGCTCGTCATATAGGCGTATGAACAAACGAATATGCAATAGTAGGTTCCCATTTGTTTGGATTACTCGAACTTGTCACTCTCAAAGTTTTACACAATTCATCAGTGATTATCTGATTTACGTGCAGAAAACGTTTCCGCGCCGTCGTAGTCGAGAATTTCAGACTGTCGTTGTCTTTCGCAGGGATGTCTGTGTTACGTAAAATGATTAAAATGTCACCGCTATCCTTTTGTCGGCTTTTCCAGCTTTCAGCGGAGTACGATCACTAGAATTATAAATAAACAAACTGCGCCAACGTAATACAGAAAGCCAAAGGGTCTCGGCGCATAAGGCTGCTACGCATGCGACACAATAGCAGATGCCCCTAGACGCAAGTGGTTGGAAACGCCTTTTTAAAGGGATATATTATGGCTTCAATCCAACATGATCACTCACCCGGTGCGACGAGACAAACAAAACGAAGATAAACCTTACCGCTGAAGAAAAGGCACAGTTTTTACTGCAATAACTCTGGTAAGCATCATACCTTGAAAAAATTGCGGAGGTGATTACGACAACATTGCTTTATTTGAAAATGCGAGCAGACATGCAATGGCGGAGGTTTTTTCGCAGCCCACTTGTTCCTGAGCCCAAGTGTTCCTGAGCCGAATACGGCTTAGCGACGCGTCTGGCCAAGAAGCGGCGCAGAAGCGGCATGCATTTTACATTCTACTGCCACGTCACTCAGCATATTTTGGCCTCCTAAAACAGAAAAAAGGAAACGCAACCGAAGCAATATTTTCTGGCGATCCGTATCTCCAGTTTGCAAGTATACCAAAAGAATTTTTTAGAAGCGGGAGTTTTTTTTCTTTTTTCGCCAATGCAGGTTACCCTAAATTGGTTGCTGTTAATTCCGAACACGAAGCCGGAAGGATTAAAATTAGCAAGTTGTTTTTCTTTTGAGGTTTTTAGTGTTTCTTTTCTGAACATATCTGTGGTGAAGTGGACACATCTTGATTTTAAAGCTTGGCTGCCATCGTCAATCTTTTCTCGGCAAACCTTGCACACACAGACCTTTCGAAGGGGTCCTTTTTATGACAGCTCAGGCTAGCACAGTCCTTGGTTGCATGAGTATTCTGACTTAAAAATCAACCCGAAAAAAATTTTAGGCATCGTTTTTACAGTGTATTCATTCGCGAGCTTTTGATTCGCCGATCCAGGTTACCCGAAATTACTTGCTTTAGTCAATTTTGGCCACGTAGTAAGAAGTTCTGAGAGTGCAAGTTGTTTATCTTTTGTATTTTGTTTCATTTTGAACCTGTGATCTAGTGCGGTGAAGGGAACACATCTCGATTTTAAAGCTTGGCTGCCCTTGTCGCTCTTTTCTCCGCGTACGTTGCACCCGTATACATTCCGGAGGGGTCCTTTTGAAGGTAGCCCAGGCTAACACAGTCCGTGGTTGCATGTGTATTCTAACCTAGCATCTGTATACAATTGGTAATTTTGTTCTGCTTGAACATTCCCAAAACGAATGGTCCCGCAGAGCCTGATGAGCGATTCGACAGCCGCGGCACAGCATTGGTTTGGGAAATATGCTTCAATGCTACTTGCAAGAAATATATGGCGTTGTTAGCAGAAAAATAGGTATACGTAAGAAATCCAGAAATGTTTTTTTTGAAGTTTATTTTATTTCTGCAGCTTTGCGTAATGAAGACTACACTCTCTGCCCTTTGTTTGGCCAGCATCCCCCTGCAAATCTCCTTATCTCATTAACTATTACGTCAAGGAATTCGTACGGCTTCCATTCTAGGTTGACGCCTCCAATATCATATTTGACTGGTATGCCGTCTTCACCAATGTCATCAAAAACGATGCATTTTAGGTTCTGTGCGAATACCTCTCTCATCTGCAAAGAATAAACAGAAAATTTTAGCGTTGTATATTGCGAGCGTCGCATCAAAATTAAACATTTCAACTGTTGCATTCAAGAGAAACAAAATAATTCCTTTACCTCAAGTTTTTTCATTTTTCTTGAGGAAAATAATATCCTAGAATTGATATGCTCGTGATTTGTTTTCTCATATGTCAAGCCAGCATTGAATTTTTGTGGTTTGCAGCCGGAACATGTTCGTTAGACATCTCTTCAAATAATTATTGCTCGTAAATGCCTTTGTAATAAGTCGGGTGACGTACGCCACTCCGTACCTCTGGCTACAGCGGGCAAAGGCAATTAAAATAGACGCTCTCCTCCACAGAGCCTACAAGCGAGCCATCGGTCTCCCACTAAACACGTCCACCGAGCGATTTGAGGCCCTGGGCCTGACAAATAGTCTGGACGAACTGATCGATGCTCAACGGCTAGGGAAACTCGTACGGCTGACCTACAGCACAACGGGGCGCCACATACTCGACTCGCTGGGTATAGCTCACCCCCACAGTGCGCCTACTAGTTTCGCGATCCCGTCAACAGTACAGAAAAATATTCAGGTCTCTCCGCTCCCGCGTAATATGCATCCTACACATAACAAGGAGCGGCGAGAGGCCAGAGCCCGTGCCCTGCAAAGACGCTTTGCGAAAGTCGAGAACGTAGCTTATGCGGACGCGGCTGATTACGCTGGTCGCGAGGCAATGGCCATAGGGGTGGTCAACAATGAGGGCAACACCATCGCCTCCTGCTCTATCCGAGCGAGAGACTCGGTGGTTGGAGAAGAGGTAGCCATTGCTTTAGCCATGGTTGCCTCCACAAAAATCAAGACAATCATCAGCGACTCTAAATCAGCAATTATAAATTTCTCACGAGGACACATATCAAGGGAGGCGTCCGCAATCCTTATTTCTGGTCTCCACCTCGAAAACCGGACAGGCAGGATCAACTTACTTTGGACCCCCGCCCACTCCGGCCTTGCAGGGAACCAGTCTGTGCACGAAGCCGCTCGAGGCTTTACCGACCGAGCGGACAGCCCTTCCGATGCGGAACTTGTCTCAATGCCAGGCAGGGACAGGCTGGTATGCTACAATGATATCATCGGTCATTACCGTTTAGGCCGGGCCCGCTTCCCACCCGCGCACCCATCCCTCAGTAAACGGCACTCGGTGGTCTGGCGACTGCTACAGACCGAGTCGTACCCAAACCCCCTAGTGTATAGCTATTGCTACCCAGGGCGCTATTCCCCCCAGTGTCATAGATGTCAGGAACGAGCCGACCTGGCGCACATGCTATGGCAGTGTCCGCAGGCGATCACAAATGGCCGCACAATCACTAACAGTGAGCAGTGGGAGACCGTGCTGCTCAGCTCCAGCCCGGAAGATCAACTCTGGCCGTCCAGCTGGCTGAGGACGCTGCCAGAGCCCAAGGGCTCACGGCCGACGACTAAGCTACACAGCTGGCAAATTGAATAAAGTTTACTCTTTTTCTCTCTTGGTTGTCATTAGAGAACACGAACACTGCGTAGGGAGTGTGCTCGACTGAATCATGTACAACACAGTATTGTATTACAACATTATGATCATTCTAGAAAGATACTGTTCTGGTCGTATTTTGCCTTCTTTCAAGTGAGCAAAAAGGCGGTGCAAGATGACTGGTGTTGCCCGAAAGTAGTGGCTATTGTCCTGGTTTCTAGCCGTTTAATGTTGCAATTTTTTTCGCAGGTGTTGCAATTACTTTAGAGTCCTTTCGGCTAGAGCGCGTTTGACCGGACACCAAACTTTAAATGTCCTGCCTGAACCAATTCATACCCTTACCAAGAAAGAATATTCTTAGCCGAGCCACCGAAACAAAACCAATTATGATTGTTCGTGGAAACGTTTGCGTCATTTGGGTGCACACTGCTTGTCTTTTACTTCGGACCACTTCTTCGGGATTTTCTACTGACGACTTGACTATTACTACTGTGTGCATTTGTGGGCACAAATAAAACTGCCCTAACAATAAGTACGTATTTTGAAAATTCTTGTTGTAATACCTTGCAAAATGTTTGTAAGCATGTACAAATTGTCGTCCCACCGCTACAGAAGTAAAAGTATACCAACGATAAACGTTTTTACTGCTGCATCGTGCTTGCGTATCTTCGCTTTTGATTCTGCGCATTTAGACCCACATTACTCTCTTACACGGTGGCGTGTCAGCCCATTGGCACTGCAATAACTGCTGGGCTGCGTTGTGCCAGAATTGAAACCTCACAGAAAACCATACGTGCTTCACTTTCCTTTTAAATTTCGGTGCACGCTAAAAATCCCCAGTTGGTCAAAAATTCCGGAGCCCTCCACTACGGCGTGCCGCATCGCCTGAGTTGCGTCGGCGCGTTAAACCCTTCAATCAATCAATCAATCAACTTTTCCTTTTAATAAAGATGAAGCCACTCTGGAGCCATATTAGTGTTCAACGACTATGGTAACGAAACAATCACTTTTGGGGTTTGATTATTCAGAAATGCCTTTTGTCCTGTAATTTTCTATGTTGAATTAGGTATTAAACTTTCAATACAGGATACACAAACAATTCTTTGCAGATGTTCTTACTTTACCTACCCACTATTGAAATGTAGTCTCCTGTCATTGTTAGCACGCCATTATAGAGTACAAATATTTGGCTTTTTAATACCCGCAAGCGCCTCAAAAGAAGGATTAGCTGCGTTTTTGTTTTCTGATTGCGTGGAGAATTTGCTTTGGGTAGGAAAAATATAAAAGAAAATCTTAACTTTACTGCGTTGCTAAAAACTTTAGTTTGTTTTGCCGCAGAGATAGAATGCTAATGTTTCCCAGAAATAATTAAAATTACCGGCGAGTGGCCCATAAAAAGACCGGCACGGAGCTTAACGGTGGTGTGAATAGGGTAATGAGTATCTGAATAGCGGTAATGAGTAAACATGCAGAATGTTTAGAAATTTGAGCAATCAGAAAACCCGTTTTTAGGGTTTTTTCCTAAAAACTGGAATCACATGGAAACAACAATTTCTCTTTAGCAGATGGGAATAGTTTGTTGCCAAAAGTGAAAAGCCGTAACTCTCATTGTAGAAATAACTGAAGTAAAGTCCTTTCTGCCTTGGGACAAACGAATGTAGTGTTGGGACAAACGAATGTAGTATAAATGTTGGCGAAGTTCCGCTCACAAGCAGCTGATAATAATGTAATCTGTAAATTGTTTTGAGGATGAGGCATCACCGTTTTACTCGTGAAGATTCCCTCCCACCATGTTGCAGGAGGCATGTGGTTAACAGAAGCCCATGTTCCATACCGTGACCATAGGCCTGCATTGTCCGGTATACTGCCACAGCAGGATACACTTTTCCAAAATGGAGGTTCAGGTGGGTATGTTGCTCAGAGGTCCAATGAAACGCAGACAAGACTTCTTCAGACAGATTTTGCCCCTTTATGTCGGGGATGTAGGTTTGCTGCATAATGCACGCGATGAACTGTGCACGCTTTGCGTGCCTTTAGTGCTTTTTCGGCAGGATCCCGCTCACTCTGCGAAAGAACACAGCTCTGAAGATTCTAGTCAGTCTTGTTCCTTAGATTGTGAAACAAATTTGTGACGTCAAAAAACTGGACTCCGTTCCTTTCTGCGGCTTTGACAGCTTTGGCAATGGGTTAAAATAAGGATAGCATGATTTTAATGCGACCGAGAACTCTTTTTCGTCCCGTACGACCAGCCAAAGAGTGTTGTGGAACTTCAAGTTCAAGAATTTTCTTTCAAGGCGTTCTTGTTTTTCAGAAGGCTTTCAAAGGAGAGACACACCACTCCATCTTGTTTTGCTTGGAAGCTTCATGCTGCAGGTCACATTTTTGCCGTGCTTCGGTTGCTGCCTTTCCTTGAATGTGGCCAGCACTACGTGGTTCTTCGCGTATTTGATTATATCTTTCGCCTGATGGTCATATTGGGAATAGTGCCAAGAGTAATGAGATCATTTATCAACAGGTTCATAGAGGGTGTGGCGCAACCAATGAGGTTAACATGAGGAAATTGCTCAATAACTAGAGTCCGTGCCGTTTTCATATTGCAGGCGGTATCGGTTAGCAGAGCTTTCACATTTGATCTACTGACCGATTGATTTATTACAGCTCAAATGTCTGCCGTCATATAGACCGCCGTATTCCTGGCCTGATAATGGTGATGTTGATTTATTTAAAAAAAATAGAGATGGTGTACAGAGTACAAAGGTTATAAATGACTCGCTTTTGACGTTAGTGCAGCTTTCAGTGACAAGGGTGATGGATGAAGCATTTTGCTTAGAATTATTTATGGAATCCGTAGCCGCCTCGTACTTAGCGTTGAGAAGTGGACCAGCCAATGTGTACCAGCTCGGGGGCCTGTAAGATGGCCTGAGTGCTTTAAAATCTTCCTGCCAATAGTCATTTGTAACCAAAAAAATGGTGATTTGGAAGCATATATCGCCTTTGCCAACTCGTTTTGGCGTTCTTCTGCGCTTGAGGTGTCATCGTATCGACGAACTGAGCAAGCCTTCCAATCGCTGAGGCTGCTCTCTTTCT